>JACEFZ010007103.1:237500-717500 GCA_014155875.1 Cepaea nemoralis
GGGGGGATTCCCCACCGGTTGAGAACCACTGCTTTAATTTGATATAACCCGGTTAATGATAGGATCCTCACAATCAGACTTAGAGGTCATAAAATAAAAAACATAAAACAAACAGCAACTCTCATACAGATATATCCATCTACATCAATAGTAGAGGAGGACAAAATTGAAGATTTTTACAGCAAATTGCAAGACACGTTAGTTAAGATTGGTCATAATGTCATACCAATCAATAATAATGGGACATGTTAATACAAATATAGGTACAGTTTTCGGAAAATTTGGATTGGGAAACAGATGCAGGTGACAAATTAATTGAATTTTGTAAAGAAAATGAGTTACCGATATCCAATACACTTTTTAAACAACGTCCAAGAAGACCCTTCACATGGAAGTCATCTGACAGTACTACCACAAATAAGATAAAGTATATTTTAATACAAAGAAGATGGAGATCAAGTATAACATGAGCAAAAACCCTACGACGCGCATACTATAATACCGATCATCAGTTATTAGAAACAGATCTGAAAGTAAAACTCCAAAAGCTCACCCGAGGACGAAGGCCACTAGGTTGTGATCCCTCAAAAATACCAGATCCACACAACATAGAAGGGAAGGACAGTTTTGACGTCTTGAGGACTGTACAAGAGGATATGACACCTGATGAATTGACAGTACAAGCTAGAGATATCTTGATAACAGAAGCCAAAGTTCTAATTCCTACCAAGTATGAGCAACTTAAGCCATGGATTACACCAAAAACGATAGAATTAATAAAACAACGAATGGAACTGAAACAGAGAGGAGGAGAAACTGATAACAGCAGGATGAAGTATACATCTATAACACGAGAAATAAGAAAGAACACATAAAGGACAAGAACCAGTATATACAAGATTGTTGTACTAGAATAGAGCAATATCATACGAATGGAAGATTTTACGAAATGTCCAAAGAAATGAAGTTATTGACAAAAAATGTTCAACCTCAATTAAATGTTATCTGTGACAAGTTGAGAATACCCTAAAAATATATAGAAAAATTCTAGAGAGATGGAAGGAATACTGTAGTGGAATGTATGATATGAATGACTTTGACGGTATGAATGAGTTACATGAACCAATGACAGCAAAGACAGAACCTAAACCCTCATTAGATGAAATTTCATGGGCAATAAAGAACCTGAAGAATGGTAAATCACCTGGGTGTGATGAGATACCAGCTGAACTAATTAAAGCTGGAGGAGAAAAGAGCATACAAATCTCTCAGGCTTTAAATAAAATAATATGGAAATATGGTATACGGCCAAAAGATTGGAAGAGTACTATCTTCATTCCAATACAAAAAAGGCAATTTTAAATTATACACCAACATCAGATCACCTGATCAGTCATGCAAGTAAAATTCTACTAAAAATCATAATTGGAAGACGTCGTATGAAAATAAAAGAAGAGATAAACGTGGTTCAAGCTGGATTTAGACAAGGAAGAGGAACGGGAGGTCACATACTCAACATTCGTTTAATAATAGAGAAGCGGAGAGAAGTAAATGTATACATTTTCTCATATTTTGTGGATCATTCAAAGGAATTTGACAGTGTACAACATCAGAAAGTTTGGGAAACCATGAGGAAAATTGGCTTTCTATAAAATGAAATACAACTCATAACAATGCTCTATCAAGACCAACAAGCAGCGGTTAGAATATATGGTGAGACATCGGATTTGTTTGACATCAAGCAAGGAGTCCGTCAGGGATGTGTGCTGTCCCCCTAATTGTTTAACCTATATGCAGAAAATATGCTGGTTTCCCTGGCCGAGGAGTTAGCAGCTTTCTCCGTAACCTCGAATACTCTCGTGGTTGACGTCAGCGCACGAGAATTGGAAGCGGTTCGAGTAGCGCCAGTGACTTATGAGAGTATGGAGCCGGTCGCTCAGAAAGTCGTGGCGTGCTGATGAGCGTAATCTTAGCCTATGAATCAACATACAGCTGAAAGATGCTGATGTTGACCGCAATATTCTGAAACAGGATGTAAACGCGGAAAAAAAAATACGCAGAAAATATAATGAGAAATGTCAGAGATGATATAAACATGGAGCACTATGATGACATAATTATTCGTGGCCATGAAATATCAGAGATTCGATATGCTGATGATACACTATTACTATCCACATTACAGAATTGTATAGAAAACTAATAATCTAAACCCAAACGAATAATGAAAATGTCAATTTATATCGTAACATTGCAAAAACGAAGATAATGCATTCAGATAAAACTACTATGGAGAAAGAAACACATGTTAATGAGGAAAAATTGCAGGTTGTGGAAAATGTCGAGTATCTTGAGTAATTAATTACCAACAATGGTGACACAATGAAAGCAATTAAAAGACAAATATCTATTGCTCTTAAAATACTAAAACAACTGAACAAATTGTGGCGTAGGAAGGCCAAAGAGAAGATGGGCATATGATGTGGCAGATGATCTCCAGATGAGTGTATCCACGCGGGACATCTTGCTTATGACCGAGAAGTTTTCCGGAAGGTTGTAATGGGAGCGAGGTTCTGCAGAGGACATGCTACTGAATGTATTAATGACACAAGAAACCAAGAATTGTTGATTTTGAGGATTATATAACTATTAGCTTAATGGGCCAAATAACTAAGATACTTCTCAAGGTCATGCATGGAAATAAGCCTACAAGGTTATGTCCAGTTGTCTTGACTAGAAGAAAATGGGCGTGGCTCTGATGAATTATTGAACATAGGAAAGAAATGTAGGAACTTAGAAGAGCAAAGTACGTCATTGGAAAGACGGAAATTGTAGAGGACTAATAAACCATTTTTTTAAAGAAACAAATGGCTTAAGGGGGAGCCCTGTTGTATACTAAAACGTCCTTACAATTACCTTGGAATGACCCTTTAATATTGCAACTCCCTAATAATTACTGTTTAAGCAGCTTACTTTTGGGAAGAAAACAGCCAATTTTATGTGGACCAGTTTAAAAGCTTGGCACCAAGATTGGACAAATACCTGGCCAAGACCGGGGCTAGATTTAAAAACAAGGGATTAGTAAGCCATTTTGTGTTAAGCGAATAAAGGAAATGCAGACGTCAGCCTTCCCCTGTGCGGGGAAGGGCAGTTTATCCCGAAAATATATCACTCTCTGGAGCAATTGTTCTAGAAGAGAAGCAAGTGGTGCTTTTTGTTGGACTGTATCACTAAAAACTGGGTCAACAGCCAGAAGTGATAAAAGGGCTACCGGTCCTAAACATCGTCTGGACCTAACAACTACATGTTGACTGCTGTACTCATTAGCTGCCTAGCCAGCGAAAGACACGTTGAAGATGAGACACTCAGCGAATGATAGTCTTACCTCGGTCATGATATCCAGGATGATCTCTGTATTTAATTGTCTATCAAGATAAATGGATATTCAGAATACACCGACACCAGAGTATCGTCTATTTTTACGTCGGGGAGATACCGTCTGATGCACCATCAATCCGCGAGGTCAACGAAACCATGGGACATTCCCAGTTTCCTATTCAGCATTGAATAATCCTTCAACATCAGTCATACAGCGGCAGACTCAACACCAAGTTCTAGATACGAACACCAACTCAAATAAATTGGGAAGAGACACCGAAACAACATAAGCCAGTAAAACCAAGGTACCTACTGAATACTAACTTAATATCAACTGAAAAACAACTGAGAAACCAGATTACCTCAAGGTGCCAAATCTGCAACACCCTGAAATAAGCCAGATCAACTCCAGGTCTCAGACCGGAAAACCATCAAGAAGACTATATGAATGATGCTAGCGGAGTAAATGCCTCTACGCATGCAACAAGAATCGTCTGATTGATTGCGACTCCCAGTTTGTGTGTTGGAATTAATATTCTTCAGTTCAATGCCTGCAGCAGACCAATCCTGGACATAGTTCCAGATGAAAAGAAAGAATTACTCACAGCATTACATGTCCTACACTGGAAAGAGAATGACTGAATCAGAACTCTTTGCTGGTCCCATGTCAGCCTAAATGCCATCATCAAGTGTGGAATAGGTTATAGACTAAGATTAGGTGGGTGAAAAATCTTTGTGAACATAATTGGGATTCGGATATCAGAAGCCGAGAAGCTGAAAGGCTGTCATTCTTTTCATCGGATATGGTGATATAGGGAAGATCCTTGTGCGAGACTCAAGATGCATCTCCTGAAGGTATGACCAACCTAATGCCTCAATTTCACACTGGAACCGAGCCACTTGCAACAGAAGATTCTTGAATTCAGCCCCATGGAGGGGATATGTAATAAATTATTTCCGAATATGGATTTCCGGTACAATGGAAGTTTTCAAAAGAAGCCACGGAAGTCAGGTGATGGATGAAATTTTGAGGGCAGCCGACAGATATTTGTTGGTCATGGTCTCGAGTTTCACGACGGCAGGCAGATGAGCTCTTCTTGAGTCAATGGCTGCAGTCTCCGACCAATAATGTCACTGCCATAAAGGAAAGCAACGGCAAACTACCTCTTTAAAAGTGCCTAGTACATCATGATTCGCTTAAAGACTGATCATCGCAAGACAAGGACAGAGACGTTAAAATTAGCAATATGGAACGTTAGGACGTTAAACGACGACGAAAAATTAGAGAACATAACACAAGAAATTGAAAGGGAAAAAATTAATATTTTAGGTATGTGCGAAACGAGATGGACAGGAGCAGGCATCAAGATAGATGAAGATTTCAAGATTATTTATTCTGGAGGTGAAGATCGTCATAGGGGAGTGGCAATTATTTTGGACCGGAAAACATCAAAATCTGTTCCAGGATATTGGGCCGTGTCGGACAGAGTTCTACTAGTTAAATTAAGTGGCAGACCTTTTAGCATAAATATTATTTAAGTATATGCCCCAACAGGAGAATCCAGTGAAGATAGTGTAGAAGAATTTTATAATGACATAGAGTCTGCCTTAAAGAAATGTAAAAATTCAGAAATAAACATAATAGAAAACATCATAAAAGTTTCAATGCAAAAGTAGGAAATCAAAGGGATAGATACACAATAGGAAACTATGGTTTAGGAGAGAGAAATGAAAGAGGATACAGACTCGTAGAGTGGGCAAAAGAACAGGAAATGATTGTAGGAAACACCTGGTTTAAGCAAACCCTAGAAGATTATGGACATGGAGGAGTCCTGATAGCAGGAGTAGAAACCAGATTGACTATATTCTCATTAGCAGAAGATTTAGAAACGCGCTAACAGTAGCAAAAACAGTTCCCAGTGCTGATTTTTATAGTGACCACAGACTTCTCACAGGAACATTGAGGATAAAGTTAAAGAAAGTCAAGTATATAGCAGGAAACACTAACTATGATTTGTGTACATTGAGTAATGACAAGGAAATACAAAACAAATTCAATATAGAAGTACAGAACAGATTTGAAATATTGTCTGATCTAGAGATCCTATTCCAGGATGTGGATGATCAATGGGAAACGTTGAAGAATTCAATCAATGTGGCTGCAGAAACAACTATTCCAAAATTAAAGAAGGTGGGACGTAAGAAATGGATGACTGAAGAAATTTTACACCTCAGTGAAACAAGAAGACTCAACAAAAATAATCCTGCCAAATATGAAGAAATTCACAGACAAGTCAGAATATTATGTAGGAAGGCAAAAGAATCATGGCTTGAGGAAAAGTGCTTAGAAATTGAAAAACAACACAACAGTAAAAATACCAAATTAGTGCACAAAAGAATTCAGGAACTTACTAATAAAAGAACAAGTACATCAACAAGGTGTCTAAAAACTAAAGATGGCAAAATCATAATAGAAAAAGACCAGATTCTACATGTATGGACAGATTATGTGAAACACCTTTATGATGATAACAGAGACGAACAGTATGATATTAGACTTAATAATGAAGGACCGCCAATTTTGGAGATGGAGGTTCGAAATGTTCTTAAGCATATGAAAGCTGACAAGGCCCCCGGTGCAGATAACATCACAACAGAAATGATTAAAGCTTTAGAAGAATTTGGACTAGAGCAAATCACCAGACTGCTGAACACATTATATGATACTGGAGATATACCTTCTGAATTATGTAATTCTGTATTTATTGCAATCCCAAAGAAATCAGGAACCTTGGAATGTGATCAACATAGAACCATTAGTATAATGAGTCACTCAAACTGCCAAGGAAAGCGAGGGTGCAGTGGGAGGCGCAGTTCTCACTGACTCAACAACTTCTAGTGGCGGTCCATACCAGGCAATGAAGTTCCCATTGCTCCCGTTCGATGAACACAAAGATAAGATCGACCAGTATCTTCAAAGATTTCAGTCGATGGCTTTGGCTATTTGATTGGAACGTGGGAAATGGAACTTGAAACTCTCATCAGGGCCTGAGGGGGACAGCGTACGAGGTATACTCAAGGTTGCCACCTGGTATGGAGAATGACTATGAGGCCCTGGAAAAAGTATTATTGAACAGATGTCCAGATGACAGCCCATACATACCGACAGCAGTTCAGAAAGTCGAAGAGAGAGCCAGGGGAGATGTTCGCAGCCTACAGTGTTAGACTGAAGTCTTACCTTTTGAAGTGGATGTCATTAGCTGGATTTGCTAACGACTATGAAAGTTTAGAAGAATTAGTGGTCGTGGACCAAATGAAAGAGGATGATGCCGAAGCCATTGCAAACCTTCTTGCTAGAAAATGGGGCAGAGAGGTTAGACGTAGTCAATACATTGGCTGAAAGGTATGTGCTAGCTCATGGGGATAATGGGGAACTGTCACAACCCAGTCCCCGATCTCCAGACAGATGGTCTGGAAAGAAGAAGAAGCCTAAGCCAGCCCACACCAAGAAGGAGGATCCTTTCGATAAAGTTCCAATTAAGAAACCCTCTGGTAAGAGTCCACCTGGATCTCCTAAAAGAAAGTGGAGTGAAAAGTGGTGCGCCTACTGCAAATCTTCCACACACAATACGGCCGATTGCCGGCGCAAACAGAAAGACTCTCACTATGCTGCCTGTCTTGTAGAAACCAGGGAAGGGTCTAACAGGGAGGTAGAAGGGAGGGGTCTTGAGAACAAAGATTCAGAGAAACCACCAGTAGTAGAGACGATACTTGTGAACGGACAACCAGTCGAGTGTCTCTATGACACCGGTCTGCAGTTCGAGGCCGTAATTTCCTCACACTTAGTGAGCCCAGAGCAGCTAACCGGGGAGTCTATTGAGATTCAAACGGCGACCAAGAGTGCGGTAGCGATGTCTCTTCCGATTGCGAAGGTGGACATCAAATCGAAATATGTTACCGGCACTATACAGGCAGCCGTTCTGCTCGATCCTATCTTCCCCATGATCTTAGGTTGTCGCTACGTCTTTTTAGGGATTCAAACAGAACCTATGTACGTAGGAGCAATACAAACCAGATCTAAATCGGGAGATGAGCAGACACCGGCCTTGATCGTGAATCCCTTGCCTGGGGAGTTACGAGCTGCTCAAAGCCAGGATGCTACTTTGCTACCTTGCTTCAACCAATTGCCAAAAAGTGCTGACCCACCAAGACGGGGTCAGTATTATATGAAGAACCGGTTACTGTACCGGAGAGCCGGAGTGGAGGAACGCCAGCATGGACAGCTGGTAGTTCCTAAGGCCTATCGGGAACAGCTTCTTCATATGGGACACACCATTTCATTCAGTGGACATATGGGTGTCGGGGCAACACTCCAGCGCATTTCCTGCCATTACTACTGGCCAGGGATGACTATAGACATGCGTCGGTACGTCAAGTCGTGCCCAGAGTGCCAACGTCTGGCACCAAAACACTGGACGGCTCTGGTAATCTTGGGCGATATGCCCATTATGAACTCTCCTTTCGAGAGAGTTGCCATCGATCTTGTTGGTCCTCTTCCTCGGACTAGGAAGAGGAATATGTACATTCTTACGATGGTGGATTGCTGTTCCATGTGGGGTGAGGCGATACCGTTGGCCACAATCGACTCTAAGCGAGTGGCTGATGCACTGATGGAGACCTTTACTCGGTTGGGATTTCCAAACCAGATCCTAACGGACAATGGGTCTCAGTTCTGTGGTAAGCTGATGGAGGAAGTCTTCCGTATCTTCCAAACCAACCACATTCACACCAGCCCGTACCACCCTCAGTCTAATGGGCAAGTAGAGAGGTTTAATGGTACCTTGATGACCATGCTTCGAAAGTTGGCTCAAGAGAAACCAGACAGATGGGATGAATATATCCCAGCCGCCTTGTTCGCCTATCGGAGGTTCCCCATGGGTCGACCGGGTTGCCACCAGCCACTCTACTATTCGGGAGGGTCAAGGGTCCATTAGAAGCCCTATTGAGGTGTTGGACAGAGGAGGAAACTTCCGAAGAAGTGGTATCCTCCTACAAATACGTCGAAGAGTTAAAGAAGAAACTCCAGACGGGTTGGGCTTTGGCAGCTCAGAATCTGAGGGCGGCCAGAAAGAGACACGCGGCCTACTACAATAGAAGGACGAAAGATAGGTCTCTTAAAGTGGGGGATCGGGTTCTGTTGTTACTTCCAGTAGGTTCCAATAAACTCGAGATTGGTTGGCAGGGGCCTTTCCCGGTGGAAAGGGTTGTGTCCCGCACCAACTATGCCATCCGGATCAGGGGGAAATCCAAAATCTTCCACATTAACCTCCTCAAAAAGTATGAAGAACGATCCGATGGTACTTCTCTCCCACTCATGACTATGGCGGTCGCGATGGAAACTGAATCGGGTGAAGACGCGGATAGGGAGTATCCTTTACACCCTGGGGAAACCTATAGGGATGTACATATAAGTCCTGATCTGTCGGCTGAAGAAACAGACCTGGTCATCCGTTTGTTGGAGTCCCATCAGCAGATTCTTACCGATCGGCCAGGGCGGACAGGGTTGGTCGAGTTTGATATGACTCTGACTACACAAGATCCGGTCCGTCAAAAAATATATCCAGTGCCCTTTTCGAAAGAGAAGGCCCTGGAAGCCGAAATCCAGAAGCTTCTGGACGATGACATCATCACTCCTTCGACTTCTCCTTATAATGCCGGGGTTGTCTTGTTGAGGAAGCCCAGTGGGGAGCACCGCCTATGTATTGATTACAGGCATTTAAACAGTTGTACGACATTCCAAGTTGAACCGTTACCGAACACAAATCAACTGTTTGCCAGACTAAATAAGGCAAAGTACTTTTCAAAAATTGATCTAAGCCGGGGATATTATCAGATCCCTGTGAAGCCCGAGGTTCGCCCCTTGCTCGCCTTCAGTACTCCGAGCGGGCATTACGAATTCAAGGTGATGCCATTTGGGCTGAGCAATGCGCCCAGTGTGTTCACTCGCATGATGAGAATGTTATTAGAGCCTTTAAAGGATCCCTCTGTGGTCTCGTTTATGGACGATATTCTCATCGCGTCTGACAATCTGAGGGATCACCTGAAGTCCTTGGGACAGATCTTCACTAGGTTAAAAGAGGAAGGGTTAACCGCCCGTCCAGCCAAATGCATGATTGGCTACCAATCCTTGGAATTTCTGGGACATACTATTACCCAGGGGGGACTGGTACCGGAAGAAAAGAATGTTGAGAAGGTCAGACTCGCACCCCGTCCTAAATCCAAAAAGGATGTTAGGTCTTTCTTGTCTCTGTGTGGGTTTTACCAGAAATTTATTCCGAAGTTCAACGAAATTGGGGCGCCGTTAACCGAAACCCTGAAGAAAGGATCGCCAGATCCTATAGTCTGGACCCCGAGCTGTGAAGAAGCTTATGGGAAGCTGAAACAGGCTTTGGTGGATAGGCCAGTCCTGCAACTCCCGAATTTGGAGAAAACGTTTGTTCTACGAACCGACGCGAGTAACATAGGGATTGGCGCAACTTTGTTGCAGGAAGGGCGAGATGATCCTACGGTACTATGTCCGGTGGCGTATGCAAGTAGAAAACTGTTACCCGCGGAACGGAATTACTCCACCGTCGAACGGGAATGTCTGGCTCTCGTGTGGGCAGTACAGAAATTTCAACCTTATCTGTATGGAGTACCGTTCAAAGTGCAATCCGACCATCAACCTCTGATGTTTTTGGCAACTTCTAAGAAACTGAACGCGAGGTTAATGAGATGGTCATTGCTCCTACAACCGTATCAGTTCACGGTCGAATACATCCCCGGAAGGGAGAATGTGGGAGCTGATTTTCTTTCACGGCATCCTATGGTTGAATGTGAGGGTGGGGCCATTCGAACAGAACCTCTGGTAGTCGAAAGTTCGTAGGGTTCGACTTTCTTAAGAGGGGGCCTATGTAGCGAAACGCCAGTGGCCCATGTCCTCATGCCTTCTTTGATTTTGGGTAAACAGTGGGAAACAGCTTTCGGGAACCCTCAGTTCTCTTATTCGCTCAATCCCCATGGAAGATAGTTCTCTTGGTTACTTTTACAACCCGTTCTTCTTAAGAGAACTATTAGAAGTCTCCCTTTTCTTCCGGGAAACCCGATAGGGCGCCTTACACCAAAAACACACCAGTGCAACTTCTGGTGCAATTCATGTCCGTTCCAACACCTACCGTTTGGTATTTGCAGCATGTCAATTTAATTTAAAGATTAGGACAGAAGTGCAACCTACTACTGGGGAATGGAAAGGTAATAATTGGGTTTTAATTAGTCATGCTAGACCTTGGCTTGTGAATCTCTGTTGTCTCGACTGGTGAGATGAATTGGCGAAAAGCCGGTCATGCCCTATTGTGAGTGGGTTGTCAGTTGGCCAATCTAGCTAGGAGTCGTGTTCTTGGCATCGCATGGGAACGAATCTGAGGAATATATTTCCCCAGATGATGTTGCTTGTTCTTGGCAGCCGATGGACGGGTGCTATCTTTCTTCCTACGGCCTGAACGCTGCTTAGTGTTATCTTTCATTTGAATAGAAACATAACATATCCACGGAATGCCGGAAAGAGGGGAGGGCTCCGTGGGGACGGATTCCACCCATCTATCTTCTTAAAACGAAAGAGGGTATCCACTGGGCTATCTCTTTCATCTTTTAGCGGATAGAGTGGCCAGGTGGACTGAATAGTTACTGGTCGATAAGATCATCTAGTTCTACGGGTAATGTGAGGCGCTGCCGGTACATTGCGGCGACAGTTCAGACGAGAGCAGCGGCCGGAAGGGGTGGTTTCTTCTTTCCTATTCTTGCTGGGAATAGGGAACTACACTTCTTTCAATACAGACCCACTAATATAATATTAGTTAAGGGGGGAAACAAAAATAATTACGCACACAACACCACAAATGCTGTGTCGTGAGAAAGAGAGGGTTTGCAAGTGAGAGGGAAGCCGGGAAACGAATGTGCCCAATAATAATAAAGGCAGGGTATGAGTGTGGAGAGTGAGTTTTGTATGCAAAAAGTTCATAGGGTAGCCAACAGGACGTCTACAAGCTGGAGGTCTATGTCACAAAATAACACCTTGCGTTTAACCAGTTGATTATTATAGAGGCTTTCTGATTAAACGGACTATCCGCCAGCGACAACTATTTTAACTAACAGTAAAAACAAATAGGATGTCAAAATCCCAGGACGGTAAATAGTTGCAGCTGCACGGGGTTACATTGAGTCGACAACAGGGGAACATTTGGAAGGGAGTGAGCTGAATCATACATCGCTTTGACAGTTTATAAACAGGTTGGATTGAGAGCGGAAGTACTCAGCTCGGAAGAAAACAGTCCATCTGTCATATAGTTTCCGGACATCACGCAGATTGGCAGATTGCTATTGACAACTGTTGTTGGGATCATACAGTAACTCGTTAGTTTGTTGGGGGAGTCAAAACAAGTGATGACAACTTTGACAGTGACTAAGCCAGGGAAAATGGATTCTTGACAATGGATGATATGTCCAAATAACACCTGTGTGGACCGGAAGAATACCGTCACGTGACCAATTTTAGGTTTTGCCAAAAACCATGATTGGAGATGGGGAGTTGACCAAAACCGTGGATTATGATGGACGTGTTTGTGGGAGAGCTCTACAGTGTTAGATTAATTTAATATTAACTAGCATGTGTCGTTATGGCAAAGTGTAGTAGCCATCCCGGAATGAGGCGGTTTTGCATAAGGTAGAACCTATTATAATTAGTTCTAATTAATATAGGCTGTAGCCTTGTTAAAACTAAAGTGTGATGATTAGCACTGTTAGTGGAAAACTAGCTAGAGTAGGGAAGTGATACTTGGCTCTGTTAGTTGTTAATAGATTAGTGAAGTGTTGATAAGCTTTACTAGTGGAGAATTGAGTAATGAGGGATATTCCCGTAGGTGTCCCTGGTGGGCGGGGTTCCGCATTCTGTTTGTTGATTTTTTTTTCTTGTCTTGTCCTGATGATAACCTATGTGTTCAGTCATCTGTCTCTGACAGAGTAGGTTCACTGTATTTTCTGAGCGAGGCCGATGGCCACGATCATCTAATAGAGATCAGTGACGGGGAGGCTATCACCAGTTGTTTGATTTATTTTACAGGTTCCTCTGGTTGGAATGAAGAACCCGGAACCAAGGAAAAATCCGATCCCGGATAAATTATGATGTAGAGAGATGGGCCAGCAACTTTCACAACGGAAGAAGTTAATACACATTGCTCGGTGGAGCTTAATGGTATAAGTATCCTACATGAGTGAATACCAATCGTTAACACACCTGAAGTGATGGATGTTCAGCCCATGGGGAACTAGATCAGTAGGAACTGATGTTCACATTAGATAAAACCACATTTTGAAGTGTAGTTGTTCCACGTATCAAGGAAATCAGAACTTTCAGACTATATCTAGTGAATAAAGCAAGCCATTTTTGACTAGATACATTGACTGTTTAAGAGTGAAAATACAGAACTAATAGGAACCGTTGTGTTAGGAACAATAATAGTATTTTCCACGGATTATATATTTACATGGGATTCAGATCTCATGGTCATCAGAGCTTCTGGAGGAGGACATGTCTGGAGAGAAGGATACGACTTCGGTGAGGTCTATTGTACTGACTCGTGTGATGTCGTGTAATCCTTGCCATGATGTGTGCACTATGATCCTGAACTTTGAGGGCTGACATATACATTTATTTATTATACACGACACACATTTTTCTTCGCATACACGTCTCATATACGTTACACTTTTCTTTTAATAAATTAATCTTTATTAATTTTTAGAAGCAAGAGTTGTTGAGTATGTTGCGTTGGGGAAGTATGAGAGGGGGCATAGTACGACAGTGAGAGAGTGATAGGAAAAGGTGTCCACGGGCTGATGGAGTGTGTTGGACGGAAGCTGGTGGATTCTCCAGGATATTGATAGGAAAGAAAAATATTATAATGTGGGTGTTGACTCTCCTCACTCCAGGGACGACACTTTAAAGGAGGACACGACAGTCTACTCAAGCCAGGACGTAGCCAATCCAGGGGCTACCTGACATGCCAGGCCCATTCACTCGGGTCACTTATTTAATTGATTAGGTAAGCCAAAATGCATGACAAATTTATTAACTGAGGTCCAATTGGACCTCAGGATTGTGGTACTTGAGTCAGCCTAGTCGCTCACTAATTTTTGTCATCTCCAGGGTCCTTCTTTTGGAAGTTAATAGAGCTGAAATATCAACAGGGCCTCTACGCGGAAAGTTATGTTTCAGACAATTCCATGTCAAGTTTTAGGCCATGCCAGGCCAAAGGGTATGATCTCTACGAGATAGAGTCACCGCTGGCCCCGAAATAATGACCATTAGCCTTTATACCACCTCGCCAGTCATCTCGATACGCTAGGATCGAGTCATTTTGTATCCTTGGCTGGACCCCGCCAAATTCTCAGACACTCAATTATTATTGACGAACTGTTCTCCATTATATTATGTCCCACGCAACTTTGTACCAAGTGATTCCATGGTACTTCCCAAGAACATTTGATTAACTAAAGTTTGTGGTCCACGGAAACCTGGAAGCCTGGTTCTACAGCGGCCGGTTGTTCGAACAACCTACGGAGGAAGGAAAGAACTGAAGGCAGTTAAAACAGATAGTTCACTACAGACAAAACAGGGACACAGAGTCCAGTTCTAACACAGAGCCTCATGGCTTTCTATCATAGACCAATCCGTAGTCAATGTCGGTTCCGTCCACATACAGCTCACCGAAGAAGTCTTCAGTTCTTTCCTTCCACCGAAAGTAGCCTTTAGCAAGATGAAAAACATTCTGACCAATAAAAAGATGTCAATTGAAACGAGAAAAAGAGTGTTGAGGGGATACATAGAGCCTGTTCTTTTGTATGGATGTGAAACTTGGACAATGAGCAGTCAAGCTGAAAAACATCTGATGGCTGCAGAAATGTGGTTTCTGAGGAAAATGCAAAGAATACGATGGACAGATAGAAAAACCAATGACCAAGTACTACAGGAGACAAATGAACATCGTAAACTGATTGGAGAAATTAGACGTAGACAGTCAAAATTGTTTGGACATGTTATGAGAAGAAATGGATTGGAGAACTTGGTGACAACTGGCAAGATCGAAGGGAACAGACCAAGAGGAAGACCGAGAGGAAAATACCTGGACGAGACAGGAACACTGAGCTGATCCACGACACTGGTGATCGAGTGAAATGGCGAGTCCATGACCGCCCACGCTTTCCTGCATGGCACATGATTGATTGATTGATATGGATTATAAATATTCACCAGCCAACTTCAGTGAACATAATGTAAGGAGAACAAGACTGTGAGTACATTTTTTTCTGCCCCGGATAAATATGGACATTATCTGCGTCACATTGGAGAAGAATAACCGACAGCAACACCTAAGGATAAAAGACTATAATTAAATAATGAGTTTAATTATTAGTACCAATTATGCTTTCAAGCATATGGATTTATAAGGTCAGTAGCTTTTTTTCAATGAAGGGTATAACCAACTAGTGGTTGTTGTTTTGGTTGAATATTCTGACACCATCTCATTAATTTTTCTAAAATATGAGAATAGTAAATGGTGTGAGAAACAATTGTTTTATATGTTTGGTTTTTTCTGAACTTAGACCATTGTTTGCTTGGTATAGGTAAAGTGGGTCAAAGGGAGCAGAACCAATTAGTGGTTGTTGTGTTGTTTGTAATAACATTGTTTTTCTTGGGACAATGGGGTTAATGTGTTTTTGATATTGAAAATCATTCCCATGCCTGTTCTGAAAATTCAGTGTGGTCATTACAATTATATATATATATATGTTACTGCAGATCTTGATTTAATGCCTGAACTGTTTGTCCAAAAATGTTGATGTTTACGTCAAGTAAATGTTGATGTTTGTCCAACAGTGGTTGTTTTATATGTTGTAAACAATCAGTGTCCTCTAACACTATATAACTTTAGAAGGTGATGGAGTGGGAGGGGAAACCTACACACAGATACCATTGTTTCAAGGATTGAAATGTTTTCTCCTTGTATTTGTGGTAAATTTCCCTGATCACCTTGCATTCTTCTTCTTCTTCTTCTTCTTCTTCTTCTTCTTCTTCTTCTTCTTCTTCTTCTTCTTCTTCTTCTTCTTCTTCTTCTTCTTCTTCTTCTTCTTCTTCTTCTTCTTCTTCTTCTTCTTCTTCTTCTTCTTCTTCTTCTGGGTTCATCCGGAGTTATTTTTTTTTTTTTTGCGGACTTGATTGCGTTGTGCCTGTTTACAGCAGAGCTGCGTTCTTGCGCAGTTAGGCCGACACATCCGACTTCTGCGGGCATTTGTTGACCGGGTTAACCTTCCCGGACCTTGCATTCTAGAAGTGAACAGACAATCAAACCTAAATCCCCTAGACTTTTATTAGAATAATTCTCATATATAAAATCCACATCCCACACATAGCTAGTTAGCTAGCTAGTTAGCTAGTTAACTGGTGGTTAGTTAACTAGTTAGTTAATTAATTAGTTAGTTAATTAGTTAGGTAGTTGGTAGGTTGACTGGTTAGTTAGTTAACTACTTGGTTAGTTAGTTATCTAGTTAGTTAGGTAAGCAATTGGTTGGTTGGTTGGTTAGTTAGTTAGCTAGATAGTTAGTTAACTAGTTAGTTAATTAGTTAACTAGTTAGTTAGTTAGCTAGTTAGTTAGTTAGTTAGGTAATTGGATTGTTAATTAATTAATTAGTTACCAAACTAATTAGTTAGTTAGGTAGCTGGTTAGTTAGATAGTTAACAACTTAGTTAATTAGTTAGTTAGGAAGTTAGTTAGTTACTTAGTGAACTAGTTAGTTAGTTTGTTAGCTAGTTAGTCAGTTAGTTAGTTAGCTGGTTAGTTAGTTAGTTAGATAGCTAGTTAGTTAGTTAGTTATTTAGTTAGTTAGTTAGTTAGTTAGTTAGTTAGTTAGTTAGTTAGTTATATAGCTAGCTAGCTAGTTAGTTAGTTAGTTAGTTAGTTAGTTAGTTAGTTAGTTAGTTAGTTAGTTAGTTAGTTAGTTAATTAGTTAGTTAGCTAGTTAGTTAGTTAGTTAATTAGTTAGTTAGTTATCTAGCTAGCTAGCTAGCTAGTTAGTTAGTTAGTTAGTTAGCTAGTTAGTTAGTTAGTTAGTTAGCTAGCTAGTTAGTTAGTTAGCTAGTTAGTTAGTTAGTTAGTTAGTTATCTAGCTAACTAGTTAGTTAGTTAGTTAGTTAGTTAGTTAGTTAGTTAGTTAGTTAGTTAGCTAGCTAGTTAGTTAGTTAGTTAGTTAGTTAGTTAGCTAGTTAGTTAGCTAGCTAGCTAGTTAGTTAGTTAGTTAGTTAGTTAGTTAGTAAGCTAGCTCGTTAGTTAGTTAGTTAGCTAACTAGTTAGTTAGTTAGTTAGTTAGGTAGTTAGTTAGTTAGTTAGTTAGTTAGTTAGTTAGCTAGTTAGTTAGTTAGCTAGCTAGTTAGTTAGTTAGCTAGTTAGTTAGTTAGTTAGCTAGTTAGTTAGTTAGTTAGTTAGCTAGCTAGTTAGTTAGTTAGTTAGTTAGCTAGTTAGTTAGCTAGCTAGTTAGTTAGTTAGTTAGCTAGCTAGTTAGTTAGTTAGTTAGTTAGTTAGCTAGCTAGTTAGTTAGTTAGTTAGTTAGCTAGTTAGTTAGTTAGTTAGTTAGTTAGTTAGTTAGCTAGCTAGTTAGTTAGCTAGTTAGTTAGTTAGTTAGTTAGATAGCTAGTTAGTTAGTTAGTTAGCTAGCTAGTTAGTTAGTTAGCTAGCTAGCTAGTTAGTTAGTTAGTAGTTAGTTAGCTAGTTAGTTAGTTAGTTAGTTAGTTAGTTAGCTAGCTAGTTAGTTAGTTAGTTAGTTAGTTAGCTAGCTAGTTAGTTAGTTAGTTAGTTAGTTAGCTAACTAGTTAGTTAGTTAGTTAGTTAGTTAGTTAGGTAGTTAGTTAGTTAGTTAGTTAGCTAGTTAGTTAGCTAGCTAGCTAGTTAGTTAGTTAGTTAGCTAGCTAGTTAGTTAGTTAGTTAGCTAGTTAGTTAGTTAGTTAGTTAGTTAGTTAGTTAGTTAGTTAGTCACCAGATAATCCTCATCGCACATGGAACTAGTTGCTGGAACTGGTTGCTCTCGTCAGAAGAAGGCAGTCCACATGTTTGGGGCAAGACTTGAGAACGGGAAAGCTGGAGTATGTCGTCACAACAAGAAGGCTGGAGGGAAAGGGAGGATGGAGGGGCGGGGGCAGAGAGAAAATGCTGAACAGTCTGAGATCATTTCAGTGAAGAAAGTCGGTATCAGAAATGATTGAAGCACAAGATACAGAAGATTGTGGACAGACATGGTAACCAAGGACGCACAGCATGGACTATAAGAAGAAGAAAACAACTCGCTCATGGAAATCGTGCATGCACAACCGGTTGCCGTTTGTTCTTGTTCAGGGCACACTCTTAAAGTTTTTAAAAAGTCGGCGTCTCTGGTATCACATTATGACTTTCAGCTTTTGTATTTTCTAATGTGTCCTCTTATCCCAACTTTTTCATATGCAGAGAGAAAGAATAAATATGTCATGGTAAAGTTTGTAACATGCCTTCTTTCTCGCACATCCGCACTTATATACTATATTAAGAACATTAAGGGGTTTGGCGGGTTCTATCCGCCAGTTCCCCTTCACGAAAAATTTTCTACAGAAATCAAGACTCGTTGAATGTGTATACATTATCATTTCAACTACAGGGCAATTGATGCAAGCACGTTCATATTTGTACAATATGTTGCCAGCAGATGTGCAGCATTCTACGAAATTTACATATGTTCAAATAGTTTTATCTACCTTCTGATCGCAGGTCTGCAGTAATCAAGCTATTTCAAACTCAAAAATGTTGGCTTGAAACTGAAATGCTCAGACTCTATGTAACGAAACAACTATAAAAGATAAGGTTGTCTCCCTTTGCCTAAACAAAATCGTTGTTATTACGCTTGCTTAATGACACATGCCAGGGCATGCGGGAGTACAAGGAAATGAGCGGGCTGACGAGCTCACAGGTAAGGCTACTGTGGAGGGCGGACGGGCTATGGACCAGACAGACATTCTGAATACTCTACGAGAAGTAAGACTGTTGCGAGAACCAAGCGATAACTGTGAATCTACAACCATGGTCAGACTGCGAGAACAGCAAATTAAAAGAGGTGTGGCCAAACAAGAGCACTACGCAGGAAGCCACAAAAGATTGATTAACCAACACAGAACTGGTGACGTGAGCCGCTACACGCTGCGGGATTTGCTGAGGAGGGGATTCGAGCACTTATGGACTGATTGGTTCGATGTGCAATGAAGATGATCTGTCGACTAACTAACTAACTAACTAACTAACTAACAGTGGTCTGGTGTCAATCACACAAACCAGCAAGGCGACATTGTTTTTTTCTTTCAAAGAATTTTCTGGAAATTATGTGGTACGGAAATATAATGAGTAAACGGGCCGCTAGACTTCATTGTGGACCTACATGATCTCTGTGGTGTAGTGGTTAAACAGCTTGCCTCGCGCTCCGAAGGAAGTGGGCTTGTGGGCTTGTTATCGGACACCGGGATTCGGTTCATGGGTGTAAATGTCTGGAAGAATCCTGTGGGGCCGCCATTGGAGCTATAGTGTGTGTGGTTGTGTGTGATCTGTGCGACGCTTTCGACAGTCCGCTCTGTGAAAAGAGATCCATCTATCTGGGATAAAACATGATGCAATGAAACATCAATCTTACCTTTCAACCACTTTTAATATGTCGTGGTCTAGAAAATGTGAAGACCTAACCCTTCACACTCCGTCGGCAGCATCTACTATGAGACCATCGCAACCGATGTATAATTTATTTCACGCTGTGATTATGACGGAAACAATGGGAAGACAACTGGAGTGAAAGAGAAGCTTGAAGAGACAAAGAGAGAAGATGTTGACTTCTTGTCCTTGATGTGGGGACGTAAATTACAAGTACCTAGGACGTCGAAGTGAGTTCGCCTGATGGCGGGGGATAATGGTTATAAGAAAAGCTGACCCACAAGCAAAAATCAGTCTGGTTTGGACTACGCTTGAGTTCAAAGCGGGCAAGCTAAAAAAAATACTGGGCGAGTTTTACATTCAGTAAATTGCCATTGTTTTCTGAACCATCGACGTTCATCCCATCGAAATCAACGTAAGGCGATCAGCCTCCAAATTGTCTCCGGCTGATCTCTTAGCCTCGGCTGCGTATGTTGGAGAATTGTTAAACACGTTTATTGCCCCTATGCCATAGAGGAGGCTAGTTAAGTTAAATCAAGATTAACTTTAAAATGGCGGCCGTTTGTTAAAAATGTGCGTATCCTTTGCAGGATCCTTATCATCAACCCCAGGTTGGTGTTCTAGGCAATGGTACATTTTGTAGTTTGCCTAAAACAGACGCAAAAAGAAATGGCACTGTAACCTACCATTCGGAAGTCGCAGTAGCCCGATGGCTTTGTGTGTGAATTCGCATAAGGCGGAATTTTAGAGTTACGTTGTCTCACATTTGTATTGTGGAGGTAGAGGGGGCGACGGTTTTAGGGGATGAATGCAAATGACCCGCCATCAACGTACCGGAAGTTTAATAGTCTAGCAGTCTTGTCCTTTCAGCTACGTCGACCGCAAGGATCTGTCTGGAATAAGTAAACTTTGCATAAATGCATGCATGCTGAAATAGAACATACAACACCTGGACAGAAGAAGTAAACCTTGCATACATGCATGCATGCTGAAATCGTACATACAACATATGGACAGAAGAAGTAAACCTTGCATGCATGCATGCATGCTGAAATCGAACATACAACATCTGGACAGAAGAAGTAAACCTTGCATACATGCATGCATGCTGAAATCGTACATACAACATCTGGACAGAAGAAGTAAACCTTGCATGCATGCATGCATGCTGAAATCGTACATACAACATCTGGACAGAAGAAGTAAACCTTGCATACATGCATGCATGCTGAAATAGAACATACAACATCTGGACATAAGAAGTAAACCTTGCATATATGCATGCATGCTGAAATAGAACATACAACATCTGGACACAAAAAGATGATGTTGCCTTGAGTCCAGAACCCACATCACAACACTTGGGACACCTCACACGTGCTTCGTCCTTGTCTTCAACAGCCAGCGAAGACTCCCTAGACTAATGGTACCAGCAGCAGCAGAAAATGAAGAAGTAGTACTTATATAAATACAACAGTATTATATAAATACACCATTAAGATTGTTTAATAATTGGAAATACAAACAGATAGGTATGTGTAGCTCCTGTGAAAAGATGAGACATTCTAAACATGGAAACAGTGTACGTACCTTACAACGGAGATATACACATTAAAAACGAACCGCAAAGACGGACGACGAAAAGGGGTAGAGCTAGAAAAGTAAATACTATTAAATAAGAGAAGGTATGTACACTGTCAGAGTTTAGTATGTCTCATCTTTTCGCAGGAGCTATACGTACCTAACTGTTTGAATTCCTTTTGTTATATCCTGCTGCAGCCGTTGCTTCTCTTAAGATTGTTTCACCATCATCATCATCATCATCTTCCACTTTTGCCGTGAAGCGTCGTGGGTAAGAATAATTGGCGGTTGTTTAATATTGTGATAGAAACCATTTAATATTTGTGTTAAACGCATCCGAATGTGAAATATGGATAAACGCACTCTTTATTTCAGTTTTAACTAAATGAACCACCCGCCCTCCTCCCCCCAACAACAAAAAAAAGGGGGGGGGGGGAGACACAGAAACAACGATTTACAAAATATAATGTATTGCGAATGTCGTAATGAGCAGGCAATGTAACAATAAATATTCACATTCTTCTGTATGTTGAACAATCAATCAATCAATCAATCATGTGCCATGCCGGAAAGCGTGGGCGGTCATGATTCGCCATTTCACTCGATCACCAGAGTCGTGGATCAGCTCAGTGTTCCTGTCTCGTCCATGCCATGTGGCCAAGCCATCCAGGTATTTTCCTCTCGGTCTTCCTCTTGGTCTGTTCCCTTCGATCTTGCCAGCTGTCACTAAGTTCTCCAGTCCATTTCTTCTCATAACATGTCCAAACAATTTTGACTGTCTACGTCTAATTTCTCTAATCAATCTACGATTTTCATTTGTCTCTTGTAGTACTTGGTCATTGGTTTTTCTATCTGTCCATGGTATTCTTTGCATTTTCCTCAGAAACCACATTTCTGCAGCCATCAGATGTTTTTCAGCTTGACTGCACATTGTCCAAGTTTCACATCCATACAAAAGAACAGGCTCTATGTATCCCCTCAACACTCTTTTTCTCGTTTCAATTGACATCATTTTATTGGTCAGAATGTTTTTCATCTTGCTAAAGGCTACTTTCGCAATGGCGATTCTTGTTCTAATCTCTTCAAGGCATCTGCCATCAGATGTTATGACTGTTCCGAGATAATTGAACCGATTCACTTGTTGAAGAATATTCCCATTTACTTGTATATTACATTGTGGTACTTCGTTCTTCCTAGTGACGACCATAACCTGTGTCTTCCTACAATTTAATTCCAACCCCAGCTGCTCACTGTGTACAACCACAGCGTCTACTAATTGTTGCAGATCCTGTGCATTGTCTGCAATCAATACTGTATCATCTGCATATCTAATGTTATTTATGTTTCGTCCTCCAATGCTGATTCCATTTAGGTCTTCTACATTTCTGAAAATATTTTCACTGTATAGGGAAAAAAGATCTGGAGACATTACACATCCCTGCCTAACACCTCTCTTAATAGGTTGGTATTGTCCTACTTCATTATCAATTCTTATGGCAGCTTGTTGTTTCCAATATATGTTTTTTATAAGTCTAATGTCTTTCCCATCAATTTGTAGTTCTGCAAGCATATCCACAATGTTGACATGTCTAACTCTATCAAAAGCCTTTGTGTAGTCAATAAAGCAAAGATGTATATCCTTGTTTACTTCTAAAGCACGTTCAATAACTGTTCGCAGCATATACACAGCATTTACTGTACCCTTTCCTTCTACAAAACCACATTGTTCTTCCCCTATTTCAGGTTGTATTTTCTTCCTCACTCTTTGCATGATAATTCGTAACAAAATCTTTGTGATGTGACTCATTATACTAATTGTTCTATGTTGATCACATTCTAAGGTTCCTGATTTCTTTGGGATTGCAATAAATACAGAATTACATAATTCAGAAGGTATATCTCCAGTATCATATAATGTGTTCAGCAGTCTAGTGACTTGCTCTAGTCCAAATTCTTCTAAAGCTTTAATCATTTCTGTTGTGATGTTATCTGCACCGGGGGCCTTGCCAGCTTTCATATGCTTAAGAACATTTTGAACCTCCATCTTTAAAATTGCTGGTCCTTCATTATTAAATCTAATAGCATACTGTTCCTCTCTGTTATCATTATACAGGTCTTTCACATAATCTGTCCATACATGTAGAATCTGATCTTTTTCTATTATGAGTTTGCCATCTTTAGTTTTTAGACAGCCTGTTGATGTACTTGTTCTTTTATTAGTAAGTTCCTGAATTCTTTTGTGCACCTTGGCACCTTGCCGTCTTGACAGACGATAGTTTGTGCTCTAAAAAGGCATAATAACTTTTAACTATGGCGGTAGCGAGTGTGACTGATAAGGCCAATTTGCGCTGTAAATGTCCGTTCACAGTGGGTGCATGCGAACACGTGGTCATTTCCACCATCATGCACCATCTTACGTCTCAAACGCTTGGTGTGTGACTTTTCTGCAATAATTTTCTCCTTTGACTTTATTCCATTTCTGATATTTGCCCTCCATGCAACACGTTCAGCGGCGACTTGCTCCCAATGTGCATTATCAATGCCTGTATCAATCATGTCCCGCTTACACACATCTTTGTATCGTAGTAGAGGCCGACCCTGAGATCTCTTACCCATCTGTAATTCACCAAAAAAGATATCCTTTGGTATTCTACCATCATCCATCCTCCTAAGATGTCCTATCCATCTAAGTCTACGAAGACTGAGCATGGAATAAACTGTCACACAACCTGATCTTTCCAATACTTCAGTATTTGTGATTTTGTCTTGCCACTTAATACCAAGAATTCTTCGCAGACACCGCATATGAAAGCTGTTTAAATTGTTCTCTTGGTGTGAGTAAGTTGTCCAGGTTTCACTGCCATAGAGAAGAGTACTAAGGACACAGGCTTGATAGACAAGGACTTTTGTTTTGGCAGTAAGCTTCCTGTTCTCCCAGACTCTTTTTCTTAACCTGTTCATTGTTGTTGCTGCCTTACCAATCCGGGTGTTGATTTCCTGATCTAGGGATAATTTGCTATTTACCACTGATCCTAGATATGTAAAATGGTCTACTATCTCTAGTTCGGCGTCGTCAATAAAGATTGATGGTACCTCATGTGCACCTTGTGACATAATCTGTGTCTTCTTTTTGCTAATTGTTAAACCAAATTCAGAACAAGCATTGGAGAATGCAGATAGTAGACATTGCAATTCTTCCTCAGAGTGGGTCGTAACTGCAGCATCATCTGCAAAAAGCAACTCTCTGATCAGTACCCTCCTAATTTTGGTCTTAGCCTTCAATCTCTGAGCATTGTAGAGGCCGCCATCTGAGCGTGAGTGAATGTATATACCACCATCCTGATCACGAAATGCATATTTCAGTAGAAGTGAAAAGTATATTCCAAAGAGGGTGGGAGCTAGTACACAACCTTGCTTAACTCCACTCTTGATTTCAAATTCTTCAGAAGTTGCACCATCAAACTTGATTATACCCTTCATGCCTGTGTGGAACGATTCCACAATGGACAGAAGAGTTGGTGGGCAGCCAATCTTCTTTAGTGCCTTGAACAGACCCTCACGACTGACCAAATCAAATGCCTTTGTGAGGTCGATGAAGGCAATAAACAGTGGTTGATTCTGTTCACGGCATTTTTCTTGCATTTGTCGCAATGAGAATATCATATCAGTGGTAGACCGGTTCTGTCGAAAGCCACACTGTGATTCGGGGTAGACTTGATCTCCTAAGACTTGAAGTCTGCGCAGAACAATTCTGGCAAATACTTTTCCAACAATACACAGAAGTGAGATACCCCTATAGTTGTTACAGTCGCTCCGATCGCCCTTGTTCTTGTACAGCGTTATGATGTTTGAATCTTTGAAATCCTGTGGGACTTGTCCTTCACGCCAGCATAGCTCTATTAGCTGGTGGATCGACCCAATTGGCTGGGGGCTGCCCAGCTTGAGGCGGGCGGTGGCTGATCAGTGACACCTATAGGTGTCTCCCACCGTCAGAGGCAACGCGTGGCGCCCCATGTCTACGCCAACTGACAAGGACTTATAACCCGTAACAGTTGCCTCTCGCTTTGATTCCGAGACCAGTTAAGACCAGGGATGGAGTTATTGCCTCTCCATAGCACAAAGCCTGGGCTAAAATATAGAGATCATGTGTTGCCCATGCAGCATGATCCCTCTCTCGGCCTGCCTAGTTCACTCCAGAGGAAAGGTAACACCCCTACATCTGGAACAAGACAAGCTGCAGAAGCTGCCGGATCAGCAAAGCAATGCTCTAACTGTCCGCCTGTCGGAGCTTCGATCCTAGACCAGTTGCCAACCAAGGCTTAGGGCCTGGTCTGCCCTGCCATGACAATTTTGTCTTTAGCTTGCATTTCCTCGCACCAGGGTAAGGCTTGTACCCTCCCAATTGCGCTCTTCCGCCCGAAGCCGTTGGCACAATGTGGGGTGTCGGGTTTGGTAAGCGCCGCCCAACGTTCGGCGCTAACAGAAACCAGGTAGTACCGTCTACTGTTATACGGTAGCTCAGTCATATCTGACTAAGACCTGACTGTAAGACTATCTTTTGTGCACTAATTTGGTATTTTGACTGTTGTGTTGTTTTTCAATTTCTAAGCACTTTTCCTCAAGCCATGATTCTTTTGCCTTCCTACATAATATTCTGACTTGTCTGTGAATTTCTTCATATTTGGCAGGATTATTTTTGTTGAGTCTTCTTGTTTCCATTAAGTGTAAAATTTCCTCAGTCATCCATTTCTTACGACCCACCTTCTTTAATTTTGGAATAGTTGTTTCTGCAGCCACATTGATTGAATTCTTTAACATTTCCCATTGATCATCCACATCCTGGAATAGGATCTCTAGATCAGACAATATTTCAAATCTGTTCTGTACTTCTATGTTGAATTTGTTTTGTATTTCCTTGTCATTACTCAATGTACACAAATCATATTTAGTGTTCCCTGTTGTATACTTGACTTTCTTCAACTTTATCCTCAATGTTCCTGTGAGTAATCTGTGGTCACTATAACAATCAGCACTGGGAACTGTTTTTGCTACTGTTAGGGCGTTTCTAAATCTTCTGCTAATGAGAATGTAGTCAATTTGGTTTCTAATCCTGCTATCAGGACTCCTCCATGTCCATAATCTTCTAGGGTGTTGTTTGAACCAGGTGTTTCCTACAATCATTTCCTTTTCTTTTGCCCACTCTACTAGTCTGTATCCTCTTTCATTTCTCTCTCCTAAACCATAGTTTCCTACTGTGTATCTATCCCCTTGATTTCCTACTTTTGCATTGAAGTCCCCTATTATGATGTTTATTTCTGAATTTTTACATTTCTTTAAGGCAGACTCTATGTCATTATAAAATTCCTCTACACTATCTTCACTAGACTCTCCTGTTGGGGCATATACTTGAATAACATTTATGTTAAAAGGTCTGCCACTCAATTTAACTAGTAATACTCTGTCCGACACGGCCCAATATCCCTGAACAGACGTTGATGTTTTCCGGTCCAAAATTATTGCACTCCCCTATGTCGATCCTCACCTCCAGAATAAATAATCTTAAGATCTTTATGTATCTTGATGCCTGCTCCTGTCCATCTCGTTTCGCACATACCTAATATATTAATTTTTTCTCTTTGAATTTCTTGTGTTATGTTCTCTAATTTTCCGTCGTTGTTTAACGTCCTAACGTTCCATGTTCCTAATTTTAATGTCTCTGTCCTTGTCTTGCGATGATCAGTCTTTAAGCGAATCATAATAAACTAGGCAATTTCAAAGAGGTAGTTTGCCGTTGCTTTCCTCTATGGCAGTGACCATACTGGCCGGGTGAACGCAATCATTGTCTCTCGAAAGAGAGAAAGCTTGCCGTCGCGAAACTCGAGACCATAACCAACAAATATCTGTCGGCTGCCCTCATAATTTCATCCACCACCTGCCTTCCGTGGCTTCTTTTGAACACTTCCAATTAACGAACACGAAATAACATCACATAATCCAAAGGAAAAACACTATCCACACGAATTTCACGGGAATTTCCATAGGGAATCCACAGAAAAACACTGAACAGCGTCTCCCTCAAGACAACGAGTCATCGCGTAGCCATTATACCGGACGTATGTTGAACAACGCAACAAATAATCTGGGTCAATGTGAAATAAAGTGCCCCTCTTCACGCCTAAATGTGTATTGAGTATATGGTGCTAGCTTCATATTTATACAGACCAATCGACACTCCATGGGTGATGTGGTCAATATCACTTCATCCGTCTTTACTTCCTAAAATTTGTCCTGGTACCTATTTTAGAATGTGTCAACATGGGAGTCTAGATACAGCTGAAACAAATAAATATCCCCCTCAAGGGTGATTCGAACATATGCCTATCGGACCAGCAGTACAGCGTGCTAGCCACTGCTCAACCCTGGCTGGGAATAATGGACCAGGATAAGAGAAGATCGGTTGTATCAATTGTGTTTGCTATTGGCAACAGCAACAGATTGTCTGACGATAGGGGCATAATACAAGGAAAGTGTTGAACAAGCCACGACCAATGTCATTTCTTAGATGGCGAGTTAGCGAACTTACAAGCGAACGGCGCTGATAAATAATTGTAGTGGAATGGAGAGATCATCAATGAACATCACAGTAAACGGGCAGATACTAGAACAAGTAACAAGTGTCTCCTATTTTGGACATGTAATAACAGATGATGGCAGAAATGAAACAGAAATAAAATAGAGAACAGGAATGGTAAAAAAAAAAAACATGCTCTCAACAGTATGAAAATCAGTATTAACATCTAAATAACATTTGGTGGAACTGCGGTAAAGCCGTGAAGATATAAACAATATAAAATAACACAAAGTAATGTAGCTTTACATAACAGAATTACGACACATACAGGACGTTGCGGCGACTAGCCTTCGTCAGCAAACAACTACATACACAAAACACAACATATAGTCACGGAGAACATCTAGAACTTAGTCAGTGAGATTTCTCCGTGACTATATGTTGTGTTCAACGCTATACTATATGGCGCGGGAGCTTGGACAATGAACAATCGATTAGAAAGTCGAATAGAGATCCTACAGACGTGGATATACAGAAGAATGTATAGTATTTCATGGAAACAAAAACAAACAAATACAGGGGTTCTAGAAAAACTGGGAATGAAAAGAAAGTAAGTGAAAGGAATTAAAAAGAGGCAATAGACATATTTCGGCCGCGTTAAAAGGCATAATACTATTATCAAAATCATACCGGAGGTTGAAGGCAAGCGAGTAAGAGGTAGACAACGACACAAGTGGGAAGATAACATCAAGAGATGGACGAACAGCAATGTGACAGAATGTACAGTCAGGGCGAGATAGTGTTGGAGATCCATTGCAGCCAACCTAAATTGTGGAGACGGCACCTGATTGATTGAAACATCCACACAAAGCTATATATATATATATGTCTCATTTGTGCACTTGGGTAACCATCCCAATGTTGGTCTTTTAAGTGAAGGCTCAATCTGTTCTTTTTTTTAAAATGGTCACCCCCTTTGAACTCGAGCGCAATCCACAAAGGACTGATTTTCATATGCGTTTAGTTTTCCCTATTACCAGTTTCCCTTGTGATCAGGCGAACTAACTCCTATTTTTGAGATACTGTAACTAGCGTCTGCAAGTCACGGATGAGAAGTCAACATTTGATTCCAAGTGACCCGTATAAGGAGACAATCCCCTACCTCGTAATCAGCGCACCAGAAGATTTAGAGTGAGCTCTTTGTATCCTGATCTGAGTCAGAGGAAGATGACCTGCCCAAGGAAAACCGAACTTCTTGTGTAGAAAATATTAGAAGATGCGCGAACGAGAAGAATTTCATCATCATCGTTATCATCATCACATTTCACTTTTGCCGTCAAGCTTCGTGGGGAGGAGTAGTTGGCGTTTCAGGGCTCAGTGGGTGATCCTTGATAGTAGTAGGGAGCTAGGATAGTATAGTCGCTAGACACTCGCCTGGTAGAATAGCGGCTAGACACTCGCCTGGTAGAATAGTGGCTAGACACTCGCCTGGTGGTATAGTGGCTAGACACTCGCCTGGTGGTATAGTGGCTAGACACTCACCTGGTGGTATAGTGGCTAGACACTCGCCTGGTGGTATAGTGGCTAGTCCCTCACCTGGTGGTATAGTGGCTAGTCCCTCACCTGGTGGTATAGTGGCTAGTCCCTCACCTGGTGGTATAGTGGCTAGACACTCGCCTGGTGGTATAGTGGCTAGTCCCTCACCTGGTGATATAGTGGCTAGACACTCGCCTGGTGGTATAGTGGCTAGACACTCGCCTGGTGGTATAGTGGCTAGTCCCTCACCTGGTGATATAGTGGCTAGACACTCGCCTGGTGGTATAGTGGCTAGACACTCGCCTGGTGGTATAGTGGATAGTCCCTCACCTGGTGGTATAGTGGCTAGACACTCGCCTGGTGGTATAGTGACTAGACACTCGCCTGGTGAGATAGTGGCTAGACACTCACCTGGTGGTATAGTGACTAGACACTCACCTGGTGGTATAGTGGCTAGACACTCACCTGGTGGTATAGTGACTAGACACTCGCCTGGTGGTATAGTGGCTAGACACTCACCTGGTGGTATAGTGGCTAGACACTCACCTGGTGGTATAGTGGCTAGACACTCGCCTGGTGGTATAGTGACTAGTCCCTCACCTGGTGATATAGTGGCTAGACACTCACCTGGTGGTATAGTGACTAGACACTCGCCTGGTGATATAGTGGCTAGTCCCTCACCTGGTGATATAGTGACTAGTCCCTCACCTGGTGATATAGTGGCTAGACACTGACCTGCCGACCCGGTGGTTATACCTTCGATCCGTGGCTGGGATGATTCGAAATTTAAAAAAAAAATGATTTGGGCTTTCAGATTGATAAAACCTAAAATGGGTGCTAAGAATGTCTTTTGAAGTAAAGGCGGCCGGAGTGATACTGACCACCTCCCCCACCCAGTGCCGATTGGTGCATAAAAATATGGGTCTAGCACCATATGTCCGATGCTCCGTCCTGCGTGTAAGAGGTTCATTTATTTACTTTTACTCACCGAAAGTGTAAAATACAGAGGGCCATCCACCTGCAAAACCATACTCACAGAGCAGCCCGGAGAAAATAAAGGCAGCCAGTGTACCACACGGAAACCCTGTGAGACAAGTGCGAGGCTGCTAAATATTACAGTACATAACTAAACACCACTGAACATAACTGAACGTAAGTAAACACACACCGCGGGTTCTCCGTGATGTTTGACAAAACTAAAATATAGAGCCGTAGAAAGTCATAGTCAAATATAGAGACATATTCATTCATTCATTTAGTAGCATGTCCTTTGCAGAACCTCGCTCCCATAACAACCTTCCGGAAAAGCTCTCGATCATAAGCAAGATGTCCCGCGTCCGATACACCCATATCCATCTGGAGGTCATCCGCCACATCCTGCACCCATCTTCTCTTTGGCCTTCCTCTTCCTCTCTCCGCAGGGATAAAGAAGCAAGGTAAGCGTGGTGGTTTGAGGCGTTTTAGACTCAAGTGTCACCGTCTAGGACTCAGGAATATCCGTATTCTATATTGGAACTGTGCCAGTGTAAAACAACGGGGCTCTATTTTAGAAACCCTAGTTTACAGGAACGACATTGTAGCACTCCAGGAGACGAGACTGGGCGATCAGCTACTCCAAATTGCCGGCTTCAAATGTTTCTACAACAGACGACATCTGGGAATGGCGATTCTCGTTCGCGACAGCATGGTGGCGTCAGAGCTAGACATGTCCAGTTGGGACAGTGACGATATACAAATACAGGCGTTGAGAGTTCATTCCAGTATACCATTCTTGTTGGTTAATGTTTATGCCCGCAATGCCAGTGTGGACGCCCAGAAGTGGCAGTGCTTAAGTGGCATATTAGGCCACGAGAGAAATGTTATTTTCTGTGGTGACTTCAACGCTAAAGGCAGATCATGGGGAAACACTTCCTCCAATACACAGGGGGAGGAGCTCGAGACTGCACTGGAAACCATCGACCTGGTTTGTATCAACAGTGGCTGTGTCACCAGGACAGCAAGCCGTCCGGGCGATGAGGACAGTGCTATTGATCTGGCGCTAGTTTCACCTTCACTCACTACAGTGTGTAGATGGGGTGTCCTAGGACACCATGGCAGCGACCACCACCCTTGCAGCATACTGGTGGAGAAAGGCAGAACCAGGCAGCACAAGCTAAAGGTAAAGACGTTCCAGTATGACAGTACAGGGCAAGATGTGGTGAGTAAAATAAGACGTGACAAGCGCAGAACGTTTCAGGGCAGGAAAAAAAGCTGGGAGCAGCCACCGTGGTGGAGTTTCGAAGTGGAGAAGGCTTGGGTGGATAAGCGTAGTGCTGTAAGGAGATGGCAAAATGCCAAGAAGAACAGAGCTGGTCATCCTAGTCCCTGCTTGCACTTAGAAAGAGAGATGCACACAAAAGTAAGCTACTTCAAAAAACTGGTCAAGGTTGTTAAAAGCGAAAAATGGGCAGAGGTGTGTCAAAGAGTAAGCACAGACAAGTCACTGAAATTGTTCTGGCGACTACATAAAAGCATGAGTGGTGTAGTCAAGAATAAGAGCATTTCTGACTTCCAAGGTGCTGACCTCATCTGGCAGAGGACTGACGAGGACAAGGGCAAAGCCCTCTTTGAACGCTACCTTGAGCAGAGCAACCAGACAGACATGGGAGGCCGAAATCTGGCCAAGGAGGTCACCTCAGACAGATGCAAGGCCCAGAACACCTCGGATGAAGACACAGTGACAGTGAAAGAAATCAAGGCTGTGCTTCGACGATCAAAAAACAGTGCTCCAGGTCCTGATGGCATAAGATACGACGACATAAATAGGTGTACCGACAATGAGCTAGAGAAACTAGCAGACATGTACAACAACAGTATAGGGAGTGCTAGCATCAAGGAGGAATGGTTACACAGCTATCTGATTCCCTTGCCGAAGCCTGACAAAGACCACAAAAAAATTCAGGGATATCGAATTATAACCATGCAGAATACAATAGGCAAGCTGCTGGAGAAGGTAATTGCCAGGAAAATATCAAGCCAACTAGAGAGGCAAGGTGTTTTCCCACCCACCCTGGGTGGGTACCGTCCAAAAAGAGAAACCTGGACCAATGCAGCAGTCTTTGCCCAGGATGTCTATGAAGGTTTCCACTCAGGCACTGAAACCGTTGCTGCAGCGATTGATCTTGAGGACGCATACAACAGAGTACCACTGGATTTTTTAATGTTTCAGCTTCTCGAACTAAACGTAAGTCCATTCCTCCTTAGTTGGATCGCTGCAGCCCTCTTCCAACGGAAAGTAGTTTTTAGATGTGGCAGTTGGACTTCGGAACCAACAACAATACATCCTGGCCTACCACAGGGATCACCATTATCTCCGGTACTGTTCAACGCCTACACAGTGAGAATCACCAGTGAGCAGATCACTGGACCTGGCAGGACATTGTCATATGCCGATGATGTTTTAGTGTATCGTCAGGGTAAGGATAGAGAGGAGGTTGCTGTGGAACTACAAACCGAACTCAATCGCATAAGTACTTGGTGTGATGAAGCTGGGGCAATGGTCAACCCAACAAAGGCAACAGTGACTTGGTTCTCGTTGAATAATCATATTGTCAACACTCCAACACCAACTGTAATGCTGTGTTCAGAGACGGTGGAAAGAACGCAGGCAATGAATTACCTGGGGATACGGTTTGATCGAAGCCTTGCTTATAATGTGCACATAGACCAGGTGATAACAAAGGCCAAGCGGGGTTTGGCAGCGATGCGGGTGATGGCGGCAGCAAACTGTGAGCAGCGCCATCTATGTCTTCTGTACGAGGGGCTGGTCATGTCTGTTTTGGAGTATGCAATGGCAATCCTGACTCTCAGCCATAAGCAGATAGAAAGGATGGAAAGGATACAGAATGAAGCTATGCGCATTATTCTTGGATGTACAAGAGATACAGCATGCAGGGCGATGCGCTACCTTCTTGATTTTCCAACCATTGAAGAGAGAATACAAGGTTGCAGGGCACGCGCCTACCTCAGAATTAACGCAAACACACAACATCCACTGCATAGTGAAATTAGGAAGGTGAAGGGCAGCAGGTTAAAAAGAGGAAGGTCGTGGATGGGTCAAGCCGAAGACATTCTTCAACAGGTGTGTTCACTTGAGGACTTAGAACCTGGCGAGGAGTGGGTGCAAGTGCCAACAGACTTCTGCACATCCTTTTCAGTTTGCATCCAACTAGATAGAAAATGCAGACAAGAAAATCCGGCTGCTGTTGAGGCTGAAGTACAAGCGTTGATTTTCGAGAATTCGCTAGACGGTGACGCGGTCATCTACACAGATGGGTCGGTCGTCCGACATGTGAGAAGCTCATGGGCCTTTACAGCTCGGGCCGGAGGGAGAATTGTGAAGGAGGACTCTGGTGCTTTCACTGAAACCACAAGTAGCCTGACCATGGAAGTCATGGCAGTAAGTAAAGCAATAACATGGCTCGAGACACAGACATTCACTAGGGCTTGTTTCCTCAGCGACTCAATGAACATGATCAAGAGGATAGAGGAGGGATCGATCCGAAGAGAATGGTTGCTGCCTCTGGAGCGGTCTCGACTGGCAAAGATTAGTTTCATCTTCGTGCCAGGGCATGCGGGAGTACAAGGAAATGAGCGGGCTGACAAGCTCGCAGGTGAGGCTACTGTGGAGGGCGGACGCGCCATGGACCAGGCCGACATCCTGAATGCTCTACGAGAAGTAAGACTTTTGCGAGAACCAAGTGATGACTGTGAATCTACAACAATGGCCAGACTGCGAGAGCAGCAAATTAAAAGAGGGGTGGCCAAACAATAACACTACGCAGGAAGCCAAAGAAGATTGATAAACCAACACAGAACTGGTGTCGTTAGCCGCTACACGTTGCGGGATTTGCTGAGGAGGGGATCCGAGCACTTATGGACTGAATGGTTCGATGTGCAATGAGGATGATCTGTCGACTAACTAACTAACTAATCTTCCTCTCTTCCCAGGCATATACCCCTCCATTATTGTTCTCTCCAAACTTTCGTGACGTTTCAAGTGAACAAAATATATCAATTTTCTTTGTTTTGTCGTCTTTAATAGCCAGCCTTTTTCAATGTTCAGATTCTGAAGTATGGATGCATTTGTTCTTTTCTTTACCCAAGATATTCTTAGAACTCGTCTATAGCATTTATATTCAAACGCATTTATGCGCTGTTCAGCTTGTTTAGTAAGTGTCCAGGTCTCACAGGCATGTGTTGCAATGGGAAAGATCCATGCTCTTAAGAATCTAATTTTTGTAGTTCTGTCTGTCCCACTCCATAATTTATTCAGTTGTTTTAGTCTCTGAAGAGCAATTGATAGTCGTCGTTACATAGAGACACAGACAAAGTAAAATATAGAGACATAGTCATGGTATGATACACATACATAGACAGTTTTAGTAAAATATACAGACATTGACAGTCATTGTAAAATCAACACATATAGACCCTCATACAAAACATACAGACATTTTAACATATACGGACATGCACAGTTATAGCAAAACATCCAACATAGACAGGCATAGAAAAATATACAGATATAGACAGTTACAGCAAATTTAGAGTCTTAATAAAATACATAGTCAAAAAACAGTCATAGGAAAATTTACAGATATAAACTTTCATAGTAAAATATACAGCTATAGTCAGTCATAGTAAAGTATACAGGCATAGCCAGTCATAGTAAAATATAGAGTCACAGACATTCATCGTAGAGTATACAGATATAACCATTTATAATATAATATAGAGTCATAGACAGTTATCGTAGAGTATACAGATGTAACCATTTATAATATAATATAGAGTCACAGACAGTCATCGTAGAGTATACAGATATAACCATTCATAGTACAATACAGAGTCACAGACATTCATCGTAGAGTATACAGATATAACCATTTAAAATATAATATAGAGTCATAGACAGTCATCGTAGAGTATACAGATGTAACCATTTATAATATAATATAGAGTCACAGACAGTCATCGTAGAGTATACAAATATAACCATTTATAATATAATATAGAGTCACAGACAGTCATAGTACAATATAGAGTCACAGACAGTCATCGTAGAGTATACAGATATAACCATTTATAATATAATACAGAGTCACAGACAGTCATCGTAGAGTATTGTCAGAGTCTAGAACAGTGCAGTGATGCAGTGACATCGTTACGCCCGCCAGGCGACTTAGTCCCCAGCAGGGATGCCGTAACTTCGTTACGCCGCCAGGCGAGTAGTAGTTACCTGCCTGCAGGTTGCGGGCTGACGAGACGGCCAGCGGTCAGGCAAGGACGACGCAAGACGCACGCATGCCTCGTGAAGCCACTTCAGGTGGGAGGCAAGTTGCGAGCTATAGGCAGACAGCTCTGGGACGTCGACTCGACTGGACGCATGATGAGAGAAAGGCGTTGTGTGGTTTCTGTGCCTGAAAGTCGAGTGTCTGGACATCTTGAGAGATAGACTGTGAGTTGTATTGTGTATGTAAGTGTATTGAAGTATCAAGTATATCTTGTAGTGATCATCGTACTGTATATGATCTGTAAATAAATCCATTGAACGTTGTGTCGTTGAGTCTTAAGTCAAATCACGTTGTACTTGTACTGTCTCACATGTGTTAGGTTAGCGAGCCAAGTTTAAGACCCTGACAGTATACAGATATAACCATTCATAATATAATATAGAGTCACAGACAGTCATCGTAGAGTATACAGATATAACCATTTATAATGTAATATAGAGTCACAGACAGTCATCGTAGAGTATACAGATATAACCATTCATAATATAATACAGAGTCACAGACAGTCATAGTACAATATAGAGTCACAGACAGTCATCGTAGAGTATACAGATATAACCATTTATAATATAATATAGAGTCACAGACAGTCATCGTAGAGTATACAGATATAACCATTTATAATGTAATATAGAGTCACAGACAGTCATCGTAGAGTATACAGATATAACCATTTATAATATAATGACCCGGCCCGGCTTCGCCCAGGCCTTGGTGGGGAGCATCTCATTTAATTCATATAAGTAGTCATATAAGTTCCCGTTCCCGTTACCGACTGTCTGTCTGTCTGTCTGTCTGTCTGTCTGTCTGTCTGTCTGTCTGTCTGTCTGACCCGGCCCGGCATCGCCCAGTCCTTGGTGGGGAGCATCTCATTTAATTCATATAAGTAGTCATATAAGTTCCCGTTCCCGTTACCGACTGTCTGTCTGTCTGTCTGTCTGTCTGTCTGTCTGACCCGGCCTGGCTTCGCCCAGTCCTTGGTGAGGAGCATCTCATTTAATTCATATAAGTAGTCATATAAGTTCCCGTTCCCGTTACCGACTGTCTGTCTGTCTGTCTGTCTGTCTGTCTGTCTGTCTGTCTGTCTGTCTGTCTGTCTAATCATTTATTGGTTGCAGTTAGAACAACCTTAGATAAACGAAGACCAACTTACAAAAAGCATTAGAAAGAGCACTTGAAAGATCTTTACATCTTCCCCAACAATTAACTTGGGTAAATGGAGCAGCGGCAGCAGCAGCAGAAGAAGAAGAAAAAGGAGGAGTAGGAACTGGGAGGAGGAAGAGGGAGGAGGAGGGAGGAGGAGGAGAAAGAGAGAAGAGGAGGATGGAGGAGAAAGAGAGAAGAGGAGGATGGAGGAGGGAGAGGGAGGAGGGGGAGGAGAAGAGGAAGAGGGTAGGAGGTGGAGGAGGGGAGAGGAGGAGGAGGAGGAGGAATATAAGGCATATGCCTGTAGATTTAATAATGGCTGAAATTGTTCCATGTCTTCTTAGTGTTGGCGACAGTGTAAAGAAATATAAAATCTTCAAACGTGATAGAGATAAGGTAACTACTATTTATTTATTCTTTAAGCAAAAAAAAGATGAGTTACAATGTTATGCATTATGCATTATTTTTATGAAAAATTTGAAAATGCCTTACAGATTGTATCATTATTTATTATAACTCATATGCCGGTATATAACTATGGACAAAGAGTTTATAAATCTTTGAAAACGATGCCACAATATGACTATAAGTTATACAGAAAAGTTATGCCCCTTGAAATAACTTTTACAGAGTTAGGTCCCCTGAGATATATGAAATTATAATGAAAAATGAAAAATGAAATAATATTGGGTAAGCAGCCGATTCCACACTAAAAAAATATGACAGTGGGCTGCGCTGGAATGAAAGCAAGACGTGTAGAAAATTTCATCTCAATCGGATGGGCCGTTCGCGAGCGCATAAAGGACATATAGACATACAGACAGACAGACAGACAGACAGACGGAGATCGCCTTTTATATATAAGATATAGAGTCACAGACAGTGATAGTACAATATAGAGTCACAGACAGTCATCGAAGAGTATACAGATATAACCATTTATAATATAATATAGACTCACAGACAGTCATCGTAGAGTATACAGATATAACCATTTATAATGTAATATAGAGTCACAGGCAGTCATCGTAGAGTATACAGATATAACCATTTATCATATAATATAGAGTCACAGACAGTCATAGTACAATATAGAGTCACAGACATTCATCGTAGAGTATACAGATATAACCATTTATAATATAATATAGAGTCACAGACAGTCATCGTAGAGTATACAGATATAACCATTTATAATGTAATATAGAGTCACAGACAGTCATCGTAGAGTATACAGATATAACCATTTATAATATAATATTCTTACTACATTCTTGTATCGTGGTAAAGTAAGAACTGTGTGCGTCAACCCATACATAGAATCAAAGACAGAGAACGTTCTGATTACATTCTTGTATCGTAATATAGTAGGGTGTGCGTACATCACCCCACATATAGATTCAAAGACAGAGAACGTTCTGACTACATTCTTGTATCGTAATATAGTAGGGTGTGCGTACATCAACCCACATATAGATTCAAAGACAGAGAACGTTCTTACTACATTCTTGTATCGTGGTAAAGTAAGAACTGTGTGCATCAACCCACAAATAGAATGAAAGAAAGGGGTTTGTGGAAAACATGACTGATAAAGCCAGACAGTGGGGCTCTAGGTTCAGCGGATATATAAATATACTCACCAGCAAAGGTGTAACCACCCATTCTTGACCTTTCAGATAACGGAGACCAATTTTTCAGAACAGCTTGAACAGCAGGTAGCAGCACACCCTGTAGTGTCAAAATGTGTTTAGTCAAGAAATCACGACGTGTTTTTCACATGTTGCATCTGTTTATGATAAACATTCCCGACCTTGAATATGTTTAGTAAAGAAATCCAAAAATTGTTTTTCACGTATTGCATCTGTTCATGATAAAAATTCCCGACCTTGAATGTATTTAGTCAAGAAATCCAGAAATGATTTTCATGTATTGCATCTGTTTATGATAAACATCCTCACCTTGAATGTATGTGCATGTGTGCGTGTGGTGTGCTTATGTGTGTGTGTGTGTGGGGGGGGGGGGGGGTAATATCATTTGGCCAAAACAAATAATAAATTCACAAATGCATTTAAAAAAACAAACACATGTAACCCAAGGGCTGTGTGCAGTCACTCCAGTTATGAAAATAAAATCGAGAGTTAATATCATTACACACACAATGTGGGCTGTTCTGGTACCAGTGAGCAGTTCTCTTTGTGTTCTTTCAAGATATCTTCATTAATTGTTCTTTCCGTCCAAGGTGTCATCATCATTCGACTATAAAATCACAACTCCGCAGCTGTTCCATAATCACTCACTTGTCTGCTAATTGTCCATGATTTGCTTCCATACATTAGGATTGGCCCTCTCTTCTTCACCTCGATTGTCAAAAATAAATTTCAGAGAATATTCTTCATATTGGGAAATACTGCTTTTGCTGAAAACATACATACAACACAATATTTGTAAAGTATGCAATTCTCGAAAACACATTTGTTATTTTAGCAACGATAAAAAGTTCGTGCAATAAACTGAAACTCATCTATTGTGATATAAATACGGGGATTTAATCCCTAATGATTAATTTCAATTGCTGTGAAGATAGTCATCTAATTTGTAGAATTAATTACCTTTCTCTTACTCGAATACTCACCCCACAAATACCAAGCAGAACACGCAAAAATACAATAGCCGTGGCACTATGCAAGGCTACAATGGGTATTAGCAGGCTGGCCGTTGTAGCGGCCACTGAGCTGGCAAATATTAACTTCCAACCACCAACATGATGCACTACCCAGCCTATGGGGATCTTTATAGCAGCGTATCCATAGTAATATGACCCAAGCACTTGTCCTTGGGTCAAGGAGTCCCACTTTACTGACCCATCCTGGAAATTAAAAAAAAAGTATAATTAATCAACAGTAAATTCATTTACATTCATTAATGCATATTGAACCGCTTTGGTCTAGTGGTTAGTGTCCATATATATCAAGACAGCAGTCATCAATCAATTCCTAGTAGTGACAGGATTTCTTTCCTTTTTTTCTACCAAAACGACCCCGGGGGTCGACCTTGCGTATTGTGTATACGGTGTTGACACTGTATTTATAGACTTATCAGCTTTTGATGGATGATGTCGTCAACTTCGTGTCGCCCCCTTTACTTCTCAGGACAATTCTTGTACATATTTTAGGGAAGAGCTTGGAAGAATCAGAGATGTGGTTCCTGAGACGAATGTTTCAGATTCCTTTGGACTGCCAGAGGTAACTAACAACGATTACATTAAAGAGACTAATGAAACTAGAACATTATATTCAACAACAAGAGTGAGACAAACAGCTTTGTTTGGTCATGTGATGAGAAGATATTCATTGGAGAACATCGTGAAGACTAGAAAGATCAAGGGGAAGAGGGGCAGAAATGCTGGATGTACTGAGAGGGTGGTATAGAGGAATATCATCGGCAGAGTTGATCTAGAACAACAAAGACCGAGGTTTTTTTCTGTGACCTGGACTCTCATGTTTACTCAGCCTGAAAAATATCATCATCATCAAGTGACTTGCCATCTGGCGCATGCGCAGAGGTGTTATACATAGTGATACACAGACATACGGTCATACATACTTAGTCATAAATACAACGGTATTGTACATCCATGCGCATGTGAAGATGTTCAGACACAGAGGTACAGAACAATACATAGTCATTCAGTCATCCTTGGTACAGTTAGCCACATAAGCATACACACGGTAATATACAGCCGTCCACTGTCTGATCTTAGTACATTGTGACAACTACAATAATAGTTATCATCATCCATTGCTTGGTATACTGTCAGGTCCTCGTACATTGTGATAACTACTATAAGTAGATATCGTCATCCATTGTTCTGTACTCTGTATATTGTATTAACTACTATAAATAGTTATCATCATCCATTGCTCCGTACACTGTCAGATCCTCGTACATTGTGATACCTAGTGAACGTAAAATTTGCCTAGCGAATTACAAATAGCCAATAAATGCTGAAGTTGACTGCGACTTCCTGTACATGCCATGCAACTAACTAACCTTTCATCATCATCATCATCACCATCATCATTATCTGTCTGTTCACAGCTAAGCAACGCTTTCTGGCCAAGTCATTTGAAACCGGAATGCAACCCCCATCCACCTCACACATGGGAGCCCCGCCAAGGCAGTGACTTAGAAGATTACATGTTGGTCCGGTGCTGATGTCTACCAATCCCCATGGAAGCTGGGATTATTTTCAAACTTGACCTGACAGAATCAACCTCAAACGCAGACCAAGAAGTGTTCCAGGAGATAAAGGCGGCCGGCGTGATACTGACTCCATCACTCACCGAGTCCCGATTGTTCCATAAACATACGAGGCCAGCACCATATACTCAGTACACCTCAAGTGTCGACAATGATCCTTCACTTTTACTTTTTACTTCACACATACTATATATATTCTGTTGTGGCAGCTTTCCTAAATGTTAAATTTTGCCAACGCACAGGTCATTTTCTGCCTACTCTTCGCGATTTCCACATGCCAAGAAAATTCTAATCAACGAACCATGCATGCAGGTCCTGTACAGATATGAAGGTGGTGGTGCTTCATCTAAATCTACCTTGTATATTTTCATCGAAGAACAACCTACATGGCACAAACATATACCATTGAGGTATAGGTCGGACAAAGAGCACATTCTGTACCCGAACATTAACAAGAGGTTGATCAAAGAGCACATTTTTTACCCGGACATTAACAAGAGGTTGATCAGAAAGCACATTCTTTACCCGGACATTAACAAGAGGGGTGTCAGAAAGCACATTCTTTACCCGGACATTAACAAGAGGTTGGACAGAAAGCACATTCTTTACCCGGATATTAACAAGAGGTTGGTTAGAAAGCACATTCTTTACCCGGACATTAACAAGAGGGGTGTCAGAAAGCACATTCTTTACCCGGACATTAACAAGAGGGGTGTCAGAAAGCACATTCTTTACCCGGACATTAACAAGAGGTTGGACAGAAATCACATTCTTTACCCGGACATTAACAAGAGGTTGGACAGAAAGCACATTCTTTACCCGGACAATAACAAGAGGTTGGACAGAAAGCACATTCTTTACCCGGACATTAACAAGAGGTTGGACAGAAAGCACATTCTTTACCCGGACATTAACAAGAGGTTGGACAGAAAGCACATTCTTTACCCGGACATTAACAAGAGGTTGGACAGAAAGCACATTCTTTACCCGGACATTAACAAGAGGTTGGTCAGAAAGCACATTCTTTACCCGGACATTAAAAAGAGATTGATCAAAGAGCACATTCATTATCCAGACATTAAGAAGAAGTTGGTCAAAGAGTACATTCATTACCCAGACATTAACAAAAGGTTGGTCAGAAATCCCATTCTTTACCAAACATTAAAAAAGAGATTGGTCAAAGAGCACATTCATTACCCAGACATTAAGAAGAGGTTGGTCAAAGAACACATTTATTACCCAGACATTGTTTTAAAAAAAAGTTGGGCAAAGAGCACATTCATTACCCAGACATTGTTTTTTAAAAAAGTTGGGCAAAGAGCACATTCATTACCCAGACATTTAGTAGAGGTTGATCAAATAGCATTACACCAAAGCCCACGCTAGACCACACATAACCTTCCAAAAGGCGAATCTGTGTACTTTGCTTTGATATTTATGCTCCTCAAGACATTCTTTACTCTAGTATAAGTATCTCAATAACCTCAAGTAGTTCATGATGACGGCTTCTATTAGCAGTGGTATTATTAAAGCTGTCTGCAGAGGAACTGCTGTTGGTAGATCCGGAGGTTGAATCAGCCCGAGTCTGGTTGACCATACACACGATAGCCACGCTCATGTTGATCCGCAGATACATCATGTTGGCCACGGACCAGAAGCACATGACGGTCACCAGGAAACGGCTCGAGAAGAGAAAAGACGCCTGACCTGGAAATATAAAATAATTAAAAGAAGGTATAGGGTCTATTTTTAATGATTGTGCAGAGTTTGAAAATATTGCCGGTATTCACCCTCTGTAAAGTTCATGCAACATAATAGGTAAATGCAAACCTTGGACCGACAATATTTTCAAACACCCTGTATAAGGGACCATGAGATGACACGTGACCTAGAAACAAGTCATGTTTATCGGAAAGTATAGATGGCATTCAGATTTTGGATTTAAGTTTCATTTAGAACCTTTAGCTGCACACATATACCAACATAAACTTCCCAGCGTGCTCCCTTAGATCAAACAAGGATAATTTCACCATATGTTAACTATATGTGATGACTATACACAGCATTGGGGGACGTACCATCATTAACATTAGATATGCGGATGATAAGTATTGATTGCAGACAATGAGCAGGATCTGCAACATTTAGTAGATGCGGTTGTTACAAACAGTGAGTGAATAACTATGGTTAGAATTAAATTGTAAGAATACTCAGAATATGGTCGTCGCTAGGAAGAAGGAATTGCCACAATGTAATATACAATTTAATAGGAATATTCTTAAGCAAGTGAATCGGTACAATTATCTTGGAACAGTCATAACAGCTGATGGGAGATGCCTTGAAGAGATTAGAACAAGAATAGCTATGGCGAAGGTGGCCTTTTGTAAGATAGAAAACATATTGACCAATAAAAAGATGTCATTTGTAACGAGTAAAAGTGTTGAAGTGCTACATAGAGCTTGTACTTGTGTATGGGCGTGAAGCGTGGATATTGAGCAGAGAAACTTAAAAAGAAAAAGTCTGATGGCTGTGGAAATTTGGTTTCTGAGAAAAATGCAAAGAATACCATGGACATACAGAAATACCAATGACAAAGTCCAACAAGAAACTAATGCAACCCGTAACCTGATTGAAGAAATTAGACGTAGACAGTCACAATATTGTGGGCACGTTATGAGAAGAAATAAATTGGAGAACTTGATGACAACTGGCAAGATTGAGGGGGAACGAACAAGGTGAAGGCAGAGACGTAAATATCTGTATGTCTAGGTCACGTGGTATGGTCGAGACAAGAAAGAAAAAGCAGATCCACAACTCTGGTGATTGTGAGATGGCGGAACATGACCCTCACGCTCATCTACATGGCGCATGATGATGAATATACATGGCATATGCTATGTTGGGCGTGCATGACTGTTACTGCTATTACTTCTCCTCCTCCTTCCTTTTCCTCCTAATACATTTTCCTCCACTTAGTCTTCTTCTGTTTTTCTTCTTCCTTGTCCTCTTCATCCTCTTGTCCCTTTAAACCCCGTTTTTTTTTTTAAATCTTTACAGATGCCTAGAAAACTATATCAGCCAAAGATAGAGAGACATTTTGAAAAACTACCATTGAAGAAATTTTCTACGAGGGGACAGAGCAAAGGATGGTGATAATTATGTATAGTAGTTATCACAGTGTACAGAGTACAGAGCAATGGGTGATGATAACTATTTATAGTGGTTATCACAATGTACGAGGATTTGACAGTGTATATGACCGTATGTGTGTTTATGTACCTAACTGAACCAGGATGACTGAATGTCTTTATATTGTTCTGTTTCTCTATATTGGCATACGTACTGATTTACAAGATTGTTGTATTAGCCATTAAGTTTGTATGACCGAAGTCTGTGTTTCGCTATGTATAATTGTTAATAATTGTGTATCTGAACCTTTATGTGTAAATATGAATGTATATCTTGTATAACCATGTGTACTATTTATTAATGTATGACTGAGTATTGTTATGTAGAACTTGTATAACAGAGCATCATCTCTGTTAGGGGGTTTAATGGGTGGTGTGCAAGGGGGAAAAGACTAGTATACAAGGCACGGCTGAGCATCCCGTTGGGATGTAACTAGGGACGCTCAAGCTGTGACGCGGGGGGCAGGGATGGTTAGTTACCATCTGTACCTCGGGTCAGCAACATCTATTGTAATAACATCTGTCCAGAAAGTCATTGTATGCTGTTTTATATTCTACGATGTAAGCAATTGAATAAATATTTGAAATACAGCTAGGACTTTGTCTCTGCTCTATAACTTCAGCACTGTTATAAGAGTAGAATTGGTGCCGTGACCAGAATTCGATTGTCTGGATTAACCGAAGTATTAACCACGGCACATTTTGAAACGCTCGTCAAACAACTTCATTGTTGCGGTGACTAACCGAAGTATTGACCACGGCACGTTTTGAAACACTTCTTGAACACGCTTGGAAAATAGCTGTTTTTGTTGATACAACCTTGAATGTGAGACTTGCAACAGCCAAAAGCCCATCCAAGGGTGGATGTTTGTGAGTTTGTTTGTAATCTTGCCCTGTTCAACTGTGTCAAGAGGCTGCTTAATTAGGTCGCCGTTCGCATTCTCATTTCATCGGCCTAATATAATCAAAGCTGAAGGCCACATTATCAAGTTGATCGTTGGCTCTGCGGTCGTCAAGTCCACATTATCAAGCTGAACGTGAGCACTCTACGAGGTTAGTTTCTATCAAGGGCCTACCAAGAGGCGGCGGTCAAGAACCCGGCCAAGGGCGAATTGTCAGTGAGGTTGATTTCTATCAAGGGCCTACCAAGAGGCGGTGGTCAAGTAAATCCTTACTGTGTCGATTGGGTCATCTCCTGGGCGCTGTAGTTCGAGAACCATAATGTCATTTTCTCCCAGTGTCAAGAATGAACATAGGACAGGCACCTGGTCAGTTTGTTCAGCTGGGAAATGCTCGAGCAGTCAACATTGCTAACTGAAGCAAGTATACGTCTAATAGTTTAACTTAGTGGAAGATTATAAAACTTGGTTAGTTTAGAATAACAATATCGACAACATTGGTAACCGAAGAAAGTACAAGTCTAATAGTTTAATTTGGTGAAAAATTATAGAACTTGCTTAGTTTAGACTAATAATATTGTGTTACTATATATTATTGTACTATATTGTGTTGTACTGGTATATTCTGTATTTCAGATTTATAATGGAACCCCGGGACCTTTCCTTAGGACAGGTGCTTGGTGGTGTAGGTAGAGCCAAAATGCCGTGAAACAATCCACAGTGCTGAATATTAGGGATATTTGGCCTTTTTCAGGCCTGACAAAAATATAAAGTAGCTGTACTTATTGGAATTATACAGAAGGGGTATACTCAGATGGAAAACTCGTCAGACGAGTCAAATATACGATACCCTCAGATTTTGGAAAAGAACTGGTACAAAAACAAACAATAACAACACCAATTTATGACGAAACTGGTGAACAAGCAGAAACAGTACCGAAAACTCTTAGGAGAGAAGAAAATAATACGTATGATGGTTATAATAGTGTTGAATCTATGGAGGAGGAGGTAACTGCTCCATTTAAAAATACCAGACAAGCAGTGAAAAGGAGGATAGAGAGACAAAAAGAAAGAGAAGTTAAAAGACAAAAACGAATTAGAGAAAATTCATCAAGCGACGAAGATATGCCACTATTCGAAAGATCGTTAAGAAACCATGACAGACAGATTAGATTAGATATAGAAAGAAAAATTAGCGGCCGCTAGCAATAGATATACAGATGAAGAACAAGAAATGGACGAAAATTCAGAATCTAATGGAAATAGTAGCATGAAGGAAGATGTTTCTCTGCGGGAAAATGAGGACATTGATGTGGAGATGGCACTTATAGAGAAAAATCTAGAATTACTGAAGAAGTGGAGATATGGTAAATAGATTTATAGAATATTCTGCAGATAGCGGGATGAAAATTTTTTTTGGTTTAAAGAGGAAATGTGTAATTGACGAAAAACGGTAGCTGTGAATTACAGATGAATTATAGAAGCAGGTTAGCAAATAGCCTGGTTAATAGTTGTTGTGAGTTGTCTTGATGAGTAGACATGATATTGTATATTTTTGTTATAAGTTAGGTGATATGGGTGTCAATTCTTGTGTGGTCTTGGATATGTATTCTTTATTGCCATTTAATTTTGAAATTTGACTTGTTGAGTTTTCTTAGTAGGTAAATAAAAAAAAATGCGACTAATAATGAATAGGTTGTATTTAAATATGATTTTTTTTGGTTTCATCATGTATGTCATATTATTTTGAATAATGTCTTCCTTTAACTTGGTTGATTGTCTTTATTTAAAATGTGGGGGATAAAAATTGTCTTTAAAATGTTGGGTGGAATGATATCCTGCTTTGACTTCGTTTCGGTTTGCTCATGAATTGTGATTTTATTTGAATTATTTTGTTTATTGAATAGTATTTAGCCTTGTTTAAAAATAAGTTGTTATTGTTTTGCTTAGAGTAAAGAGTTGGTTTAGATCAATAAGACTAGCTCTTATTGAATAATTAATAGGATCTTTCGTTCAGAAAATAGTAAACAAACGACTGTGGACTAGGAAGAGAGACATATTCCCCTTGTGAGTAATAAGTTTTAGTAAACATGAGTACCATGAACTTCGGCCTTGTACTTGCAGGAAGGCTGCTGCGTCAGTCAGCATTAATGTTTGGAATATGAGGGGTTAGTTACAGGGTGGTTAAAAAGGGAGTACATGTAGTTTAGAAATACATGAATTAAATGCCATGCTTGGATGACGGGTTTTATAATAGATGCTACACAAGTAAACGTTGGTATAAATATATGGATCTGGGGGGTTGAAATAGGAGCTGCATTAAGTCAGCATTAATTGAAAATACATGGATTGGATGCCATGTTATATTATGGGAGAAGAGTGGTTTAACGTGTTGTGTGGTCAGAGTAAACAAACGTGAATAATAGTAATGAAGGGACGCTGTGGTAACAGCATAAATCATAATTTTTGGAGCTTGCGAAGGGTAAAGAATAGATACTAATATGCTATAAACAGAGAGAAAAAGGGCAGTAGTTGCTGGCTGATTTATAATCCTGACAGTAGAAGGGTGGTTTTAGATAGACGTAACTTTTGACATGAAAATTTATTATTAACAAAAAATGAAGATAATTGAAGATTAGCGGATTATATGATTTGGGGTTTTGAAAACTTTACGTTATAAAGTTTTGAGAGTGCATGGGAGGATAAATGGGATAATTGTGACTACTTCTTACTACTTTCTCTTTGGTGCGCACCAACCACTTTCCTGTCTATCCTGTGTTGTTAGTGAGAGTATGATAAGTTGTAAAAATACATAAGAAGTCTTCAATTTTTGTTAATCATAATTTAGACCGATATGTTTTATAAAGCGTATTGCTTTGTGACGGGGATTACAAGATGAGCTTTTGTAAAATATACTTACGTTATAATAATGTATGTGGCTGGCTATAAGATGAATTGTTGAGATATAGGGATAGAGAGTTAGAGAGGGGTGTATTAAATAAGAGTTCCGGTTTAGATGTTAGTTGAGACAGGTTTAAATTGTTCAGTGTAAAATATGTAAGCGGATTGATAATGGTTTGAGGATGAAGTAATTTTGTGAGAGTGTTTAGTTAAGTGTTTTAGAAAGTCATAGAATTTGGAGTAAGACTTTTCGGGGAAAAGTCTTGTTGAGGGTAGAGAGGAATATAACAGAGCATCATATCTGTTAGGGGGTTTAATGGGTGGTGTGCAAGGGGGAAAAGACTAGTATACAAGGCATGGCTGAGCATCCCGTTCGGATGTAACTAGGGACGCTCAAGCTGTGACGCGGGGGGTAGGGATGGTTAGTTACCATCTGGACCTCGGGTCAGCAACACCTATTGTAATAACATCTGTCCAGAAAGTCATTGTATGCTGTTTTATATTCTACGATGTATTCAATTGGATAAATATATGAAATACAGCGAGGACTTTGTCTCTGCTCTATAACTTCAGCACTGTTATACTTGTTATGATTATAAGGCTTTGTATAATTTAACTGTAAATACATATATGTATCACTGTATGTGTAAATATGTCAGCGTGTTAAAATGCATGCTTCTTCAACATCTGTATGACTGTACAACTACCTATAACCGTATATGAATGTGGAGGAACATGGTCGCCCACGTCGTTTGGCAAGGTACTTGATGATGATGATGATTATGCGTCACTGTGACTTGAATAATTCTACCAGAAGCGGTATTAACTCTACACGTTTGAATTTGGCAGGTATTTGCGGACTTCGGGAGCTCAAGGAAACAGCTGAACCAATTTTGCACCGTTACAAACACGTAGATATTCCAAAGAGATTTGACTTACCAATGAACTTCCCAAACCTGCAAAGATGATATGCTATGTTTTAAATGTAATAATGGGATAATGTGGTAAAAATAATACCCCTTTGAGTCGTTGCCGTAGCAGGATCATCATCATCATGAGCCAGGATAATCGTGGAGGGGTCATGGTTTGCCTCCTAACATAATTACCAGCTTTTCGAGTCAAGTGTTCTTGTCCTGTTTATGCTGTGTGGTTTTTATAGGAACATGATACAGTTAGCTAAAGTAGCAACTAAATGGGTCAGAAAGAGCTAAAGAAAAGTTTATTAGTACTGTTCCGTGGCAAAGTGGCCAAACCATCTGCTTCGAGTTCTGAAGGCTGTGGGTTCGATTCCTGGCTACGTCTTTCGGTTGACGAGAGCATTTTTCTCTGAGACTCATAGGGATCGTTGCTGGAGCTACGGAGTTCGTGCTTTGTGCGACACTTTCGCAGGCCGCCCTGCAGAAAGAGACCAAGCCTTATGGGATAACATAACAAGTGTATGTCTCCTCCTAACGCGCCCACAAATGTTTTGAATGTCTGCGTCTAATTTATCTAATCAATTTACGGTGTTCATTTGTTATTTGAAGGACTTTCTCGTTCATTTTGTTTTAACAGCTCATATACCTTGTTTTTCCAACTGCTAATAGATGTTTCACAGAGTGCCTGAGTAGTGCCCGTGCATCTTATTAACTTATTGCCCATGTTTCCACACGTGTCCGTTTACTGTCCATGTATCCATGCGTGTCCATTTATTGTTCATGTTTCCACGCGTGTCCGTTTATTGCCCATGTTTCCACATATGTCCGTTTATCGCCCATGTTTCCACGAGTGTCCGTTTATTGTCCATGCTTCCACGCGTGTCCGTTTATTGTCCATGTTTCCACACGTGTCCGTTTATTGTTCATGTTTCCACACGTGTCCGTTTATTGTTCATGTTTCCACACGTGTCCGTTTATTGTCCATGTTTCCACACGTGTCCGTTTATTGTCCATGTATCCACACGTGTCCGTTTATTGTTCATGTTTCCACGCGTGTCCGTTTATTGCCCATGTTTCCACATATGTCAGTTTATTGCCCATGTTTCCACGAGTGTCCGTTTATTGTCCTTGTTTCCACGCGTGTCAGTTTATTGTCCATGTTTCCACACGTGTCCGTTTATTGTCCATGTTTCCACTCGTGTCCGTTTATTGTCCATGTTTCCACATATGTCCGTATATTGTCCATGTTTCCACGAGTGTCCGTTTATTGTCGATCCTCTCGACTTTGAGGACTTTTTTTTTAAAGTAAACAATGGCAAACTACTCAACGTAAAATATTCTTGTAAATCAGCTTGGGTTTAAGGTTGATCACAAGCATCCTGCAAATTACATGCAACATTTTAAAAGCATTGCCTGGTACAGAATATATATAAATTCACCTGTCATATTGTAGGTGGAACGTCAAGGAATAAACACAACAGTTGTCGAAAGTCAGCTTTTTCCGGCTGTTTCCCTTTGGTGTACATATCGGTCCATGCTCGGTGTCAACTGTAAGAGTGAAAATACAACTCTGAAAACCGAAGCACCCACATAATAAACACCATGAAAGGACATTCATAAACTGTTGTAAACATGTGTAGCGAATGTGGAGGCACGCATAACACCATTAGCTGCGGGGTTCATTTGCATTTTATGAACTAAATATTGATGGGGTATTTAGAGCAATGTGTTAATGTTGGGGCAATGAGAGGCGACAACACACTTTTACTATAAAATGGAATCGCGACAGCTCAGCGGCTAGCACGCTTGCCTGCCAAAGCGGTGGTCATGTGTTCGAATTCCCACTGAAATGGATTTTGAAAAATTTACTTGGAATTATACTTCACTTCGACACCGCAAGGTACAGGGTGTATTTTTAATGACTGTACAGTGTTTGAAGATATTGCCGGTTCCAGTATTGTATTTACCTATTATCACCATATTTACCTGTCACAAGCTGCCACAATTGATGACGAAGTGAATGCAAGAATCTCCAAGGCCAGCGCGGCCTTTGGAAGACTGTACAAGAATGTATGGGACAGAAATTAAATACGCCTGCAAACAAAGCTGGAAGTCTACAAAGCAGTTGTATTATCCACACTGCTATATGCTTGTGAAACCTGGACTGTTTATCAGCGACATGCTAAGAAATTAAATCACTTCCACACAGTCTGCTTTAGGAAGCTATTGAAGATTAAATGGCAAGACAAGTTCCCAGACACTGAAGTCATAGAAAGAGCGTCCATGCTCAGTATTCACACACTACTAATGAAGAATCAGATTCGCTGGGCTGGTCACTTGACTCGCATGCCAGATCATATGCTCCCTAAACGATTTTTTTTTTCTTTTACGGCGAGCTGCGTTGCGGTAAACGCTTCCAAGGAGGCCAGAGGAAACGCTTTAAAGACATTCTGAAAATCTCACCTAAAGCTTTTGGAACTCATCTTGACACCTTGGAGACTGCTGCCAAAGACCGAAATTCATAGCGTACCTTGTAAATCATTGGGCAAGGGTGCAGTCACTTGTGAAGCAACCAGGACTGCAAGAGCTGTAAAGAAAAGGCTGGACCACCGCAAGAGACCTTCCTCCTGGAACATCAAGCATTCTTTGCCCACAGTGTCAAAGAACATTCCGAGCCAAAATAGGCCTTATCTGCCATCTTAGAACTCATGGCTCCATACTTTCAACCCCACTGGATGAAATTAATGGTCACTCTTGATGGACAAACAACATTTACCTATTATGTTGCATACACTTTACAGAGGTTGAATACAAAACATGGACCGGCAATATTTTCAAACACAGCACAGTCATTAAAAATACACCCTATACAAGAGGAATATGATGAGATGAGATGAGTACTTGGGATTCAAGGTCGATCCATGCCTAAAATATGTATCATGAAATGTACTGGGGAGTTAAGGCACGCAGTGTGCTATTGATCACATAACGCACCGACTGTCGATTTGCCTATAAAACCAATGCAGCTGACATCGTATACCAAAATGGGCGCCAGGAAATGGTATTCGAAGCAAGGCGGTGAGGCGTTATATTGACCACGTCAAACATCGAGTGACGGTTGGTATAACAAGTTATGGGTTCAGTATTATATTTCCAATAGCATGAAAGCGTGTTACAGGGCCATTTACCTTCTACATGGTGTATTTTTAATGACTGTGCAGTGTTTGAAAATATTGCCATTCCACGTTTTGTATTTACTTACTATGGAGTTCATGCAACACAATGCAACATAATAGGTAAATACAAAACTTGAAACGGCAATATTTTCAAACACTGCACAGTCATTAAAAATACACCCTATACATATTCCCTTAATTTTACTGGGTTTTTCTCCGCAGGAAGTAGTTAAGTTGAGCTGAGTTGAGTTAAGAACCGACATCACTGCACTCAGGACATTCCCATATCTGCTCCGTCCCCTCATTCAACGGCCAACGACGAGTCATACTACTAATCGTTCCCACCGCTATCTGATTTAAAGTTCTCGTGGTCCTCTTTCTCAGTTTTGAGATTTTTCCAGAACCCCAACAGGTCCCCTGTAATCTCATATTTTCCACATACAGGTTATCAATTCCCCCCCCCCCTCCCCCGCCTTCTCCACCTGGTCCCACAAACGTGTGACCAATTCCCCTTTGTCCATAAGCAATCTACCACCAACAGGCGCATTCCCTGCCAACCTATCAGCTTGTTCATTCCACACCCCCCCCCCCCCCCCGTATCCTCACATGGCCAGGGCAAAATAATCATACACTTCTCACGATCTATGACCTCTGAAGCGACGATAGCCATTCCACACGAAATATTCCTTTCTCCACCTTACTAAGCATACTCCGTGAATCCGTAATGAATACAATGTGTGTTGCAGTAGTCTTCTCTAACCAACGGAATCCACTGTTACTGCTTCCACCTCCATTCTCACACTGGAGATCGTAGTCTCATATGCCAGACTCTCCATTTTCAAGACTCGTACATTAGCCTTTGCAATAAAACCCCAAGCACTACATCTGTTTCTCACCACTGACCCATCGGTGTAGCACCTTGATATGTGGTACTCTGGATCAATTGTTGCACTTCAAACTCAGTGCGGCCCGCTGCCCATTCTTTGCACTCACGACCCAGTGTTATTATTACCTTGTGTCAGTCCGCCATGTCTTCCGGAACTGCAACCCACTCTTTTTTCACGACTGATGGTCTCCGGATCACACACCTGACGTATTGATATTTCTGCCTGTGCCAGGATGTAGTTTGATGGCGGAAATGACATCTCCAGCGTCACAGAGAGTTTTCTAGCGGTATTTTAAGCTTGTGCGGCCGTATGACCCGGGATGACCCAACCGAAGATGGGTCCAGGAAATGTCTTTGGAAGCCACCACAGCCTGCGTGATACTGTACACGTCACCCACCCAGTGCTGATTGGTCTATAACAAATATGGGTTTAGCACCATATGTCCAATGCGCTTAAGGTGCGTGAAAGGGCCCATTACTCTAACTTGTATGGTTGTATGGAAAGAGGTTATCCCCACATCTCCCTCCCTCTCCCTCTCCATCTCTCACTAAGTTATCCACACAATTATTAACTCATTCATTCACTCATACTTCTTTCGATAGCCCATGCCATGTGGAGTCTATGGTCATGTGTGATATTTGTGTTCCTCCATGCTATCTTATCTAGCGGGCCCCTGATATTTATGTTCCTCCATGCTATCTTTTCTGTTGGGCTCCTGATATTTATGTTCCTCTAAGCTATCTTCTCTGTTGGGCTCCTCTTGCGTGTTATCCCCATCCAACTTTCCCGTTGTGACAATCTACTCCAGCTTTCCCTTTTTCATGACAAGCCTAAAAATGTGGCAGTTGTTAAAATGTTTTTATACCAAATCTGAAATATTTAACCAAATATAGCCACAGTCTAACGGAGAAAGATAACGTATGCATGCACACGCACACACACATACACACGCACACACGCACGTACGCACACACACACACACACACACACACACACACATATATATATATATATATATATATATATATATATATATATATATATATATATATATATATATATATATATATATATCATGTGCCATGCCGGAAAGCGTGGACGGTCATGATTCGCCATTTCACTCGATCACCAGAGTCGTGGATCAGCTCAGTATTCCTGTCTCGTCCATGCCATGTGGCCAAGCCATCCAGGTATTTTCCTCTCGGTCTTCCTCTTGGTTTGTTCCCTTCGATCTTGCCAGCTGTCACTAAGTTCTCCAGTCCATTTCTTCTCATAACATGTCCAAACAATTTTGACTGTCTACGTCTAATTTCTCTAATCAATCTACGATTTTCATTTGTCTCTTGTAGTACTTGGTCATTGGTTTTTCTATCTGTCCATGGTATTCTTTGCATTTTCCTCAGAAACCACATTTCTGCAGCCATCAGATGTTTTTCAGCTTGACTGCACATTGTCCAAGTTTCACATCCATACAAAAGAACAGGCTCTATGTATCCCCTCAACACTCTTTTTCTCGTTTCAATTGACATCATTTTATTGGTCAGTGTAGCATGATGGAACAGAATCCCCATTTCCAGTCCGACACATTTCATAAATATACTTTAAGTCTTAACGGGGACCATCCCAAATATAAGGGCTATTCTTAGATCGTATGTTCCTAGAACGAGTTGGGGGAGGCGGCGGTATGCACTTGTCTTTTGATTGGTTCATAAGTAATGAGCCCACGCTATTCCTGGGCCATATTTTAAAATCTAATTAGTTTGAGCGGGGATCTCACCAGGAGCGGTCGCTAGTGTGATGTGATGACCCAACAATGCCCTTAAAGATTCAATAATATTGTTCTCTGGACAACAGGGAACAAGAGGATGGAGGAGAGGCATCCATATATCATCTGGGAAAACTAACCAGTGGTCCCAGAATCCAGAACCAACTCTCTACAAGTGAAATCTTCTAGAACCCACAATATGGGAATTTCCTAGAGACTTTCAGCTCAGCTCTCAAACAGCTGGATATAAATAAGGGAGAAAAATAGTTCTGAGGACTCCAGTGATCATAATTATCAGAATCATCTGAGAATGAAAACAACAAGCCTGGTTGTTAACCCCATTCAGGACAACTTGTGAGATGACTGGTGCAATGGATTGTTTAGCTAGGACTTATCTTAGTTAATCTCCAGCCTGGTGCTCACTGTCCTATGTTAAAATCCCGAGAGAAGACTGGACTCAACAAGCACATCTTTAAACTTATTATCTGTTGGGATTATTGACTGACTTTGGTCTACACTCCTCTCTTCTGTCTTCCCTTCCATATATCTATTTCTTTCTCTCTCTCTATTATTCCCTCAACACATACTCCGACAACAGTTCCTTTCAACGATAAGATAAAAGATTTATTAATAAAAACTATGTCTGGTGTATGTATGGATCTTGTCTATGTAGTTTGTATGTTCTTCTAGTGTGGCTGCCAGATAAGATGTTGATAGATAGTCTCCGTGGTTTCTCTCGTCTCTTCTCTCAGCTAGAGTACAGGACATGACATAGATACAGAACGGTCTCACCCTGACAGCTCCGTCTGCTTGAGTCGGTAGATATATCCGTTTTTTGTAATGAAAAAATGTTCACCACTGTATGAAGGTATTTAACCCGATCACCATATGCTGTCAGCGTACAGAATGTTCTTTATTATCTTATAGCGTTCTTAATTCCATCCTGGAAAACACATCGAGTTTCTATTGTTCTCTATTTTTGTCCTGTAAAAGTTCTAGACTGGATAGTTCATAATTGATATAGGCACTTTGTATGCACCTTGCAACTCTTCGATACTGAGTAATTTGAGTCTTTTTTCTTTAGTTTGTATGATCTCTATTTTCCGTTCTCTGTCCTCCTGACTTATTAAGATGCCACTTCTTTTCCTTCCTTTCTTATGCACAAGTGTCGTGCGTTATTACTTTAAAGTGCTTTCTCGTGGGTTATCAACACTGGGTGAACCTGACCACAGCCATCTGTGTCATCTCTCAGCTGATAAGTCCCGCACTGGTATGGAAACCTGTGTGATATACATTTAATAATGAGATCTGTGTCTGCTTCCTCTTCTCTCCTATGTGAGTGTCTTTTCCTCCAGCCGAAATGAAAAGGCTTCCGAAAAAACCCACTCTGACATAGGATAGAAGATTCACCTAATCGTCTATACTATTCCTACTAATAGAAAGTAATGTTAAATGCACTTCACGCACATCTATATTCCTATCCTAAACTATAGCTAATATATTTATACCTTATAAACATCCTTTACTGAATTGGGAGTACTAATGCACCATAAATACACAAACGTTCTTCGGAACGCCGCACATCCCTTTCCATAATCCTTCTCTCCCGAAACCTAAGAAACACCTTCTCTCGACACAAAGACGTAGCCACTCTTTATATCGGTCATTTTTGCCGCATAGTCCTTGACATTGCTGGACCCCTCGCATCCAGACTGCATTATCATTGTTTAGTGGAAAATTCCAGATCTGAAACTCTTCCATTATTCATACATTCAGACCGCAATATGCTATCCGATAATGCTGTCTGCCTTAGTCGCAAAACCAATTTTTCCACGCGACAGTTTTACCTGCGCGGTTAGCCTCCTTCTGGGTCTTGACCTAGAAACTCATGCGCCTGGTCACTCCTTTGTTGGTTAACCCTTTTCCTACCTGGTTAGTCGGGTATACAGTCGTCCATCTGGGAATCGTTAACTCTTCAGTATTTCATGACATAGGCCCCCTCTTAAGAGATTAGACCGCGTCGAATCTTTCTCACTGTAGGTTTGATTCCCATGATCCACAACCCTAGTCTTCTTCCTCCGGAGCTGGATGTCTGGATAAGAAATCTGCTCCTACATTCTCCTTTCCCGGGATGTATTCCACTGTGAAGTGGTATGGTTGCAGCAACAGTGACCATCTCATCAGCCTGGCATTGAGTTTCTGGGATGTAGCTAGGAACATCAGGGGTTGATGATCTGACTGGACCTTGAACTGTACTCCGTACAAGTATGGTTGAAATTTTTGTACAGCCCATACGAGTGACAAGCACTCTCTTTCAACAGTTGAATAATTTTTCTCTGCCGGTAGGAGTTTCTTACTGGCATAAGCTACGGGTTTCAAAACTGAAGCATCGTCTATTCCTTCTTGTAATAAGGCTGCTCCAATGCCGATCCCACTTGCATCTGTTCTTAGCACAAATGGCTTTGTGAGGTCTGGGAGTTGTAGAACTGGCTTGTTCACCAACGCCTCCTTTAATTGACTGTAGGCCTCCTCACATTCTGGCGTCCATATAACTGTATCTGGAAGTCCTTTTTTTAAGGTCTCTGTTAATGGATTTCCCAGTTCGGTAAAATGAGGAATGAACTTTTGATAAAATCCACACAATGATAGGAAGGATCTTATATCTTTCTTGGTTTTAGGCCTCGAAGCTCGTCTGACTTTTTCCAGGTTCTTCGCCTCCGGGACAATTTTCCCGGGAGTGATGGTATGACCTAGAAATTCCAGAGTTTGGTAACCAATCATGCACTTGGTTGGTCGCGCAGTAAGCCCGGCTTCCCGGAGCCTATCGAAAACTCTCTCTAAGGATCCCAAATGGTCATCTAATCTGTCACTGGCAATCAGTATATCGTCCATGAATGAGATAATGGCCGGGTCACGTAGAGGATCCAACAACACTCTCATCATGCGAGTAAACACACTAGGCGCATTACTGAGTCCAAAAGGCATGACATTGAACTCATAGTGTCCAGTAGGTGTACTGAAAGCCAGCAGATGTCGAACTTCTGGTTTGACCGGGATCTGATAATAACCCCTACTCAGATCTACTTTAGAGAAGTACTTGGCCTTATGGAGCCTGGCGAACAACTGTGTTGGATTAGGCAACGGTTCCACTTGGAACTGGGTATGACTATTCAAAAGTCTATAGTCAATACACAACCGGTGTTCTCCACTCGGTTTGCGTAACAACACCACTCCAGCATTATATGGGGATGTGGATGGTGCAATCACCTCATCTTCCAACAGTTTCTGTATCTCCTCCTCCAAAGCCTTCTCTTTAGCAAAGGGCACTGGGTAGATTTTTTGGCGAACCGGATCCTGCGTAGTTAAGGTCATCTCGAACTCAACCAGCTCCGTCCGTCCTGGTTTATCCGTCAGGATTTGCTTATGGGATTTGAGAACCTGGCCAATCTTTTCCCTCTCTTGGAGAGTCAGATCAGGGTTCACCTGTACTTCCCGATAAGTTTCCTGGTTTATTAGAGGATACTCCCTCCCCTCATCTGGTCCGGTTTCAGTCTCCACTGCTACCGCCATTGCCATGAGATGGGCTGCTCCTTCCCGGGTTCTTTCTTCATATTTTCTCAAGAGATTAATATGAAAAATCTTCGACTTTCCCCGGATCCGTATTTGATAGTTGGTTCTGGATACCATCCTTTCCACGGGAAATGGTCCTTGCCAGCCTATCTCCAGTTTGTTGTTTCCAGTTGGGAGTAACAACAAGACTTTGTCTCCCACCTCAAGAGCTCTGTCTCTAGACCTACGGTTATAGTACTCCGCATGTCTCTTTCTGGCCTTTCTCAAGTTTCGAGTGGCCAGAGCCCAACCCGTGTGAAGTTTTTCCTTCAGTTCCTCCACGTATTTGTACGAGGAAATCACCTCTTCTGAAGTTTCTTCCTCCGTCCAACTCCTCAATAAAGCTTCCAATGGTCCCTTGATTGGTCGACCAAACAGCAGAGTTGCTGGCGGTACTCCTGTTGAGCCATGTGGCACTTCCCTATAAGCAAAAAGGGCTGCCGGGATGTATTCATCCCATCTATCAGGTTTTTCCTGGGCCAATTTCCTGAGCATTGTCATCAACGTGCCGTTGAAACGCTCTACTTGTCCATTAGCTTGTGGGTGGTAAGGACTGGTATGTATATGGTTGGAGTGGAACACCCCAAATACCTCCTCCATTAGTTTCCCACAAAACTGTGACCCATTATCCGTCAGAATCTGATTAGGGAAACCTAATCTGGTAAAAGCCTCCATCAATGCATCAGCCACTCTTTTCGAGTCAATGGTTGACAATGGTATGGCTTCACTCCACATTGAACAGCAATCCACCATGGTGAGGATATACATGTTCCTCTTCTTGGTCCTAGGAAGAGGACCCACGATATCGATGGCTACCCTCTCGAAAGGAGAGTTCATGATGGGCATCTCACCCAACACCACCGGTGCTGTCCAGTGTTTCGGTGCCACCCGCTGGCACTCTGGGCAGGACTTTACATATCGACTCACATCTCCTGTCAATCCTGGCCAATAATAATGACAGGAAATCCGCTGCATGGTGGCGGCGATACCCATGTGTCCACTGAACGAAATGGTATGCCCCATCTGAAGAATTTGGGAACGGTAGGCCTTCGGGACTACCAATTGACCGTGTAAGTTGTCTCCCCTTCCGGCTCTCCGGTAGAGTAGCCGATTCTTCATGTAGTACTGTCCGCGTTTGGGTGGAACAGCACTCTTCTGCAACTTCTTATAGCAAGGACGTAAGTTATCATCCTCACTCTGGGCAGTTCGTAACTCCCCTGGCATTGGGTTTGAAATCCTTGCCTCTGCCTGATCCGTTTCCTTCTGAGAGCGTGTCTGCATAGCTCCCATGTGAATTGGTTCCTTAGGCATTCCCAGAAAGACATACCGGCAACCGAGGATGACTGGAAATATGGGATCAATCAATACAGCGGCCTTGATTGTGCCGGTGACGTATCTTGACCGAATCTCCACTTGAGCAATGGGTAACTTCATGGCCACAGCACTCTTAGTCGCAGGCTGTATCTCCATGGTCTCCCCTGTGAGTTGTTCGGGGGATACTAGATCCGCCGAAATCACCGCTTCCCCATCCAGTCCAGTATCGTATAAACATTGGACTGGTTGTCCATTCACCTCAATCAATTCCACTACCGAGGGTCTCCCTTGGTCCGGAATGTCCTCCCCCTCCTCGACTTTTCCCTGGGATTCCTCGATGGGTTCATCGAGGCGCGTTTCGAAGGGACCGTCCTTTGCCTTGCCTCGGCATTCTGCCGTCGTATGGGCTTTCGACCTGCAGTGTGTGCACCATGTTCCCTTCCTAGGTTTCCGTGTGTCCTTTTTGTTCCTTTCTCCTTCGCCGACTTCAGCCTTGTCTGTGATCACCTTCTTATGATTCACTTGGCATGCCGCGAAGTACGGGTTTTTCGGTTTCGATCTGCAGTCTTTTGTGTTGTGAGAGGCCGCCTTGCAAACCGAGCACCACTTCTCCGTCCACGGTCGTTTTGCGGGAGAATTCAAGGTGTTCTTGGTTCCTTCCTTCACCTTCTCGAAACTCTCCGTTGACGTCTTTTTATAAGGTTCCACTTTAGTTTCTTTTCCGTTCGTCGATTTCTTTCGGTCTTGTTTTTCCTGACCTTTGGTTTGTGTACTTAGCTCCGCCGTTTCACCATGTACTTCCACGAATCGTTCCGCCAGCTTATTCACCACATCAATCCGTTCCGCCCCTTGTTCTCCCAAGAAGGTTCTGAGAGGTTTCGACATTTGCTTTCGCATTTGGTCTACCACCATCATCTCTTCGAGACTCTCATAATCCCTCGTGAATTCTGCCAAGTCCATCCATTTCTGGAGATAGGATTTCAGCCTCAGACTGTAGGCGGCGAATAGTTCTCCCGGCTCTCGTCTAGACGATCTAAACTTCTTCCTATACGTTTGTGCGGTTATGTCAAAATGTTTCATCAAAGCTGCTTTTAATTCCTCGTAATTATTTTCCTGTCCTGGTGGTAAGCGTGTGTACACTTCAAATCCCGAACCGATTAAACCCTGGGATAGTTTAAGAGCCCATCTGCTCCGATCCAGCCCCATAGCGACTGACATTGCTTCGAAACGAGATGCGTACTGGTCAAAGCGTTCCTTAGACTGATCGTAGACAGCTAAGGGAAACTTCATGGCATGGTAACCATGTCCACTCATATGGGTTGCACCAGGTGAAGAAGAATTTCCTTCCACTCCATCTATTTCTCCCTTAGTTTGTGTCTTGAGTTCTAGCTCTTTCATGCGGTATTCATGTTCTCTGATCTTTGTGGCTTCTTCTGCATCCAACTGGGCCTTACGCTCCTCCCTTTCTGCTTCCAACTGGGCCTTACGCTCCTCCCTTTCTGCTTCCAACTGGGTCTTTCGCTCTTCTCGTTCCGCTTGACGAATCTCTCGCTCTCTTTCTTGTATGTAATCAGTTAAGTCTGAACCAGCCAACCCAATTTCCTCTCCGTTTGCCCTAAGTTCTGCTGTAGTTAGTTTGGGAGTGGCCATAGTTAAAGCAGGTAAGTCAGCACGTTGAGTAAAGACACCTCAAAGCAGTAAAGAATACTCACTATAAACCGATAATCTACCTAGAACCTATATCATTTATCTATATCTATTACTTATTATAAATCTCCAACACCACACAGTACATCACAACCACTCTCTCATCCACAAGAGGAGATATAGGATAAAGACTTATGTAGACGTGTGACCGTGTGACTAGGTATGTAATGTCTCTTACCACCTATCCACATTCACTCTGTCTGGAACTTTCTCACTGTAAAGTCACCAGCATTAATGAAATGTTTCTACCATAAATGTAATGGCACCATATATCCAATGGACGTCCTTCCATTAAAAGTCATCAATGTATACTTCTATTTATTCCAATCAGTATGTCCCAACATGCAGGTACTCCGCTATGCCTGTGCCAATATGCAAGTACCCCTTTATTCATATGCCATGTTATGCCTTCCGGTCATATGGGTATTCTGTATGTACGTATCCCGCTCGCTCCACCAATTATGTCCTATGTTAAAATCCCGAGAGAAGACTGGACTCAACAAGCACATCTTTAAACTTATTATCTGTTGGGATTATTGACTGACTTTGGTCTACACTCCTCTCTTCTGTCTTCCCTTCCATATATCTATTTCTTTCTCTCTCTCTATTATTCCCTCAACACATACTCCGACAACAGTTCCTTTCAACGATAAGATAAAAGATTTATTAATAAAAACTATGTCTGGTGTATGTATGGATCTTGTCTATGTAGTTTGTATGTTCTTCTAGTGTGGCTGCCAGATAAGATGTTGATAGATAGTCTCCGTGGTTTCTCTCGTCTCTTCTCTCAGCTAGAGTACAGGACATGACATAGATACAGAACGGTCTCACCCTGACAGCTCCGTCTGCTTGAGTCAGTAGATATATCCGTTTTTTGTAATGAAAAAATGTTCACCACTGTATGAAGGTATTTAACCCGATCACCATATGCTGTCAGCGTACAGAATGTTCTTTATTATCTTATAGCGTTCTTAATTCCATCCTGGAAAACACATCGAGTTTCTATTGTTCTCTATTTTTGTCCTGTAAAAGTTCTAGACTGGATAGTTCATAATTGATATAGGCACTTTGTATGCACCTTGCAACTCTTCGATACTGAGTAATTTGAGTCTTTTTTCTTTAGTTTGTATGATCTCTATTTTCCGTTCTCTGTCCTCCTGACTTATTAATATGCCACTTCTTTTCCTTCCTTTCTTATGCACAAGTGTCGTGCGTTATTACTTTAAAGTGCTTTCTCGTGGGTTATCAACACTGGGTGAACCTAACCACAGCCATCTGTGTCATCTCTCAGCTGATAAGTCCCGCACTGGTATGGAAACCTGTGTGATATACATTTAATAATGAGATCTGTGTCTGCTTCCTCTTCTCTCCTATGTGAGTGTCTTTTCCTCCAGCCGAAATGAAAAGGCTTCCGAAAAAACCCACTCTGACATAGGATAGAAGATTCACCTAATCGTCTATACTATTCCTACTAATAGAAAGTAATGTTAAATGCACTTCACGCACATCTATATTCATATCCTAAACTATAGCTAATATATTTATACCTTATAAACATCCTTTACTGAATTGGGAGTACTAATGCACCATAAATACACAAACGTTCTTCGGAACGCCGCACATCCCTTTCCATAATCCTTCTCTCCCGAAACCTAAGAAACACCTTCTCTCGACACAAAGACGTAGCCACTCTTTATATCGGTCATTTTTGCCGCATAGTCCTTGACATTGCTGGACCCCTCGCATCCCGACTGCATTATCATTGTTTAGTGGAAAATTCCAGATCTGAAACTCTTCCATTATTCATACATTCAGACCGCAATATGCTATCCGATAATGCTGTCTGCCTTAGTCGCAAAACCAATTTTTCCACGCGACAGTTTTACCTGCGCGGTTAACCTCCTTCTGGGTCTTGACCTAGAAACTCATGCGCCTGGTCACTCCTTTGTTGGTTAACCCTTTTCCTACCTGGTTAGTCGGGTATACAGTCGTCCATCTGGGAATCGTTAACTCTTCAGTATTTCATGACACTCACACAGTGTTTTCAGAATGAAGACTTGAGATAGACTGAGAAGGAAGAACGCTGGGACATATTTGTATCTTAGATCTTCCTCTACAGGAAAAGTAGAACAAATTCCTAAGTGTCAACTTCATGAACAGTCAGAGTACGTGAGATAGACTGAGGAGAAGGAAGAAGACTGGGACATGTTTGTATCTTAGATCTTCCTCTACAGGAAAAGGAGAACAACATCCTAAGTCTCAACTTCATAAACAGTCAACTCACCAGTGAAAGACAGGGCTGTAGCTTTTCTTCAAAATGTGACAGTAGGGGATAATTAGTCAGACTTGGAAAAATTATCATGGGGGAAAACTGCAACCTGAGCTGTCCAACACCCATCATAGGTGCTAAAAGGATTAAACAGACCAGTGGAGCAGAAGGTCCCTATGCTTGCCCCAGGTTATGGCTTACCTGGCTTTTCCCTCAGTAACAGTAGAGGAAAGGATAAAAGTCAATTGTGTAGTGGTGATTAGAGAGGAGAGGAGAGTGGAGTAGTTGTTGGGTGGTGGAGTAAATAAGAAGTGTTGTATCTTGTTTATCAACCTTCATGTGTGACATATTTTATGCATTTTCTATGCAATCATTGAAATGTTGACATGACAGGAGATGAGGCAATGGTCACCACTCTACTTACCATCAACTCAATAAATTGTGTATTCAATGAACCAGTGTTCAAGTACATGTCCCCAGTGAATTTCTTGTACAGTTGCTGTCAAGTGTTGTCTCTGGTGACTGTCTTAAGTGCTGTGGTTGGTTATACATATTGTGAAAAGTCCTGTATAGATGTTGTCAGGTATCTCATGATGTCTATCTTGTACACTTGTGGTGTAAACAATTCCTTGTGAATGTATGTTCCACTTTTGTCAAGAAACTGTCATGTAGATGTCCTATCCAACAGATGTAATGTACAGTTATTGTTGAAGTTTATTTGTCTGCAAAAATTGAAGGACTACTTGAACTGATATAGGTCATACAGACAAAATATATAGGAGTAGATCTATGTGACCGACGAACAGCACACTGTCAACAGTATAATGAGTGAGAGGGATCCTCAGTTGTACAGGCGCTAATAGTTCAGATCTTCTCTGGCCTTGGGTGAACTATTTTACTTCTTATATAAATTTCTGTGTAGATACATAGTGGTCTCACAGTGGGGGGTTTGAGCCAAAGAAAAATGTTCTCCAAAAAGGCTATTGCGGGAATGATTAGCTCATTTGAGTGACCTCTAGACAAAACGGGCAAAATCATATCCTTTATCTTGTTATTTATTATTCAAGATATATCTCCAGAGAACACTACAAACTAGGTCCTCTGGCAACTCAATCAAACATGTCACATAACTGGGTGGCTCTTTTCGGGATATAGACCCTGGGAAAACCTGGTCACATAACGGGGTTTGCTCTTTCCGGACTATAAACCCTGGGAAAAAGAACACTCGTCTCGGATTTAAACCCTGGTAATAACCTGCTAGGGGCTCACATACCTGTTGCCCTGATGACGGGATACAAACTTTGGGTATACCCTGCATAAGACTCACTTTTGGGATCTCTATGTTGGTATTAAAATCCGGGGTGACCTCTCGCAAATCAGACCCAATTCTTGAAGGTTTTTATGGTGTTGTTTAATGGACCCTGTCTCTTATATGAGGGCAACTGTCCAGACATGTAAACCCACAATAAATCTCTAGAAGGTTTGATTTCATTAATAGTGATAATATTGCATGTATCACTGTTTTAATATATCAGTTAGGAATTCAATGTAGCAGACTGAAGATGGTGTATAAATATCTTATGGGTCAACATAAATGATGTATCCATGATATTTATGTTCTCAGTATGAATTGATTATTGGCTTGTCAATAATGTTGTATAATTTTGTGCATGCTGGTTGTTCAATATATGTATCCAAAAATTAAGGTACCTGAAACACCAGAGAACACAAATTATTTTAAATATAACTGAGACAGCTAGTACAGGGAAAAATTCATTTTTGTCCCTGAAATTAGGACACTTGATCCAGTAAATGAATATGGGGCCTACTCCATCTAAAAATTAATTGCTGGCATGGGTGAGAGAGGGAAATATTGTTGTAAATACAACATTTTTAATGTCACCACATCACATAAAATAACAACTCCTTATATTCTCTTCTCCCCATAACATGCTTGCAACACTGAGAGCAGAGAGTGTGAACCCTGATGGAAAATTTGGGCAACCATTAAGACACCTCAATAATAATCTCTCTCGGTGATAGTCAGTATTCGTACCGGCTAATGTCCAGGGTCGATTCGACGTTGGATTTATTCTTCAGTTGTGTAATCTTGTCGGTAGCCCTGATCAAGCTGCTGAGAAAGTGAACACAATTGAAATCTCCAGGAGAAACATCCTTATCAACTCAGTCACTTGCCATCAAAAGTAGTGGTATTATTAAGCGTACTTGATACGTGATGGACGAGATGAAGGGAAAATTCTACCTGATGTTATGGGCGGTCATACAAAACCGACCACAGTCTGGTGTCTATAAGACATTAGTCTATTGTTCGATGGTGTGAATCTCTCTGGTGTACTAGGATCCACGTCACCAGGAGTTAACTCATTGAATCTCCAGGAAGGCCATCAAAATAACTGGACCCCTAGCCATTCATATGGAAGTGGAGAGCATACAAGAATATGTGTCCAGGAAACGATGGGAACCAACCTGATGTCATTGGCATATCATACGACTAGGAGCATAACGTGGACAACCTGAAAAATTTCATGAAGAGATAAAACAGGATCCGTCTCCGACGTCGGACGTCAATTCATCCTCAGTTGAGAAAGCGTTTCTGCCTTTAAAATGGTGGGAATTAAAGGGAGGACAAAGTTAAGAACAACTGATGTCATTCCCCTTTTTCATTCTCAATTGGGAAGACCTTTCTGCCTGGAAAAATGGTAGGAATGTAATAAGGATTACTGTTCTTAAACAGTTAACTCTTATATGGTAGAGATCACCGCAACTCCAGCAGTGACACTCTATACAATGTCTGCGAAAGTGGACTAACGAAAGATCACTGTTCTTAAACAGCTGACTACTTTCAAGATAAAGATCCCTGCAAGTCAGCAGACGACTCTTTATATAATAAGAACCATGCATTTAGCATGTGGAATCTTATATTATTACTGAGATGCGAGGTATATTCACAGGACCTGGCCAGTCCTATCCTCAAAGTCAGTAAAATTTCTTCCAAAATTCCAGTCAATATTGGTAACTAAGAAGCTAACCCACATAATCACACACCTTCAAAGGTAGCTGTGATAATGACGGACTTCTCTATGGATGAGAGGATTCGCCTTATATTCGCCAAAGTAAACGTTTTGCTCATGTGGGAGAGAAAGAACGGATACTTGCCAGTCACTCAAAAGCACTTAGCTAAAGCATGGCTGAAGACAACTAGTTGGAAGTTCCACCTGGAATTCTATATTAGTAGTAGTAGATGTTAGTCTAACTGCATCTACAATTCAGTTGCGGCGTTGGAAACAGCTTAATTAGCAACTAAGGAGAGAAAATGCTGTCACTTCTCACAACAAATCAAAATAGAGGCCTAACGGAATGAGGAAATCTCAACCGACAAGTGCACCTCTAAATCTATGGTAAGACTACAGAAATAAGTCAAGGAAATATAATGGGAAATTGCTACCATCTGCAAACACAAGAGGCTTATTGGAAAGGTAGACCCTGTGTCCAACGCTAACCAAATCTGCTCTAGTAGGTTTTAGTCTCAAGTTCTGCAGCGGCTGCTATAGTTCACCCGGAAGTGATTGTCTTTACTCCGGTGATGATCAAAAATTTTAACCCAGTTCCAAATGCCAAGATTACTGTTTGAGAAAGTGTTCAGTTAAATACACTCTCACAGGATTATCATTCTCCAGTGGCGATGAGAAGAATGAAGTTCTGATAAGGTGAAATGGTGAGAGATACATGGAATGCAACCATTCTCTCTAAACCTCATCTGGAAGTTGGCTTAATTGCAAAGCCATTACTTCATATAATGAATCTCTATGGTCCATTCATACATTACGAAATGGTGTGACTCAGAGAGATCATTTATCACAACAGGAAATATAGCAAGGATGTCAGCAGTGGAACACTGTCAGAGGTAAATAGAAGAGCAGTTCACAGATGAGTGGAGTCAGGACTCCTGATGCTCCCAGTGACTTAAAGGAACTTAATGCAGGGCTAACTTCATGGTCTTTGCGTTTGCCACCAAATTCATCAACAGATGCAATGTTGGGGCAGATTTTTATTTAAGGAGAAAAATCACTTAGTTCCAAAATGTACTACTCTAGTAGGGTAAAGGGAGACAGGGAGTAATTGACAAAACCACCTGAGGGATCTGGGAACTGTGGATTCTGCGATCATCTGTCATACCTATGAAAGATCTAAGAGAGGGGCCATGTAGCATGATGGAACAGAATCCCCATTTCCAGTCCGACACATTTCATAAATATACTTTAAGTCTTAACGGGGACCATCCCAAATATAAGGGCTATTCTTAGATCGTATGTTCTAGAACGAGTTGGGGGAGGCGGCGGTATGCACTTGTCTTTTGATTGGTTCATAAGTAATGAGCCCACGCTATTCATGGGCCATATTTTAAAATCTAATTAGTTGAGCGGGGATTTCACCAGGAGCGGTCGCTAGTGTGATGTGATGACCCAACAATGCCCTTAAAGATTCAATAATATTGTTCTCTGGACAACAGGGAACAAGAGGATGGAGGAGAGGCATCCATATATCATCTGGGAAAACTAACCAGTGGTCCCAGAATCCAGAACCAACTCTCTACAAGTGAAATCTTCTAGAACCCACAATATGGGAATTTCCTAGAGACTTTCAGCTCAGCTCTCAAACAGCTGGATATAAATAAGGGAGAAAAATAGTTCTGAGGACTCCAGTGATCATAATTATCAGAATCATCTGAGAATGAAAACAACAAGTCTGGTTGTTAACCCCATTCAGGACAACTTGTGAAATGACTGGTGCAATGGATTGTTTAGCTAGGACTTATCTTAGTTAATCTCCAGCCTGGTGCTCACACAGTGTTTTCAGAATGAAGACTTGAGATAGACTGAGAAGGAAGAACGCTGGGACATGTTTGTATCTTAGATCTTCCTCTACAGGAAAAGTAGAACAAATTCCTAAGTGTCAACTTCATGAACAGTCAGAGTACGTGAGATAGACTGAGGAGAAGGAAGAAGACTGGGACATGTTTGTATCTTAGATCTTCCTCTACAGGAAAAGGAGAACAACATCCTAAGTCTCAACTTCATAAACAGTCAACTCACCAGTGAAAGACAAGGCTGTAGCTTTTCTTCAAACTGTGACAGTAGGGGATAATTAGTCAGACTTGGAAAATCATCATGGGGGAAAACTGCAACCTGAGCTGTCCAACACCCATCATAGGTGCTAAAAGGATTAAACAGACCAGTGGAGCAGAAGGTCCCTATGCTTGCCCCAGGTTATGGCTTACCTGGCTTTTCCCTCAGTAACAGTAGAGGAAAGGATAAAAGTCAATTATGTAGTGGTGATTAGAGAGGAGAGGAGGAGTGGAGTAGTTGTTGGGTGGTGGAGTAAATAAGAAGTGTTGTATCTTGTTTATCAACCTTCATGTGTGACATATTTTATGCATTTTCTATGCAATCATTGAAATGTTGACATGACAGGAGATGAGGCAATGGTCACCACTCTACTTACCATCAACTCAATAAATTGTGTATTCAATGAACCAGTGTTCAAGTACATGTCCCCAGTGAATTTCTTGTACAATTGCTGTCAAGTGTTGTCTCTGGTGACTGTCTTAAGTGCTGTGGTTGGTTATACATATTGTGAAAAGTCCTGTATAGATGTTGTCAGGTATCTCATGATGTCTATCTTGTACAATTGTGGTGTAAACAATTCCTTGTGAATGTATGTTCCACTTTTGTCAAGAAACTGTCATGTAGATGTCCTGTCCAACAGATGTAATGTACAGTTATTGTTGAAGTTTGTTTGTCTGCAAAAATTGAAGGACTACTTGAACTGATATAGGTCATACTGACAAAATATATAGGAGTAGATCTATGTGACGGACGAACAGCACACTGTCAACAGTATAATGAGTGAGAGGGATCCTCAGTTGTACAGGCGCTAATAGTTCAGATCTTCTCTGGCCTTGGGTGAACTAGTTACTTCTTTTATAAATTTCTGTGTAGATACATAGTGGTCTCACAGTGGGGGTTTGAGCCAAAGAAAAATGTTCTCCAAAAAGGCTATTGCGGGAATGATTAGCTCATTTGAGTGACCTCTAGACAAAACGGGCAAAATCATATCCTTTATCTTGTTATTTATTATTCAAGATATATCTCCAGAGAACACTACAAACTAGGTCCTCTGGCAACTCAATCAAACATGTCACATAACTGGGTGGCTCTTTTCGGGATATAGACCCTGGGAAAACCTGGTCACATAACTGGGTTTGCTCTTTCCGGACTATAAACCCTGGGAAAAAGAACACTCGTCTCGGATTTAAACCCTGGTAATAACCTGCTAGGGGCTCACATACCTGTTGCCCTGATGACGGGATACAAACTTTGGGTATACCCTGCATAAGACTCACTTTTGGGATCTCTATGTTGGTATTAAAATCCGGGGTGACCTCTCGCAAATCAGACCCAATTCTTGAAGGTTTTTATGGTGTTGTTTAATGGACCCTGTCTCTTATATGAGGGCAACTGTCCAGACATGTAAACCCACAATAAATCTCTAGAAGGTTTGATTTCATTAATAGTGATAATATTGCATGTATCACTGTTTTAATATATCAGTTAGGAATTCAATGTAGCAGACTGAAGATGATGTATAAATATCTTATGGGTCAACATAAATGATGTATCCATGATATTTGTTTTTCTCAGAATGAATTGATTATTGGCTTGTCAATAATGTTGTATAATTTTGTGCATGCTGGTTGTTCAATATATGTATCCAAAAATTAAGGTACCTGAAACACCAGAGAACACAAATTATTTTAAATATAACTGAGACAGCTAGTACAGGGAAAAATTCATTTTTGTCCCTGAAATTAGGACACTTGATCCAGTAAATGAATATGGGGCCTACTCCATCTAAAAATTAATTGCTGGCATGGGTGAGAGAGGGAAATATTGTTGTAAATACAACATTTTTAATGTCACCACATCACATAAAATAACAACTCCTTATATTCTCTTCTCCCCATAACATGCTTGCAACACTGAGAGCAGAGAGTGTGAACCCTGATGGAAAATTTGGGCAACCATTAAGACACCTCAATAATAATCTCTCTCGGTGATAGTCAGTATTCGTACCGGCTAATGTCCAGGGTCGATTCGACGTTGGATTTATTCTTCAGTTGTGTAATCTTGTCAGGTAGCCCTGATCAAGCTGCTGAGAAAGTGAAGCACAATTGAAATCTCCAGGAGAAACATCCTTATCAACTCAGTCACTTGCCATCAAAAGTAGTGGTATTATTAAGCGTACTTGATACGTGATGGACGAGATGAAGGGAAAATTCTACCTGATGTTATGGGCGGTCATACAAAACCGACCACAGTCTGGTGTCTATAAGACATTAGTCTATTGTTCGATGGTGTAATCTCTCTGGTGTACTAGGATCCACGTCACCAGGAGTTAACTCATTGAATCTCCAGGAAGGCCATCAAAATAACTGGACCCCTAGCCATTCATATGGAAGTGGAGAGCATACAAGAATATGTGTCCAGGAAACGATGGGAACCAACCTGATGTCATTGGCATATCATACGACTAGGAGCATAACGTGGACAACCTGAAAAATTTCATGAAGAGATAAAACAGGATCCGTCTCCGACGTCGGACGTCAATTCATCCTCAGTTGAGAAAGCGTTTCTGCCTTTAAAATGGTGGAGATTAAAGGGAGGACAAAGTTAAGAACAACTGATGTCATTCCCCTTTTTCATTCTCAATTGGGAAGACCTTTCTGCCTGGAAAAATGGTAGGAATGTAATAAGGATTACTGTTCTTAAACAGTTAACTCTTATATGGTAGAGATCACCTGCAACTTCCAGCAGCTGACACTCTATACATATGTCTGCGAAAGTGGACTAACGAAAGATCACTGTTCTTAAACAGCTGACTACTTTCAAGATAAAGATCCCTGCAAGTCCAGCAGTACGACTCTTTATATAATAAGAACCAGTGCATTATGCATGTGGAATCTTATATTATTACTGAGATGCGAGGTATATTCACAAGACCTGGCCAGGCCTATCCTCAAAGTCAGTAAAAATTGGCTTCCAAAATTCCAGTCAATATTGGTAACATAAGAGGCTATACCCACATAATCACACACCTTCAAAGGTAGCTGTGATAATGACGGAACTTCTCTATGGATGAGAGGATTCGCCTTATATTCGCCAAAGTAAACGTTTTGCTCATGTGGGAGAGAAAGAACGGATACTTGCCAGTCACTCAAAAGCACTTAGCTAGAGCATGGCTGAAGACAACTAGTTGGAAGTCTCCACCTGGAATTCTATATTAGTAGTAGTAGATGTTAGTCTAACTGCATCTACAATTCAGTTGCGGCGTTGGAAACAGCTTAATTAGCAACTAAGGAGAGAAAATGCTGTCACTTCTCACAACACATCAAAATAGAGGCATAACGGAAGGAGAGAATCTCAACCGAATAAGTGCACCTCTAAATCTATGGTAAGACTACAGAAATAAGTCAAGGAAATATAATGGGAAATTGCTACCATCTGCAAACACAAGAGGCTTATTGGAAAGGTAGACCCTGTGTCCAACGCTAACCAAATCTGCTCTAGTAGGTTTTAGTCTCAAGTTCTGCAGCGGCTGCTATAATTCACCCGGAAGTGATTGTCTTTACTCCGGTGATGATCAAAAATTTTAACCCAGTTCCAAATGCCAAGATTACTGTTGGAGAAAGTGTTCAGTTAAATACACTCTCACAGGATTATCATTCTCCAGTGGCGATGAGAAGAATGAAGTTCTGATAAGGTGAAATGTTGAGAGATACATGGAGTGCAACCATTCTCTCTAAACGTCATCTAGAAGTTGGCTTAATTGCAAAGCCATTACTTCATATAATGAATCTCTAAGGTCCATTCATACATTACGAAATGGTGTGACTCAGAGAGATCATTTATCACAACAGGAAATATAGCAAGGATGTCAGCAGTGGAACACTGTCAGAGGTAAATAGAAGAGCAGTTCACAGATGAGTGGAGTCAGGACTCCTGATGCTCCCAGTGACTTAAAGGAACATAATGCAGGGCTAACTTCATGGTCTTTGCGTTTGCCACCAAATTCATCAACAGATGCAATGTTGGGGCAGATTTTTATTTAAGGAGAAAAATCACTTAGTTCCAAAATGTACTACTCTAGTAGGGTAAAGGGAGACAGGGAGTAATTGACAAAACCACCTGAGGGATCTGGGAACTGTGGATTCTGCGATCATCTGTCATACCTATGAAAGATCTAAGAGAGGGGCCATGTAGCATGATGGAACAGAATCCCCATTTCCAGTCCGACACATTTCATAAATATACTTTAAGTCTTAACGGGGACCATCCCAAATATAAGGGCTATTCTTAGATCGTATGTTCTAGAACGAGTTGGGGGAGGCGGCGGTATGCACTTGTCTTTTGATTGGTTCATAAGTAATGAGCCCACGCTATTCCTGGGCCATATTTTAAAATCTAATTAGTTTGAGCGGGGATCTCACCAGGAGCGGTCGCTAGTGTGATGTGATGACCCAACAATGCCCTTAAAGATTCAATAATATTGTTCTCTGGACAACAGGGAACAAGAGGATGGAGGAGAGGCATCCATATATCATCTGGGAAAACTAACCAGTGGTCCCAGAATCCAGAACCAACTCTCTACAAGTGAAATCTTCTAGAACCCACAATATGGGAATTTCCTAGAGACTTTCAGCTCAGCTCTCAAACAGCTGGATATAAATAAGGGAGAAAAATAGTTCTGAGGACTCCAGTGATCATAATTATCAGAATCATCTGAGAATGAAAACAACAAGTCTGGTTGTTAACCCCATTCAGGACAACTTGTGAAATGACTGGTGCAATGGATTGTTTAGCTAGGACTTATCTTAGTTAATCTCCAGCCTGGTGCTCACACAGTGTTTTCAGAATGAAGACTTGAGATAGACTGAGAAGGAAGAACGCTGGGACATAGTTTGTATCTTAGATCTTCCTCTACAGGAAAAGTAGAACAAATTCCTAAGTGTCAACTTAATGAACAGTCAGAGTACGTGAGATAGACTGAGGAGAAGGAAGAAGACTGGGACATATTTGTATCTTAGATCTTCCTCTACAGGAAAAGGAGAACAAAGTCCTAAGTCTCAACTTCATAAACAGTCAACTCACCAGTGAAAGACAAGGCTGTAACTTTTCTTCAAACTGTGACAGTAGGGGATAATTAGTCAGACTTGGAAAATCATCATGGGGGAAAACTGCAACCTGAGCTGTCCAACACCCATCATAGGTGCTAAAAGGATTAAACAGACCAGTGGAGCAGAAGGTCCCTATGCTTGCCCCAGGTTATGGCTTACCTGGCTTTTCCCTCAGTAACAGTAGAGGAAAGGATAAAAGTCAATTGTGTAGTGGTGATTAGAGAGGAGAGGAGGAGTGGAGTAGTTGTTGGGTGGTGGAGTAAATAAGCAAGTGTTGTATCTTGTTTATCAACCTTCATGTGTGACATATTTTATGCATTTTCTATGCAATCATTGAAATGTTGACATGACAGGAGATGAGGCAATGGTCACCACTCTACTTACCATCAACTCAATAAATTGTGTATTCAATGAACCAGTGTTCAAGTACATGTCCCCAGTGAATTTCTTGTACAAGTTGCTGTCAAGTGTTGTCTCTGGTGACTGTCTTAAGTGCTGTGGTTGGTTATACATATTGTGAAAAGTCCTGTATAGATGTTGTCAGGTATCTCATGATGTCTATCTTGTACACTTGTGGTGTAAACAATTCCTTGTGAATGTATGTTCCACTTTTGTCAAGAAACTGTCATGTAGATGTCCTGTCCAACAGATGTAATGTACAGTTATTGTTGAAGTTTGTTTGTCTGCAAAAATTGAAGGACTACTTGAACTGATATAGGTCATACTGACAAAATATATAGGAGTAGATCTATGTGACGGACGAACAGCACACTGTCAACAGTATAATGAGTGAGAGGGATCCTCAGTTGTACAGGCGCTAATAGTTCAGATCTTCTCTGGCCTTGGGTGAACTATTTTACTTCTTTTATAAATTTCTGTGTAGATACATAGTGGTCTCACAGTGGGGGTTTGAGCCAAAGAAAAATGTTCTCCAAAAAGGCTATTGCGGGAATGATTAGCTCATTTGAGTGACCTCTAGACAAAACGGGCAAAATCATATCCTTTATCTTGTTATTTATTATTCAAGATATATCTCCAGAGAACACTACAAACTAGGTCCTCTGGCAACTCAATCAAACATGTCACATAACTGGGTGGCTCTTTTCGGGATATAGACCCTGGGAAAACCTGGTCACATAACGGGGTTTGCTCTTTCCGGACTATAAACCCTGAGAAAAAGAACACTCGTCTCGGATTTAAACCCTGGTAATAACCTGCTAGGGGCTCACATACCTGTTGCCCTGATGACGGGATACAAACTTTGGGTATACCCTGCATAAGACTCACTTTTGGGATCTCTATGTTGGTATTAAAATCCGGGGTGACCTCTCGCAAATCAGACCCAATTCTTGAAGGTTTTTATGGTGTTGTTTAATGGACCCTGTCTCTTATATGAGGGCAACTGTCCAGACATGTAAACCCACAATAAATCTCTAGAAGGTTTGATTTCATTAATAGTGATAATATTGCATGTATCACTGTTTTAATATATCAGTTAGGAATTCAATGTAGCAGACTGAAGATGGTGTATAAATATCTTATGGGTCAACATAAATGATGTATCCATGATATTTGTTTTTCTCAGAATGAATTGATTATTGGCTTGTCAATAATGTTGTATAATTTTGTGCATGCTGGTTGTTCAATATATGTATCCAAAAATTAAGGTACCTGAAACACCAGAGAACACAAATTATTTTAAATATAACTGAGACAGCTAGTACAGGGAAAAATTCATTTTTGTCCCTGAAATTAGGACACTTGATCCAGTAAATGAATATGGGGCCTACTCCATCTAAAAATTAATTGCTGGCATGGGTGAGAGAGGGAAATATTGTTGTAAATACAACATTTTTAATGTCACCACATCACATAAAATAACAACTCCTTATATTCTCTTCTCCCCATAACATGCTTGCAACACTGAGAGCAGAGAGTGTGAACCCTGATGGAAAATTTGGGCAACCATTAAGACACCTCAATAATAATCTCTCTCGGTGATAGTCAGTATTCGTACCGGCTAATGTCCAGGGTCGATTCGACGTTGGATTTATTCTTCAGTTGTGTAATCTTGTCGGTAGCCCTGATCAAGCTGCTGAGAAAGTGAACACAATTGAAATCTCCAGGAGAAACATCCTTATCAACTCAGTCACTTGCCATCAAAAGTAGTGGTATTATTAAGCGTACTTGATACGTGATGGACGAGATGAAGGGAAAATTCTACCTGATGTTATGGGCGGTCATACAAAACCGACCACAGTCTGGTGTCTATAAGACATTAGTCTATTGTTCGATGGTGTGATCTCTCTGGTGTACTAGGATCCACGTCACCAGGAGTTAACTCATTGAATCTCCAGGAAGGCCATCAAAATAACTGGACCTCTAGCCATTCATATGGAAGTGGAGAGCATACAAGAATATGTGTCCAGGAAACGATGGGAACCAACCTGATGTCATTGGCATATCATACGACTAGGAGCATAACGTGGACAACCTGAAAAATTTCATGAAGAGATAAAACAGGATCCGTCTCCGACGTCGGACGTCAATTCATCCTCAGTTGAGAAAGCGTTTCTGCCTTTAAAATGGTGGGAATTAAAGGGAGGACAAAGTTAAGAACAACTGATGTCATTCCCCTTTTTCATTCTCAATTGGGAAGACCTTTCTGCCTGGAAAAATGGTAGGAATGTAATAAGGATTACTGTTCTTAAACAGTTAACTCTTATATGGTAGAGATCACCGCAACTCCAGCAGTGACACTCTATACAATGTCTGCGAAAGTGGACTAACGAAAGATCACTGTTCTTAAACAGCTGACTACTTTCAAGATAAAGATCCCTGCAAGTCAGCAGACGACTCTTTATATAATAAGAACCAGTGCATTTAGCATGTGGAATCTTATATTATTACTGAGATGCGAGGTATATTCACAGGACCTGGCCAGTCCTATCCTCAAAGTCAGTAAAATTTCTTCCAAAATTCCAGTCAATATTGGTAACTAAGAAGCTAACCCACATAATCACACACCTTCAAAGGTAGCTGTGATAATGACGGACTTCTCTATGGATGAGAGGATTCGCCTTATATTCGCCAAAGTAAACGTTTTGCTCATGTGGGAGAGAAAGAACGGATACTTGCCAGTCACTCAAAAGCACTTAGCTAAAGCATGGCTGAAGACAACTAGTTGGAAGTTCCACCTGGAATTCTATATTAGTAGTAGTAGATGTTAGTCTAACTGCATCTACAATTCAGTTGCGGCGTTGGAAACAGCTTAATTAGCAACTAAGGAGAGAAAATGCTGTCACTTCTCACCACAAATCAAAATAGAGGCCTAACGGAATGAGAGAATCTCAAGCCGACTAAGTGCACCTCTAAATCTATGGTAAGACTACAGAAATAAGTCAAAGGAAATATAATGGGAAATTGCTACCATCTGCAAACACAAGAGGCTTATTGGAAAGGTAGACCCTGTGTCCAACGCTAACCAAATCTGCTCTAGTAGGTTTTAGTCTCAAGTTCTGCAGCGGCTGCTATAGTTCACCCGGAAGTGATTGTCTTTACTCCGGTGATGATCAAAAATTTTAACCCAGTTCCAAATGCCAAGATTACTGTTTGAGAAAGTGTTCAGTTAAATACACTCTCACAGGATTATCATTCTCCAGTAGCGATGAGAAGAATGAAGTTCTGATAAGGTGAAAGGTTGAGAGATACATGGAATGCAACCATTCTTTCTAAACCTCATCTGGAAGTTGGCTTAATTGCAAAGCCATTACTTCATATAATGAATCTCTAATGGTCCATTCATACATTACGAAATGGTGTGACTCAGAGAGATCATTTATCACAACAGGAAATATAGCAAGGATGTCAGCAGTGGAACACTGTCAGAGGTAAATAGAAGAGCAGTTCACAGATGAGTGGAGTTAGGACTCCTGATGCTCCCAGTGACTTAAAGGAACTTAATGCAGGGCTAACTTCATGGTCTTTGCGTTTGCCACCAAATTCATCAACAGATGCAATGTTGGGGCAGATTTTTATTTAAGGAGAAAAATCACTTAGTTCCAAAATGTACTACTCTAGTAGGGTAAAGGGAGACAGGGAGTAATTGACAAAACCACCTGAGGGATCTGGGAACTGTGGATTCTGCGATCATCTGTCATACCTATGAAAGATCTAAGAGAGGGGCCATGTAGCATGATGGAACAGAATCCCCATTTCCAGTCCGACACATTTCATAAATATACTTTAAGTCTTAACGGGGACCATCCCAAATATAAGGGCTATTCTTAGATCGTATGTTCTAGAACGAGTTGGGGGAGGCGGCGGTATGCACTTGTCTTTTGATTGGTTCATAAGTATTGAGCCCACGCTATTCCTGGGCCATATTTTAAAATCTAATTAGTTTGAGCGGGGATCTCACCAGGAGCGGTCGCTAGTGTGATGTGATGACCCAACAATGCCCTTAAAGATTCAATAATATTGTTCTCTGGACAACAGGGAACAAGAGGATGGAGGAGAGGCATCCATATATCATCTGGGAAAACTAACCAGTGGTCCCAGAATCCAGAACCAACTCTCTACAAGTGAAATCTTCTAGAACCCACAATATGGGAATTTCCTAGAGACTTTCAGCTCAGCTCTCAAACAGCTGGATATAAATAAGGGAGAAAAATAGTTCTGAGGACTCCAGTGATCATAATTATCAGAATCATCTGAGAATGAAAACAACAAGTCTGGTTGTTAACCCCATTCAAGGACAACTTGTGAAATGACTGGTGCAATGGATTGTTTAGCTAGGACTTATCTTAGTTAATCTCCAGCCTGGTGCTCACACAGTGTTTTCAGAATGAAGACTTGAGATAGACTGAGAAGGAAGAACGCTGGGACATGTTTGTATCTTAGATCTTCCTCTACAGGAAAAGTAGAACAAATTCCTAAGTGTCAACTTCATGAACAGTCAGAGTACGTGAGATAGACTGAGGAGAAGGAAGAAGACTGGGACATGTTTGTATCTTAGATCTTCCTCTACAGGAAAAGGAGAACAACATCCTAAGTCTCAACTTCATAAACAGTCAACTCACCAGTGAAAGACAGGGCTGTAGCTTTTCTTCAAACTGTGACAGTAGGGGATAATTAGTCAGACTTGGAAAATCATCATGGGGGAAAACTGCAACCTGAGCTGTCCAACACCCATCATAGGTGCTAAAAGGATTAAACAGACCAGTGGAGCAGAAGGTCCCTATGCTTGCCCCAGGTTATGGCTTACCTGGCTTTTCCCTCAGTAACAGTAGAGGAAAGGATAAAAGTCAATTGTGTAGTGGTGATTAGAGAGGAGAGGAGAGTGGAGTAGTTGTTGGGTGGTGGAGTAAATAAGAAGTGTTGTATCTTGTTTATCAACCTTCATGTGTGACATATTTTATGCATTTTCTATGCAATCATTGAAATGTTGACATGACAGGAGATGAGGCAATGGTCACCACTCTACTTACCATCAACTCAATAAATTGTGTATTCAATGAACCAGTGTTCAAGTACATGTCCCCAGTGAATTTCTTGTACAATTGCTGTCAAGTGTTGTCTCTGGTGACTGTCTTAAGTGCTGTGGTTGGTTATACATATTGTGAAAAGTCCTGTATAGATGTTGTCAGGTATCTCATGATGTCTATCTTGTACACTTGTGGTGTAAACAATTCCTTGTGAATGTATGTTCCACTTTTGTCAAGAAACTGTCATGTAGATGTCCTGTCCAACAGATGTAATGTACAGTTATTGTTGAAGTTTGTTTGTCTGCAAAAATTGAAGGACTACTTGAACTGATATAGGTCATACTGACAAAATATATAGGAGTAGATCTATGTGACGGACGAACAGCACACTGTCAACAGTATAATGAGTGAGAGGGATCCTCAGTTGTACAGGCGCTAATAGTTCAGATCTTCTCTGGCCTTGGGTGAACTAGTTACTTCTTTTATAAATTTCTGTGTAGATACATAGTGGTCTCACAGTGGGGGTTTGAGCCAAAGAAAAATGTTCTCCAAAAAGGCTATTGCGGGAATGATTAGCTCATTTGAGTGACCTCTAGACAAAACGGGCAAAATCATATCCTTTATCTTGTTATTTATTATTTAAGATATATCTCCAGAGAACACTACAAACTAGGTCCTCTGGCAACTCAATCAAACATGTCACAGTCAGAATGTTTTTCATCTTGCTAAAGGCTACTTTCGCAATGGCGATTCTTGTTCTAATCTCTTCAAGGCATCTGCCATCAGATGTTATGACTGTTCCGATTTATACTGAACCGATTCACTTGTTGAAGAATATTCCCATTTACTTGTATATTACATTGTGGTACTTCGTTCTTCCTAGTGACGACCATAACCTGTGTCTTCCTACAATTTAATTCCAACCCCAGCTGCTCACTGTGTACAACCACAGCGTCTACTAATTGTTGCAGATCCTGTGCATTGTCTGCAATCAATACTGTATCATCTGCATATCTAATGTTATTTACGTTTCGTCCTCCAATGCTGATTCCATTTAGGTCTTCTACATTTCTGAAAATATTTTCACTGTATAGGGAAAAAAGATCTGGAGACATTACACATCCCTGCCTAACACCTCTCTTAATAGGTTGGTATTGTCCTACTTCATTATCAATTCTTATGGCAGCTTGTTGTTTCCAATATATGTTTTTTATAAGTCTAATGTCTTTCCCATCATATATATATATATTGAGTTTCGTTATTATCACAGTAATACATAGGTGCACAGATCATTGCTCTTTAACATGTGTCCACAATGGCTAACCTTTTACTGGGACCCACTCATGCATTGTGCGGACGGTCGCCGGGGCACTTCTTAGTTTTCACTCTCGGACCACCATCCCATCTCCATTGCTTTCAGTTGCCGGCCTTACCTTCCTCTACCTCTTTTCATGTTCCACTACCACTCAATTACCTGGGATCTGGATAACACCATGCCACTATCTGGTGGAATCTGCCCCGGATTTCCTTCACCTGTTCTATTTTGTTAATTTGTAGGCATCAACCGGTTAGCGGGGTAGGGGTATCCCCTATCAAAGGAGATGTAAGACGCCTCCTTTCCCCCGTTAGTCTACGGGACACCCTTGGGCAAGGTGGAGTACCCGTTTAGCCCCCCGATCAGGGTTACGTGAAGCCATGGAAGCAGGTGGTGGATGGAGTGTGAGAGCAGCCGACAGATTGTTGTTCGTTATGGTCTTGCACTCTGCGGCGATAGGCAGATGATCTCATCAGTAGAGACAATGGCTATGGCCACCGACTAGTACAGTCACTGCCCGGAAGGAAAGCAACGGCAAACTACCTTCTGCAAAACTTGCCAAGAAACTATAACAACCATGAAAGGAAACATTATAAGAAAGAGATCTGGTGGCGAGACCCCCAGGCCAGGCAGATCAGATAACACTGGGGAAGAGTGTGACGCAGGGAATAGTACTAGTAATCGTGATGACGGAGTTAATCCTGACTGTGTTACCAAGGAAATCCCCTGTGTCAGACTAAGAAACAGAGTGAGAATGGCAACGTGGAATGTGAGAAGTTTGTATGAGGGAAAGCTTAAAGTAGTGTGTGATGAGATTGAGAGGTTAAACATTCACATTTTAGGAATTAGTGAACATCGCTGGAGCGGAAAGGGACATTTTACAACTGAAAATGGAAGTATTTTCATTTATTCTGGTAGAGATGTAGGAGGCCAGAGTGGAGTGGCATTTTGTTTAGATAAGACAACTGCAAAATCTTTAATGGGATATAATCCAGTTAGTGACAGAATCCTCACTATTAGACTTAAAGGCCGTCCAGAAAACACAACTCTCATACAGATATATGCACCTACTTCAACAGCAGAGGAGGACGAAATTGAAGATTTTTACAACACACTACAAGACACATTAAATAAGATTGGTCATAATGATATAGCAATAATAATGGGAGATTTTAATGCTAAAGTAGGTGCAGGAAGAGCTGAAAATGAGAGACACGTTTTAGGAAAATTTGGATTAGGAAATAGAAATGATGCAGGTGACAAATTAATTGAATTTTGCACAGAAAATGAGTTAACGATATCCAACACACTTTTTAAACAACATCCAAGAAGACTCTTAACATGGAAGTCTCCAGACAGTTTTACCAAAAATCAGATAGATTATATTTTAATACAAAGAAGATGGAGATCAAGCATAACATCTGCAAAAACACTACGAAATGCAGACTGTGATACAGATCATCAGTTATTAGAAGCAGATCTGAAATTAAAACTCAAAAAGCTTACACGAGGACCAAGGCCACTTCGTTTTGATCTCACAAAAATACCGGACGCATACAACATAGAAGTTAGGAATCGCTTTGGAGTCTTGATGTCTGTACAAGAAGTAATGACACCTGATGAACTGGCAGTACAAGCTAGAGATATCTTGATAACTGCAGCCAAAGATTTCATTCCGACCAAGAAAAAGCAACTTAAGCCATGGATTACATCAGACACGTTAGAATTAATAAAACAACGAAGGGAGCTGAAACAGAAAGGAGATGAATCCGATAGCAGGATGAAGTATAAATCTTTAACTCGAGAAATAAGAAAGAACACAAGAAAGGACAAAAATCAATATATAAAAGATTGCTGTACCAGAATAGAGCAATATCATAAGGCTGGAAGAGATTATGAAATGTTCAAAGAAATGAAGTTATTGACAAGAAATGTTCAACCTCAATTGAATGTTATCCGTGACGAGATGGTAAATACCTTAACAGAATCTAGACAAATTCTAGAAAGATGGCAGGCAGGAGTACTGCAGTGGAATGTATGATATGAGTGACAGTGAGGATATGAATGAGATACATGAGCCAATGACAGCAGAGACAGAACCTGAACCCTCATTAGATGAAATTGCTTGGGCTATAAGGAACCTGAAGAATGGTAAATCACATGGATGTGATGAGATACCAGCTGAACTAATTAAAGCAGGAGGAGAAGAAAGCATACACATATATCATGCATTATGTACAAAGATTTGGAAATATGGTATATGGCTAAAAGATTGGAAGAGAACTATCTTCATTCCAATACCAAAAAAGGGCAACCTGAAATTATGCACCAACTATAGAACTGTTGCCCTGATAAGTCATGCAAGTAAAATTCTACTAAAAGTCATAATGCGAAGACTTAGTAAGAAAATGGAAAGAAGAGATTAACGTAGTTCAAGCTGGATTTAGACAAGGAAGAGGAACAAGAGATCACATATTCAACATGCGTTTAATAATAGAGAAGTGCAAAGAATTTAATGTACACCTATTCTCATGTTTTGTGGATTATTCAAAGGCATTTGACTGTGTACAGCATCAGAAACTTTGGGAAATCATGAATAATATGGGCTTTCCTTCACATGTAGTGCATCTCATAAAAATGCTATATCTAGACCAACAAGCAGCAGTTAGAATAGATGGCAAGACATCAGATTGGTTTGACATCAAGCAAGGAGTCCGTCAGGGCTGCGTGCTGTCACCCTATTTGTTTAACCTGTATGCCGAAAATATAATGAGAAATGTAAGAGAGGATATAAACAGGGAGCCATATGATGCCCTAAATATCGGCGGTCATGACATACCAGAGATTCGATATGCTGATGATACAGTATTACTATCCACAACACAGAATGGCATAGAAAACCTAATAGCCTCAACACAATTGAATAGTGAAAATCACAACTTATATCTTAACATAGCAAAAACTAAGATAATGCATACAGATAAAACTACTATGGAGAAAGAAATATACTTTAATGGGAGAAAATTGGAGGTGGTGGAAAATTTTGAATATCTTGGGTCATTGATTACCAATAATGGTGACACAATGAAAGAAATTAAACGGCGACTATCCATTGCTCTTCAAAGACTAAAACAGATGAATAAATTATGGATGTGGGACAGATAGAACTACAAAAATTAGATTTTTAAGAGCATGCATCTTTCCCATTGCAACATACGCCTGTGAGACATGGACACTTACTAAACAAGCTGAACAGCGCATACATGCCTTTGAATATAAATGTTATAGACGAGTTCTAAGAATATCTTGGGTAAAGAAAAGAACAAATGCATCCATACTTCAAGAGTTGAATATTGAGGAGGGATGGCTATTAAAGACGATAAAACAAAGAAAATTGAAGTATTTTGGTCACTTGAAACGTCACGACAGTTTGGAGAGAACAATAATGGAAGGGTATATGCCTGGGAAGAGAGGAAGAGGAAGGCCAAAGAGAAGATGAGTGCAGGATGTAGCGGATGATCTCCAGATGGGTGTATCAGACGAGGGATATCTTGCTTGTGATCGAGAAGTTTTCCGGAAGGTTGTTATGGGAGCGAGGTTCTGCAACGGACATGCTACTGAATGAATGAATGTAGGCATCAAATTATAATCGTGTGTAGCTCTAAAGTCTTCACGGGTTAACGGTTAAGACAGCTGTTCACCTCATCTCATTTTATCATGATCTAAAATATGGGAAGACTAAACACCTTACACCAGTTCCGCAGTATCTTCTTTTCATCATCATCATCTTGTGCTATACCGTTAAGTTGGGAGATCATCATTCCCCACTTTACACTATCATAAGAGTCTAGGGTTCAGATCTGTGTTGTTATCCCAATTGTGCTATTTGACCAAGCCATATCACTACTGTAAACATGTGAAAAGAAACAATAAGCAGATTTGCTGAGAAATAAGGGCAATAAGAAGATAATTTGTAAAACATGGACAATAAGCAGATAAGCTGTGAAATATGGACAATAAGCTGAAAAACTGAGAAAGATGGACAATAACTAGATAAGCTGAGAAACATGAATAATAAACGACAAGCTGAAAAATATGGACAATGAATGTACACACGTTGAAACATTGACAATAAACGTACACTCGTGGAAACATGGTCAATAAATGGACACTCGTGGAAACATGGTCAATAAAAGGACATGCGTGTAAACATTGAAAATAAAAGGACACGTGTGGACAACCACGGATCTCAACAATAAGCACAGCTGAGAAAGCAGGTTAGACGAGACCGAATTTGGAATTATCTTTTCGTAAATTGTTCAGAAAGCAATGGCAAATTACTGAACGTAACACTTGCCTAGTACATCAACAACAGCTGAAAATGCTGGTGTTGACTGCAAGTTGGAGGACACGTGTGGAAATATAGTCAATAAACGGACACTCGTGGAAACATAGGCAATAAACGGACACTCGTAGAAATATGGTCAATAAACGGACGCTCCTGGAAACATAGACAATAAATGGGCACTAGCGGAAATATGGTCAATAAACGGACATGTGTGGAAACATAGACAATAAACGGCCACTCGTTGAACATGAACAATAAACGGACACTCGTATAAACATAGGCAATAAACGGACACTCGTGGAAACATGGACAATAAACAGACACTCGTGGAAACATGGACAATAAACGGGCACTCATAGAAACATAGACAATAAACGGATACTAATGGAAATATAGACAATAAACAGACACTCGTGGAAATATAGACAATAAACAGACACTCGTAGAAGCATGGACAATAAACGGACACTCGTGGAAATATAGGCAATAAACAGACACTCGTGGAGACATGGACAATTGTGATATATTACATTTTCACACGCGTAACATGCAATAAATAATTCCTGGCAACGAAAGTGGTTTGACACCTCTCATTCCCTGCAGCGGTAATCCGACTTTTTCATCAACCCATTGTGACGTCCCCACCGGAACACTAAAACAGAATAAATAGCAGTAAACAACCGGAACACAGTCTGTGTGAACCAGCCCAGCACAAGGCGAGAAGAATATCTGAGGCGAAGGGAATGATGAAATATATCTAAATATAAGATTTAAATATGAGTATTTTAAATTAAGATAGGAAACATCAGCCTACAACATCGCACCCAGATTCTGAAACCTGTCGCTGAAGTGTTGGAAGTCGTCCTGTTTGGATGAGGTGAATATAATTTATTTTAAATCTGAGATAAGTTGTGAGTTCAGGTTCCCAGAAGAGGAGTTGGTAAGTTGAATGGTTAAACACGTGTGGTGAATTCTTAAAAAGTTAATTTAATTGTTATAGTTTATAGATAAACTATTCATTAAGAATACCCATAGTGAATTTTATTTTCTCCCAAAGTAAACAACGGATTTAATGTATAAGCAGTAATCCAAGTGGTACATTTATTTCTTAAGCAACTAAATCTATAATGATTGGAATGGTTAGTTCTTAAAGAATTTAATCTAGTACAAACTAAATAATATTATACTCAGTTATCATAGTCATAAGATAAACTGTACATTTGGAGAAAACTACAGTGTTTATTTTCTCCCAGCGAAACTAACTGAGTTAATGTATAAACATTAGCCACATGTTGTAAACTTTATTTCTTAAGCATGAAAACTCAATCTAAAATTAGAGTAGTGACTTAAGGAAACTCAGAATTCTTAGTACAGTGGTAAGGTCATAATTTATATGTGCCCACAGGTAAGAATAAAAACTAGTTTACATGTGCCAGCACTAATAGAGAATTTAGTGGAATGTGTATAGTCAAGTAGATTTAGCACATTAGTCAGTAGATTTACTTTTTGAAATGGGCACATGGACAAACAAATAGTTTTCTTATAATTCATGAACCCATAAGAACCAAATAGATTCTATAGGGATCACAATGTTGTGTGTTGAGTTAAGGCACCCATGCAGTGAGTCAAATGTATTTTCAATGTTGTCAACATATGAAATTAATGTTTGTGCCACAACATAACTTAGTCACCGGCATGTTAGAATGGTTAAGATTCATAATGCCTTCACTCGCATTCGTGTCCTGTCGCTCTGTAACAATGGCATAGGCATGTGGATGGAAGGTGAGGATGAGCTTGGGTGCATTGTTAGGAGGTCACGTTTGTTTGACGAGGGACATTTCCCGCGAGACTTGGGCTATGCGACAGAAAGCTGTGGACAAGACGTCCTCTGGGTAGGACCGTTTGCGGAAGAATTTTTAATTATATTTCGTTGTCGTATCTATCCGTGTTGTCTTGTACTTGACAAAGATTCTGAGAATCGAAACGTCGTTCTGTGTGTCGTATTGTACGCGTTTGTGTGCTTTTTATTTTATTTTATTGTATTTTATTTTATTATTCATTTTATATATTTATTGAGTGCTTCTGACTTCGGATTTTCACCTGTATTTCGGGATACGAGATGGATTTCCTTGTAAGGTATGTGCAACGTGTTGATGTTTAGTATGTTTCTTCTCGCAGGAGCTTAATATACCTATTTGTTTCCAGTTCATACAATCATCTAGTTTTGTGCGCTAAGCACGACACAAACTATATCATACATTACGCATAGCACAAGCATCTGTGTTTGTAATTTATGCGAAATCCCACTTTGTAGTTCATGTTAACACATATGGTCTAGTGTAATGATAATAATGTACTACAAAGATAATGATGATGACTGTAATGTAATGAAAATGATATAACAATGATTATGATGATAATGTAAGAATAATGTAATGATTTCTAATGTCATAAGCACGATAATAATGATGATGATTGTAATGACAATGTAATAATTATGATAATAATGATAATGATTGTAATTACAATGATGTAAGGAAACCATGATGATGATGTTGATGATGATAATAAATATTACATCCATGAGAATGGAAGAAATCTTCTCACTTGAAGCATTTAATGGAGAAGAATACACCTGAATGCTATACAAGAATAATACCATAATGTGCTTATATTGTTTATAAGCAAATACTCATTGAAATGGGAACTGATTTTTGAAAGCCCTTAATGTATGAGACCCTTTTTCTTGAATAGAAAAAGATGAATAAGAGAATTAACTAGGAACAGAATGGGATAGGAGACATAGTTGTAAATTCCAAATCAATCAAGGTATGACTCAACCGGTAGATCTGAGGACAGGCATAGGTGAAGATGAAACTGCACATCTGCTAGTCTAAAACTTGAACACCATATAATGGAAGATGGAATGGAGAGCAACCCATTATGTTGGTGATAACTAATTGAGAACACCAAGACTATCTTTCTTATATGTTTATTTTCTCTAAGAACAAGATTCCTTTTATTGTTTTCACTAGTTATGTTCTTAGGCTTTTACATTTCATTTCTAATGTCATATTTATGATATCATTAGAATTATGTGATTGATGGAATTTCAGGTAGTGGTCTTATTCATGTCAATCCCGACCTGACTTGGTGAAGATTGAATGCAGCACCTGTTGAGTGAGCACATTGTTGAGTGATGCCCTTGATAGAGTAGCGCAGAAACTTATCTACCTGCAACCATTCCATTTGTCTCACAGGAGAGGTAATCTTTATTTAAACCTCTACCTGCCAAAACAAAGGAAATAAAACCAAGAGCCTACTTATGTTCTACTACCTGGAACACTAATACTACAATTGATTGATAGCCAGAGGGATTCCCAAAGCTGGAAGTGGAGAATCGGGAGTGTAGACAGTTTTTTTTCCAGATCAGCCAGGCCAGTAAAAGATTAGAATTACATGCCACTGGGAAAAATATAACTGTTAATATCTACCTTATCATTGGCACATCAATTCTGTATATTTACTGTATATGTATATGTCCTTATTTTATGACATGAAATTGTAATTTTGAATGCAATTTACAAACTCCATATTTGTGTTTATTAAATCATAAAAACTGAGGTCATGTCATGTATTGATTGTATTTTACTTGTCATAGTCAAACTGTTTTAAATTACCCTAGATAGAATTAATTAGTTGGTAGAGGAGAGGCAAGGAACCACTTAAACGATATTTTGGGTATAAAAAGGAATATAACTTTGTCAGTTATTTCCTGAAGGTATTCCTTGGTTCTCTAAAACTTTATTTCTGGTCTCAACAATTGAGTCAGTACAACTAAATTAATTAAACGAGCAGGATCCCATTGGGAAAAAGGATTTTTCATCCTTGATCTTTTTGGGATTGAGCCATCAATCTTGACGTATCCGACAACAATAAACTGACACTCGTGGAAACATGGACAATAAACGGGCACTCATGGAAACATAGACAATAAACGGACACTCATGTAAACATAGGCAATAAACGGACACTCGTGGAAACATGGACAATAAACAGACACTCGTGGAAACATGGACAATAAACGGACACTCGTGGAAATATGGACAATAAATGGACACTCGTGGAAACATGGACAATAAATGGACACACGTGGAGACATAGACAATAAATGGACACTCGTGGAAACATGGACAATAAACAGACACTCGTGGAAACATGGACAGTAAATGGACACTCGTGAAAAAATGGACAATAAACGGACACTCGTGGAAACATAGACAATAAACGGACACTCGTGGAGATATGAACAATAAACTGACACTCGTGGAAACATGGACAATAAACTGACACTCGTGGAAACATGGACAATAAACGGACAGATGTGTAAACATGGACAATAAGCCAACAAGCTAAGATGCAAGGGCAAAGCGCAGACACTCTGAGAAACTCTATTGGCAGCTGGAAAACAAGGTATATGGGCTGTTTAAAAAAAATGAACGAGAAAGTGCTTCAAAAACAAATGAAAACCGTACATTTATTAGATAAATTTGGTTTGAATCGCATCGGTAACTTACGGGGTATGTGAGCCGGCCGCTCAGAAAGCAATGGCAAACTACTGAGCGTAATCTTGCCAAGAAATAAACATACAGCTGAAAGATGCTGGTGTTGACAGCGATGTCCTGTAAAGGATATGCACACACACAAAAAAAAGTCATTCAAAACATTTTTGAGCACATTGTGAGGAGACATAATCCTAATGACGACTGGCAAACTTGGTGGGCAAGAAAGCAAGACGAAGACAAAGAGAGATATATACGGATGGCGTGGTCACATCGTATATTCGGGAAATGACCACTGGCCTGATACAATACTGCTGATCTTGTGAGATTGCGAACCATGATCTCCAAAGCCCATAGCTCTGGCACATGATCGTGTTGTTGATAATCGTGATGATGATGATGATTTAGCTATTTATCTGTTGGTTTTGCTATTTTCGCATAAAGTGTCCAGCTGACAGTAAGATTTCCAAATTATTATTATTTTTTTTTTGGGGGGGGGGGGCGGAAAGGGGGGGGGGGTGCGCTCGCTCACTTTAAACTCAACCGTAGTCCATACACGCTACTTTTAGTAGCACTTGACTGTATTTTGTGTGTGGATTGGCTTTTTCTATTATCAGTGTCTTCATCATCAGGCAAATCCACTCCGACTTCAGCGGTACTTGTAATTTACGTCCCAAAGTCAAGGACAGGGCACAGTTTGTCTAACTGACCGGTGTAGGGGTTGAATCCCTCAACTCAGCATAAGCACACCCCGGATGTTTAAGAACGAACGCTCGTATCAATTCAGCTATGCTGACCGATTTCCAATTTATTTATTCCTTAAAGTCTTAATTATAACCACCGACAACAAAAAGTCTCCACAGTCGACATTTAATTTACCTAATCTATTTGACGACTTTCATACGGTGTTCCATTGACTACCTCTTTTTTTTTTTCTGTATCGTCTGCTTAGAGTGCTCCTTTCACCTTGTAGGCTGCAAATTACAGATGCAACTCTTAAATCCCCAGACGGCCTCACTACCAGTAGTCACAAACTACAGCAACAATTCAGGCTCGCCCGTACGAATGCCGGGAAACAGCTGGTAGCACGCGCCCCTTTATGTAGGCCACTCTGGTATTACGCACGAGTGCCAGGCTGGCCTTATAAGTTCACGTGTTGAGTACACACGCTGGCACCCCTCCCTTCTAAACTCTGGTTTCCATGGAGAGCCTCTACAGACTGGCTTTCTGATGGGAGAGTTCATATCATTCGGGATTCTAAAAGGAAAGGCATATCTGGAATTTATCCGGCCTTTGTATTGAAGAATAGGCATTTATACAACGAAAATCAAATGGACGTTGCGAAATTATACGTATGTAGTTAGGTGGATAGGAAGGTTCGTGGGTAGGCAGGGGGATAGTTAAGTAGTAAACCAAGTAGATAGTTAAGTGGCCAAATATCACAGTATACAAATAGACGGACAGGCAGATGATAGGGAATCAATCAGAGGCAATAAGACTGGAATAAGGGTATACAAGCATACACGAAGAAATATTAACATACAGACGAAATGAAGTACAGATTAACAACTAGACAAACAGGCGGAGGCACGGACGGACGGGCGGGCGGGTGGATGGATGAATGGATGGATAGATGGATGGATAGATAGATGGATGGATGGATGGATGGATGGATGGATGGATGGATGGATGGATGGATGGATGGATGGATATTATTATAGCCATGCGATGGACAGTGAGAGAAGTGAAGAAGGTAATACAAGATAAGACGGCTTAGAGTGAGCTGTTTGACGGTCTATGCTTCAATTGTGGATAAATGATAGAAGAAGAAGAAGAAGAAGAAGAAGAAGAAGAAGAAGAAGAAGAAGAAGAAGAAGAAGAAGATATAATAGTAGTAGTAGTAGTAGTAGTAGTAGTAGTAGTAGTAGTAGTAGTAGTAGTAGTAGTAGTAGTAATAGTAGTAGTAGTAGTAGTAGGAGTAGTTGTAGTAGTAGGAGTAGTAGATACACATAGTAGTAGTAGTAGTAGTAGTAGTAGCAGCTGTAGTTATAGTAGTAGTAGTAATAGTAGTAGTAGTAGTAGTAGTAGTAGTAGTAGTAGTAGTAGTAGTTGTTGTTGTTGTAGTAGTAGTAGTAGTAGTAGTAGTAGTAGTAGTAGTAGTAGTAGTAGTAGTAGTAGTAGTAGTAGTAGTAGTAGTAGTAGTAGTAAAAGTAGTAGTAATAGTAGTAGCAGCAGCTGTAGTTCTAGTAGTAGTAGTAGTAGTAGTAGTAGTAGTAGTAGTAGTAGTAGTAGTAGTAGTAGTAGTAGTAGTAGTAGTAGTAGTAGTAGTAGTAGTAGTAGTAGTAGTAGTAGTAGTAGTAGTAGCAGCAACAGCAGCAACAGTACTAGAGAAAATGCTGCAGTAGTACCAGAGAAAATGCTGCAGCAGTACTGGAAATAATCCTGCATCACTACTGGAGAAAGCCTTCCTTATTTAAGAGTTAAATCTTTACATACACAAGGTGGCGGAACCACGAGGGTGTGACTAGCTAAGACCGTCTACGCGTGTCCCACTTAGATAAACAACATTGTCAGTTCCTACTAAGATAAATAACATTGTCTGTTCATACTTAGATAAACAGCATTTTCTGTTCCTTCTTAGATAAACAACCGCAAATGTTCCTTTTTAAATAAACCAGAGGTTCCCAAACCAAGGCCCGCGGGCCACTTGTGGCCCGCCAGCTGTCAGAAAGTGGCACACGAGGTAAGGCGCTGAACAGGCGTGAGTTCAGACAGTTTCTATCAGACCTGAACTAGAAATACAGTGAGCTACTATTACACTGTGATGTCAGATGGCTATTTAGAAGGAAAGTTCTGTCACGTTTCTGGGCACTGAAAAATAGGTCTATCTATTTCTGTCTGAAATAAATGAATTGCCTACAGAACGGGTATGTCTGCTGAACGATGACTGGCTTAATGAAATAGCATTTTCGGTGGACATCACGTCTCATTTAAACTCTTTAAATGCGAGGATCCAGTTAAAAAAAAAAAAAAAAACTTCACAAATTTGTGCTATGGCATTTCTTCATTTAAAATGAGACTACGACTGTTTATCTAACAGCTGACTGAAGGGATTTTAGAGGCATTTTCAACTCTGAAGACGCTTGTGGTGGAAAAGAAATGTGACTTGTTACAGTGCAAAGTAACAGTAGAAAGTCTTCTGGATATCTTTCAGTCGAGATTTCAAGAGTTCATAACATAATAATAAGAGGAGGATAATGTTGCCCTCTTCATAAATCCGTTCGTATTTCTTAATGCCAAGCTCTGTCAATTACAGCAAAACCTTCAGCACGAAGTAATTGATTTGAAATGCAATGCTGAACTGAGATGTAAATTTCTGGAGCTGCCTGCTTCACCTTCAGCTGATCATATGATTTCATTCTGGCGACTATTGCCTGTCGAACAATTTGAACACTTGCGTTCATTCGACCAGAGATACATTTGTCGTTTTGGTTCGACATACAGATGCGAGCAGTCATTTTCCGCAATGATCGTTATAAAAAAAAACAAGCAACTTTCCAGACTCACCGACAGTAACCTAGCTGCGCTTATGACTTTGGGCACGACAGATTTGTGTCCAGACATTGATAAACTGGCATCTGAACTTAAGTAACTGGTTATGAAGAACAGTTACAATTGTAAATTAATTACAATAATAGCGATTTTCGAAACTGATTTAAAATGTATTGTTAAATGAACTTTTGATTTTAAACCAAAAAATGACCGCAGTGTATGACTGACACTGACTGCCTTTAAAGTTTTAGAATTTTACTGACGAAAGGTAAGAAAGGTAAGAATGATATTGCACGACTTTAATAATGTTATAACGTTGTGACCCGCTTAACTACCGAAAATAGTAGATATGGCCCTCTGCTTGAAAAGCTTGGGAACCACTGATCTATAGCATTTATTCTCCCACAACATCTCGACGCAGACTGCAAGCCTTTCGGAATCCTTTTGACTCTTGCGTTGGCGTTAATGATCATGGCGATCAGGACCACGTTTAATACACGAGCAACAATTAGCTTATCGCTGACAGGAGCCCAATGTAGTAGCTCCTATCAGACACCAACTTGTCAATGTGTCAGATCTGTTCAGTTGACAACAGTCCGGCTGTATAGACGATCACACTGGGAGATACCCTACGACAGGATTTTGCACGCGTCGCTATGTTGTTTGTTATTGTTTGAGGCATCTTAATCCCAGTATGAGCCTTCCAGCCCATTGTGGTCCACCGATGCCCACCAGTCAGTGATTTGGAATTCTTTTTTGTACTTCAGATGACAGACTCTGTTGGGGGTCATGGGCAGATCAATTGCAACCACTGCACTTTAATCTTAATGAAAATACAGTACAAGAACCAAAGATGGTAATTTTTTATTCGCATATCCTATTATACCTGGGAAGAGAGGAAGAGGAAGGCCAAAGAGAAGATTGGTGCAGAATGTGGCGGATGATCTCCAGATGGGTGTATCGGACACACATCTTTCTTATGATCGAGAGGTTTTCCGGAAGGTTATTATGGGAGCAAGGTTCTGCAAAGTTTATGCTACTGAATGAATGAATGAATGAATGAATGAATGAATATCCTATTAAAGGACATCGCTGTCAACACCAGCATTTTACCTCTGTTGTTAATTTATTGGCAAGATTACGCCCAGTAGTTTGCCATTGCTTTCTGAGCGGCCTGCTCACATATCTCGTAAGTAACGGGCGCGTCGAGAACCGCTACCGATTCTCGCGCAGCCGCGTTTGCTCACGTGGATAAACGGGATTACGGAGAAAGTCGCTAACCTCTAGGCCAGGGAGAACGGCATAGATGGTAATAGGCGCATAAATATGCTTGTTTCATTAAAGCACATGTGTGCCTGTCAAACAATAGTATTGATTTGTCTAAATTACCACTTACATTGTGACCGATTACAGCAGAGTCGTGTTTCCAGTCCTGTGAAATAATCTTGTTGCGATATATTAATTAACACGCAAAATTACGTCTTGTCCTAATGCTCGACATTTTCTACTATTATATGTAGTTGTTGAATCTGCAAAGAAGTTGATGCAGCGGTCGTGAAATCAGACACGTATAATTTATGTGTAATTAAATAAATTCAAAATGTTCATATTTTAAAATAACAATAAATTAATATAGTTGTTTCCCTTGCACAAAATACAAAATATGTGTATTATATGAAAGGGAAACAACTATAAATAATATATAGACGTGTCCCTTTAATGCAATATTGAGATGCCATTCTGCAATTGCTCACGTTATTTCTGTGCATATGATATTGTAGATGATAACAATGAATATACGTTATTTTTTTGTGTTTTTTTTAACTCGCTCGTTTTGAACTCAAGCGCAGTCCAGCACACACCTTCTAGTAGTGCTGGGCTGAATTTTGCGCGTCAATTAGCTTTCCCTATTAACAGTGTCCCTCGCCATTAAGCGAACTCACTCCGAAATCAGGGGGTACTTGTAGTTTACATCCCCAAGTCAAGGACGAGAGATCAACATTTTAGTCCAGCTGTCTGGTGTAAGAGTTGAACCCTTACCTCGGCATCAGCACACCTGATGTTTAAAAACACGCGTTCCTATCCATACGGCCATGCTGACCTCCACATGTTACTTATTCTATATTACATGGCCAATACTTTTTTCGGGGTGGATTGGGAGGGGGGATGTTTCGACATCATCATTATTCGGGACATTTCCACATATGCCCTGACAGCCACCAAGATTTAACATCCTATAGCGATCTGATTAAAAATATCCACTCTATTCTTTGTGAAAAATCGCCCCAGCTATGCATACACTTTATGTTCACTTGCATTCGCTTTCTTATCCCAGAGAGCGTTTATCACATCAATGTGTGTTGAAGTGATACATCATTCATTGGCACCTTGCCGTCTTGACAGACGATAGTTTGTGCTTTAAAAAGGCATAATAACTTTTAACTATGGCGGTAGCGAGTGTGACTGATAAGGCCAATTTGCGCTGTAAATGTCCGTTCACAGTGGATGCATGTGAACACGTGGTCATTTCCACCATCATGCACCATCTTACGTCTCAAACGCTTGGTGTGTGACTTTTCTGCAATAATTTTCTCCTTTGACTTTATTCCATTTCTGATATTTGCCCTCCATGCAACACGTTCAGCGGCGACTTGCTCCCAATGTGCATTATCAATGCCTGTATCAATCATGTCCCGCTTACACACATCTTTGTATCGTAGTAGAGGCCGACCCTGAGATCTCTTACCCATCTGTAATTCACCAAAAAAGATATCCTTTGGTATTCTACCATCATCCATCCTCCTAAGATGTCCTATCCATCTAAGTCTACGAAGACTGGGCATGGAATAAACTGTCACACAATCTGATCTTTCCAATACTTCAGTATTTGTGATTTTGTCTTGCCACTCAATACCAAGAATTCTTCGCAGACACCGCATATGAAAGCTGTTTAAGTTGTTCTCTTGGTGTGAGTAAGTTGTCCAGGTTTCACTGCCATAGAGAAGAGTACTAAGGACACATGCTTGATAGACAAGGACTTTTGTTTTGGCAGTAAGCTTCCTGTTCTCCCAGACTCTTTTTCTTAACCTGTTCATTGTTTTTGCTGCCTTACCAATCCGGATGTTGATTTCTTGATCTAGGGATAATTTGCTATTTACCACTGATCCTAGATATGTAAAATGGTCTACTATCTCTAGTTCGGCGTCGTCAATAAAGATTGATGGTACCCCATGTGCACCTTGTGACATAATCTGTGTCTTCTTTTTGCTAATTGTTAAACCAAATTCAGAACAAGCATTGGAGAATGCAGATAGTAGACATTGCAATTCTTCCTCAGAGTGGGTCGTAATTGCAGCATCATCTGCAAAAAGCAACTCTCTGATCAGTACCCTCCTAATTTCGGTCTTAGCCTTCAATCTCTGAGCATTGTAGAGGCCGCCATCTGAGCGTGAGTGAATGTATATACCACCATCCTGATCACGAAATGCATATTTCAGTAGAAGTGAAAAGTATATTCCAAAGAGGGTGGGAGCTAGTACACAACCTTGTTTAACTCCACTCTTGATTTCAAATTCTTCAGAAGTTGCACCATCAAACTTGATTATACCCTTCATGCCTGTGTGGAACGATTCCACAATGGACAGAAGAGTTGGTGGGCAGCCAATCTTCTTTAGTGCCTTGAACAGACCCTCACGACTGACCAAATCAAATGCCTTTGTGAGGTCGATGAAGGCAATAAACAGTGGTTGATTCTGTTCACGGCATTTTTCTTGCATTTGTCGCAATGAGAATATCATATCAGAGGTAGACTTGTTCTGTCGAAAGCCACACTGTGATTCGGGGTAGACTTGATCTCCTAGGACTTGAAGTCTGCGCAGAACAATTCTGGAAAATACTTTTCCAACAATACACAGAAGTGAGATACCCCTATAGTTATTGCAGTCGCTCCGATCGCCCTTGTTCTTGTACAGTGTTATGATGCTTGAATCTTTGAAATCCTGTGGAACTTGTCCTTCATGCCAGCATAGCTCTATTAGCTGGTGGATCTGTATAGTGAGTGTGTCTTGCCCACTCTTGATAACCTCTATTGGAATCCCATCCTTACCTGGAGCCTTGCCAGATGCAAGTTCATTTATAGCACACTTAACTTCTGTTATGGTGGGAAGTGTGTCCAGGTGGTCAAGAGTTGGTAGAGCCTCTATGGCGTTGAGGGCATCATCCGCTAGTTTGGTCTCACTTGAGTAAAGCTCCAAATAGTGCTCTACCCATCTGTCCATCTGCTGTTTCTTATCAGTGATGACTTCTCCAGTCAAGGTTTTCAATGGTACACTTCTTTTGATCACTGGACCACAGGCTTTCTTTATTCCTTCATACATGCTTCTTATGTCTCCCTTATCACTTGCGATTTGAATGGACTCACATAACTTGATCCAATAATCATTTGCACACTGCCTGGCAGCCTTTTGCACATCCTTCCTAGCTTGCCTTAGCTCACTCAGAGTGTTACGCGTTGATCTTTCCTTGTTTCTTAAGAGAGCTTTCTTCTTCTTATCAATTAAGGGCTGCAGAGTCTCGCTGTTGGCAGCAAACCAGTCCTGTCTCTTATGATCCACAGTGCCGTAAACCCCTACGGCAGTGTTATAAAGAGTTTCCTTAATTTGACCCCACTTTTCATTTACTGTACAATTTTCTGGTGTATCAGTGAAAGCGTCTTCAAGTTGCTGTTGAAACTGAAAGCACTTTTCAGAATCATGAGTGTTAATAATATTCATCCTGGGGCTAGATTTGTATTTAGCTGTGTAGATTCTCTTTGGTCTCAGTCTAACCCTTGCAACAACCAAAGAATGATCCGTATCACAGTCAACACTGTGGTAACTTCGAGTCAATGATATATGGTTCAGATGTTGTCTCCATGTGATGATGAAGTCCAGCTGGTGCCAATGGCCGGATCTTGGATGTTTCCATGTGACCTTATGCATCTCTTTTGTTTAAAAAAAAGAGTTTGTAATACATAGGTCATTACTGGTGCAATGCTCCAGCAGCCTTTGCCCATTTTCATTCATGCGACCGATGTTGTATTTTCCAAGGCACACTGGCCATGAACTCGAGTCCTTGCCCACACGAGCATTGAAATCACCGAGCATATAAATGTAGTCAGATTTTGGAACTGCCTTGATCACGGAGTCTAACTCCTCATAGAACAAATCCTTCACATCATCAGAGGAATCGAGTGTCGGTGCATATGCAGTAATAATGGTGGCAAACCCACAAGAGGTTGCCAAGTGCAGGGATAATAGTCTTTCATTTCCTCCTGCTGGAATTTCAATCATTCCCAGTAACGAATTCTTCATTGCAAAGCCCACACCGTGTTGCCTTTTTTCTGCCTGCCCTCTACCCTTCCAGAAAAAGGTGTAGTTGTTTTCCCTGAGTGACCCTTCCTCAGCGAAGCGAGTCTCCTGCAGGCCAGCAATATCAATGTTAAGACGATTGAGTTCGGCATCAATCACAGCCGTTTTTCTCACATCGTCAATATTGGTCAAGTCAGTGGAAAATCCTGGACACATGGTTCTCACGTTCCAGGTTGCAAGCCGTAGCTTGAGGTTTCTATTTTTATTTTTGTTTGTACCTGGTGCATTGGTTTTACAGCCTGCGATTCAGATTTTGTCCTAGCCCCAAGCACCCATTGAAGCAGGCAGGCTGTGGCGGATCAGCACCCAATTGGCCGGGAGCTGCCCAGCTTGAGGCGGGCGGTAGCTGATCAGTGACACCTGTAGGTGTCTCCCACCGTCAGAGGCAACGCGTGGCGCCCCATGTCTACGCCAGTTGACAGGGACTTATAACCCGTAACAGTTGCCTCTCGCTTTGATTCCGAGACCAGTTAAGACCAGGGATGGAGTTATTGCCTCTCCATAGCACAAAGCCTGGGCTAAAATATAGAGATCATGTGTTGCCCATGCAGCATGATCCCTCTCTCGGCCTGCCTAGTTCACTCCAGAGGAAAGGCAACACCCCTACATCTGGAACAAGACAAGCTGCAGAAGCTGCCGGATCAGCAAAGCAATGCTCTAACTGTCCGCCTGTCGGAGCCCCGATCCTAGACCAGTCGCCAACCAAGGTTTAGGGCCTGGTCTGCCCTGCCATGACAATTTTGTCCTTAGCTTGCATTTCCTCGCACCAGGGTAAGACTTGCACCCTCCCAATTGCGCTCTTCCGCCTGAAGCCGTTGGCACAATGTGGGGTGTCGGGTTTGGTAAGCGCCGCCCAACGTTCGGCGCTAACGGAAACCAGGTAGTACCGTCTACTGTTATACGGTAGCTCAGTCATATCTGACTAAGACCTGACTAACATTGAACCTGACTAACACTGAAGTGATACATACAATCTGCACTTTTAAAACCTGGACAATGAATGAGTAGACTTGCTGAAAAACATCTAATGGCAGTGAAAATGTGGTTTCTGCGGAAATATGCAAAGAATACCATGGACAGACAGAAAAATCAACGAGCCAGTCCTACAAGAACATAATGAAACGCTTCAATTGACTAGACTGACTGTTTATCGGACAGCTGACTGATGGGACTTTAGAGGCGTTTCCAGTTCTGAAGACGCTTATGGTGGAAAAGAAATGTGACTTGTACAGTACTAAGTAAATGAAGAAAGTCTTCTGGTTATCTTTCAGACGAGATTTCAAGAGTTTACAATAGAGGAGTATAATAGTGCCCTATTCATAAATTAGTTCGTATTTTCTGATGCCAAGCTCTGTCAATTGCAACAAAACCTTCAGCACGAAGTAATTGATTTGAAATGCAATGCTGAACTGAGATGTAAATTTCTGGAGCTGCCTACTTCACCTTCAGCTGATCATATGATTTCATTCTGGCGACTATCGCCTATCGAACAATTTGAATACAGTTGCGAGCAGTCATTTTCTTCAATGACCGTTATAAAAACAAGCAACTTTCCAGACTCACCGACAGTAACCTATCTGCGCTTGTGACTTTGGGCACGACAGATTTGTGCCCAGACATTGATAACAGGCATCTGAACTTAAGTAACTGGTTATGAAGAACAGTTAGAATTGTAACTTAATTACAATAATAGCGATTTTCGAAACTGTTTTAAAATTAATTGTTAAATTAATTTTTGATTTTAAACCAAAAGATGGCCGTAGTGTAGTACTGACACTGACTGCATTTAAAGTGTTATAATTGTGTTGACAAAAGTTAAGAAAGGTAAGAATGATTTAATTTTATAACGTTGTGGCCCACTTAACTACAGAAAATAATAGATATGGCTCTCTGCTTGAGAAACTTGGGAATTACTAGGCCAGATCTATCATCCACATGATCCCACAACTATGCCATTGCTAGCCAGAACTATCATTCACATGATCTCACAACTATGTCATCATTGGTCAAATTTATCATGCACATGAACCTACAACTATGTCATCATTGGCCAGATCTATCATCAATTTATGCCAGTCTCCCTGGACGAGGGGTTACACAACTTTCTCCATAATCCCGTTTATCCACGCAGGGCCTCGCAGCGCGCAGGAATTGGAAGTGGTTCTACCCGCGCTGGTGACTTGCGAGATATTGAGCCGGCCGCTCAGAAAGCAATGGCAAACTACTGAGCGTAATCCTGCAAAGAAATCAACAATCAGCTGAAAGATGCTGATGTTGACAGCGATGTCCTGTAAAGTATATGCGAATTTAAAAAAAAAAGAATCCATTTGAACCCACAACTACGTCATCATTGGTCAGATCTACCATCCACATTAACCCACAACAATGTCATCACTGGCCAGGTCTATCAACCACATGAAACCAAAACTATATCATCACTGGCCATATCAAAGGTTAACCACGGCTCGTGGGCCACTTGTGGCCCGCCAGCTGTCAGAAAGTGGCACGCGATGTAAGGCGCTGAACAGGCGTGAGTTCAGACAGTTTCTGTCAGACCTGAACGAGGAATACGGTGAGCTACTGTTACACTGTGATGTCAGATAGCTATCTAAAGGGAAACTTCTGTCACGTTTCTGGGCACTGAAAAATAGTGTCTATCTGTTTCTGTCTGAAATAAATGAATTGCCTACAGAACGGGAATGTCTGCTGAACGATGACTGGCTTAGTGACCTGGCAATTTTGGTGGACATCACGTCTCATTTAAACTCTTTAAATGCAAGGATCCAGGGGGGGGGGGGGGGGGGAAACAAACTATTCACAAATTTGTGCGATGACATTTCTTCATTTAAACTGAGACTACGAATGTTTATCGGACAGCTGACTGAAGGGACTTAAGAGGCGTTTCCATCTATGAAGACGCTTGTGGTGCAAAAGAAATGTGACTTGTTACAGTGTAAAGTAACAGTTGAAAGTCTTCTGGATATCTATCAGTCAAGATTGCAAGAGTTCACAATAGAGGAGGATAATGTTACCCTCTTCATAAATCCGTTCGTATTTCCTGATGCCAAGCTCTGTCAATTACAGCAAAACCTTCAGCACGAAGTAATTGATTTGAAATGCAATGCTGAACTGAGATGTAAATTTCTGGAGCTGCCTGCTTCACATTCAGCTGATCATATGATTTCATTCTGGCGACTATTGCCTGTCGAACAATTTGAACACTTGCGTTCATTCGCCCAGAGATACATTTGTCGTTTTGGTTCGACATACAGATGCGAGCAGTCATTTTCCGCAATGATCGTTATAAAAAAAAAAAAAAACAAGCAAATTTCCAGACTCACCGACAGTAACCTAGCTGCGCTTATGACTTTGGGCACGACAGATTTGTGCCCAGACATTGATAAACTGGCATCTGAACTTAAGTAACTGGTTATGAAGAACAGTTACAATTGTAAATTAATTACAATAATAGCGATTTTCGAAACTGATTTAAAATGTATTGTTAAATGAACTTTTGATTTTAAACCAAAAGAATTACCGCATTGTATGACTGACACTGACTGTCTTTGAAGTTTTAGAATTTTGTTGACGAAAGGCAAGAAAGGTAAGAATGATATTGCACGACTTTTATAAGTTCATAACGTTGTGGCCCGCTTAACTACCGAAAATAGCAGATATGGCCCTCTGCTTGAAAAGCTTGGGAACTACTGAAATAAACAACCTTGTCTATTCCTTCTTAGATAAACAACCTAGTCTTTTCCTACTTAGATAAACAACCTTGTCTATTCCTACCTAGATAAACGACATTTTCTGTTCCGACTTAGATAAACAACATTGTCAGTTCCTATTTAGATAAACAACATTGTCTCTTTCTACTTAGATAAACAACATTGTCTGTTCCTACTTAGATAAACAACATTGCCTGTTCCGACTTAGATAAACAACATTGTTGTCCGTTCCTACTTAGGTAAACAGCATTGTCTATTCCTACATAAACAAACAACATTGTTGCTTGTTCCTACTTAGATCAACAAAACTGTCTCTTCCTATTTAAATAAACAATATTATCTGTTCCGTCTTAGAAAACACCATTGTTGTCTGTTCCTATTTAGATAAACAACACTGTCTGTTCCTACTTAGATAAACAACATTGTATGTTCCTGCTTAGATAAACAACATTGTCCTGTTCCGACTTAGATAAACAACATTGTCTGTTCCGACTTAGATAAACAACATTGTCTGTTCCGACTTACAAGGGGCTTCTCGTAAGTCTTTAGCCTGACCATAAAGGAGTAAGGCGGAGAAAATTGAAATTTGGCATGGTGCTTATTCATTCTCAGTGTAGCCACCACCTGAATTTATGCATTTCTGCCATCTCTGCGTGACCTTGAAAAGACCTTCAGAATAAAACAACCTATTTTTCGAACAAAACCAGTTATCACATGCCAGTATGACATCTTCGTCACTGTCAAGACGATTTCCCTTCAGCTGTTTTTTACGATTTGGTGAATCCAAGACTCATCTACCGTCCTTATGGTCTTTTACATGTTATCGACCGCCACATGTTGAGCAACTGGCCACAGCAAGCAACCCGTGTTTGTTTCTGTTCACATGTCAGCAGGCGCGGGGCACACACTTTTCTCATGTTCAGTCTGTTGTGTAAAATTCTAAAAACTGTACTCTTACTCAGTTTTGCTGAACCCGATAACTCTACAATTGTCATTTTCCTATCCTGGCCCATGATTTTCTTCACTTTTGCAACATTTGCATCATTGCACTCTGAGGACATTCGTTCTGGTCTTGGCAGATCTGCAACTTGGGAACGGCCACACGTAAACTGCAAACACCAATGTTTTACAGAAGCATACGAAGGACAGACTTCCTCAAACACTGGCCCCATCTTCCTGTGTATTTCTGTAAGTGTTTTACCCTGTAACATCAAGAATTTTATCACAGTCCTGGCGTCTGATTTCTTCATTGTTCTGACAAACCGTTGGATGTGCAGATCTGGTCAATAGGGTGTGTTGTTCCATGCACCATATCGGGAAAACCAGTTGAGGTGGGAAATTCATAATTCATATGTCCATTAAAAATTAAATGAGCTATACGTGTGCCAAATTTAAATTTTCTTCGCTTACTCCTTCATGGTCAGGCTAAAGACTTATGAGAAGCCCCTTGTAGATAAACAACATTGTCTTTTCCTACTTAGATAAACAACATTGTCTGTTCTTACTTAGATAAACAACATTGCCTGTTCCGACTTAGATAAACATTGTTGTCTGTTCCTACTTAGGTAAACAGCATTGTCTATTCCTACTTAAACAAACAACATTGTTGCCTGTTCCTACTTAGATAAACAACATTGTCAATTCCGACTTAGATAAACAACGTTGTCTGTTCCGACTTAGATAAACAACCTTGCCTGTTCCTACTTAGATAAACAACCTTGTATATTTCTACTTAGATAAACAACCGTGTATATTCCTACTTAGATAAACAACCTTGCCTATTCCTACTTAGATAAACAACCTTGCCTATTCCTACTTAGATAAACAACCTTGTCTATTTCTACTTAGATAAACAACCTTGTCCATTTCTACTTAGATAAACAATCGAGTATATTCCTACTTAGATAAACAACCTTGTCTATTTCTACTTAGATAAACAACCTTGCCTATTCCTACTTAGATAAACAACCTTGTCCATTTCTACTTAGATAAACAATCGAGTATATTCCTACTTAGATAAACAACCTTGTCTATTCCTACTTAGATAAACAACCTTGTCCATTTCTACTTAGATAAACAATCGAGTATATTCCTACTTAGTATAAACAACCTTGTCCATTTCTACTTAGATAAACAATCGAGTATATTCCTACTTAGATAAACAACCTTGTCTATTTCTACTTAGATAAATAACCTTGCCTATTCCTACTTAAATAAACAACATTGTCCATTTCTACTTAGATAAACAATCGAGTATATTCCTACTTAGATAAACAACCTTGTCTATCTCTACTTAGATAAACAACCTTGTCTATTTCTACTTAGATAAACAACCTTGTCTATTTCTACTTAGATAAACAATCTTGCCTATTCCTACTTAGATAAACAGCATTGTCTATTCCTACTTAAACAAACAACATTGTTGCCTGTTCCTACTTAGATAAACAACATTGTCTGTTCCGACTTAGATAAACAACCTTGTCTATTTCTACTTAGATAAACAATCGAGTATATTCCTACTTAGATAAACAACATTGTCTATTTCTACTTAGATAAACAACCTTGCCTATTTTTACTTAGATAAACAACCTTGTCTATTTCTACTTAGATAAACAACCTTGCCTATTTCTACTTAGATAAACAGCATTGTCTATTCCTACTTAAACAAAGAACATTTTTGCCTGTTCCTACTTAGATAAACAACCTTGCCTATTCCTACTTAGATAAACAACCTTGACTATTTCTACTTAGATAAACAACCTTGTCCATTTCTACTTAGATAAACAATCGAGTATATTCCTACTTAGATAAACAACCTTGTCTATTTCTGCTTAGATAAACAACCTTGCCTATTCCTACTTAGATAAACAACCTTGTCTATTTCTACTTAGATAAACAATCGAGTATATTCCTACTTAGATAAACAACCTTGTCCATTTCTACTTAGATAAACAATCGAGTATATTCCTATTTAGATAAACACCCTTGTCTATTTCTACTTAGATAAACAACCTTGCCTATTCCTACTTAGATAAACAACCTTGTCCATTTCTACTTAGATATATAATCGAGTATATTCCTACTTAGATAAACAACCTTGTCTATTTCTACTTAGATAAACAACATTGTCCATTTCTACTTAGATAAACAACCTTGCCTATTCCTACTTAGATAAACAACCGTGTCCATTTCTACTTAGATAAACAATCGAGTATATTCCTACTTAGATAAACAACCTTGTCTATTTCTACTTAGATAAACAACCTTGCCTATTCCTACTTAAATAAACAACATTGTCCATTTCTACTTAGATAAACAATCGAGTATATTCCTACTTAGATAAACAACCTTGTCTATCTCTACTTAGATAAACAACCTTGTCTATTTCTACTTAGATAAACAACCTTGTCTATTTCTACTTAGATAAACAATCTTGCCTATTCCTACTTAGATAAACAGCATTGTCTATTCCTACTTAAACAAACAACATTGTTGCCTGTTCCTACTTAGATAAACAACATTGTCTGTTCCGACTTAGATAAACCTCTGTCTATTTCTACTTAGATAAAGCAATCGAGTATATTCCTACTTAGATAAACAACATTGTCTATTTCTACTTAGATAAACAACCTTGCCTATTTTTACTTAGATAAACAACCTTGTCTATTTCTACTTAGATAAACAACCTTGCCTATTTCTACTTAGATAAACAGCATTGTCTATTCCTACTTAAACAAAGAACATTTTTGCCTGTTCCTACTTAGATAAACAACCTTGCCTATTCCTACTTAGATAAACAACCTTGACTATTTCTACTTAGATAAACAACCTTGTCCATTTCTACTTAGATAAACAATCGAGTATATTCCTACTTAGATAAACAACCTTGTCTATTTCTGCTTAGATAAACAACCTTGCCTATTCCTACTTAGATAAACAACCTTGTCTATTTCTACTTAGATAAACAATCGAGTATATTCCTACTTAGATAAACAACCTTGTCCATTTCTACTTAGATAAACAATCGAGTATATTCCTATTTAGATAAACACCCTTGTCTATTTCTACGTAGATAAACAACCTTGCCTATTCCTACTTAGATAAACAACCTTGTCCATTTCTACTTAGATATATAATCGAGTATATTCCTACTTAGATAGACAACCTTGTCTATTTCTACTTAGATAAACAACATTGTCCATTTCTACTTAGATAAACAACCTTGCCTATTCCTACTTAGATAAACAACCTTGTCCATTTCTACTTAGATAAACGATCGAGTATATTCCTACTTAGATAATCAACATTGTCTATTTCTACTTAGATAAACAATCGAGTATATTCCTACTTAGATAAACAACCTTGTCTATTCCTACTTAGATAAACAACCATGTCTATTTCCATTTAGATAAACAACCTTGTCTAATTCTACTTAGATAAACAACCTCGTCTGGCATTCATCCTAAAAGGTAAAGGTAGCTCGATGGCAGACATTGTTGTTGGAGTGTGAAGAGTTAGTTAGGTCGTCATTTATTTTAGGCCACAACGTACGATATGGCATGTTCAGTTCCCTTCCTCGTCGCCATTCCTTCCAAAACAGATCCATAGATATTCTATATACATGTTGTGACAACCGGAATTATTTGCGGAAAGAGAGATAGAGGAAGACAGAGTGAGAAGATTCTTGACAGCCTTGTGTCATGGTACGGAAGGGAGTCAACACACGAATTGATCCATGACGTATGAGATCGTGATTTGTGGAGAGGCGTGATTGCCCACGCCATCCGGCAAGGCACATGATGATGATGATCATTTCGATTCATATTTCCATTCACTTTACCTGTCAGTCATTTGTGGCACATAGACATAGGCAATCAAGTTAAGGTGTTTTAAAAAAAACCCAGCCTCGAAGGTGACTTGAGCACATGACACCCGGGCCTGCAGGATAAGAGTGCCAGTCACTAGGCTACCCCGGTTCCCGCTTTGGCGCAGAATAAGTCAAAATGTTTCTGATGTTGGCGAAAACAGCGCCTGTTTGATCCAAGGTGAAGGTATTTTTTTTTGCTACCAGAGGTCAAACTAGGGTCGATTTTGACCTTCGAGAATGGCAGGCGGCCAAAGTTGAGTTCACGAGGAAATATCGTATAGTTACAGCGTTGAGAAGATAGGCAGGAAACGAAAAGTATAGATCCATCCATCCATCATGTGCCATGCCGGTAAGCGTGGGCGGTCATGTTCTGCCATCTCACTCGATCACTAGAGTCGTGGATCAGCTCCGTGTTAAGGTATAGATACGTCTGCTATTTTAAAGGTCAGAAGTAGCCATTATATATTATGTATACGTTGATTTATGCACACTCATCAACAGACAAACAAGATGAAGACAGGGGCAGGCATTGAGTACCGTGGTGTGTTATGGATAAAAACATGAATGGCTTAAGTAATGACTGGATGGGCAAGAAGAGGGACCCAAATAACAGCCGTAGTATGGACAGACAGACAGACAGACAGACAGACAGACAGACAGACAGACAGACAGACAGACAGATAGACAGACAGATATAGATAGATAGATAGATAGATAGATAGATAGATAGATAGATAGATAGATAGATAGATAGATAGATAGATAGATAGATAGATAGGCGGAATAAAAGTGACCCATCTGTTATGCAGAAGGCAGGTAAAGTATCAAAATGCGTAAATCTAAGCGCGCCGCAATGCAGACATGAGAAATAAAAAATAAAATGCATGAGGAGCTAATGACGTCATAAATCAAGAGGTTGGTATCACCCACCTATGAAAGCAGTTTTATTATAAGAAGTTTAATCTCTCGTTCTGTCACTGCAATAAACTGGTACGCCTTACGTGACGTATTGGGGAAAAAGAAAAACACACACACACGTCTTTTTATATCTTTTTTTTTCCCTTCTAATTTACCTACAGAAAAAGCAGAACTACTCAGTACTATACTGTGTTAACATTCCAACTCCCCTCGAACATGCAAAATGAACTCACCCGCAAAAAATGCCTTTGCGTGTAGGTGTGCGTCCAGGAGGTTGTATTAAGTGAGGTATTAGGACTTTATAAGACGTTCCCCTTCTACAAGGCGTTTCCTTCTTCCATCTAACGTGCTTGCGGAAGGTCGATTTCCCGATTCGCTACATTTCTGATCTTAACTTGCACACCACAGTAATGGCGGTAAGTACGCTGTTGGTTAACAATATAGGATCTTTCTTAATTAATTTCTAGGTATATATAAGTAATATTCTATTCGACTTTTCTGAGTTATGATTTTATAAAAGTTAGTTGCATGTCCTTTACAGGGTGTTACAGTCAAGCTCAGCATTTATTGGCTGTTAGGGATTTACTGGACAATTTTACGTTCAGTAGTTTGCCATTGCCGGCTTCCTGGCCTAGAGGTTAGCGACTTTTCTCCGTAATCTCGTATACTCTCGTAAGTAACGTGACGACGGTGAGAATCAGCAGTGGTTCGAATCGCGTCGGTAACTTACGGGGTATGTGAGCCGGCCGCTCAGAAAGCAATGGCAAACTACCGAGCGTAATCTTGCCAAGAAATCAACAATCAGCTGAAAGATGCTGATGTTGACAGCAATGTCCTGTAACGGATATGCAACACATTTATTTTATTTTAATTTGCCATTGCTTTCTTACTGTAGCTGTTGTTCGCTCGCTTGGAACCCAAGGATAGTCCATACACAGGATGCTATTTCTAGTGTACTGCACTTATTTTTGCGTATGCAATAATTTTCCTTATTACCAGTGTCCCTTGCCACCAGGGAACCCACGCCGACTTCAGAGGTACTTGTAATTTACGTCTCCAAGTCATGGACGAGAAGTCAACGTGTTAGTCAAACTGACCTGTTTAGGGGTCACACCCGCTACTTCGGTATCAGCACACGTGATGTTTAAGACTTAAGAGCGACTTTGTGAATATCTTGGCAATTTTACGTTCAGTTGTTTGCCATTGCTTTCTTAACGGCTGATGTTTCGTATTATCGAAATCTTCGTGAAACGACCTGCTTCAAAATGGCTCGCTATTAATTTAGAATCCTCGACTTTGAATGTTAAGTTTAGTTAGTTTAGTTTAGTTTGGTCGACGGATCAACATCACGGCACACGGGTGTAACCCATAAATGCTCCGTTCTACTCCTAACTCAAGCCTGAGTCCGGAGAATCTCAGCTCAGTGCACGGACTCAGTAGCACCGGCTGATTTCAGGATCCTGAGATGCTTTGGGTAGATTTTAAACTCAAAATTTTGCCCGGGCAGCGCCGTTAGGCTACTCTTTTTCGATTTTCCAACTTTTCTTGTATGTCAAGGAATTATGAAACTGTTTCACTAAACGCAAACTAATACTTTGTATTTTCTATTAAGTAGTTTCCTCTTTAGTAAAGAGTTGATCATGCATATTTTGTTTATTTTTAAGTAACAGATAAATTACAGACACAATCTGCTATTCGTCATGAGAAGTAGAATCGCAAGGTTTGATTGACATTCTACAATTAATTACCTGTGTATTTACTTCTAACGTTATTTTAATGGCGGGAAGGTTTCCCAGGCGATTGTTATTTCTTCTATTCGCTAGTGTACCCTATATCTGAGGGCCGTGTGATATATGAGGTAGTACCTGACTTAATGAGAGAGCAGTCTGGGGCTATCTTATAGTAGATGGAGGTGCCTGTTTCATACAAAAAACGCTGTCTACCTCCCTCCTTAAAATAGGCACCCGGGTTTTCTTTTGGGAAGCACGAGCAAGGAGAGCAGAAACTGGGTACCTACCACTGAATGCTGTGACGTAGTATATTTTACGTTGTTTTTTTTTTTTGGAAGCGTAAAGGATGGCTTTTATTGCACAGAGGTCCCTTCATAAAGTGCCCATGTCTCCTTCCGTATATAATACCAGAAGGTTGTCATCACATTGCAAGAACTCCGTAGCACCAGCGATGATCCACGTGTGGATACCAAAACACGCATGCCTTAATTATTTGTATGGGTGGGTTTTATACTCTTGAAATTGAAGTATGGACAAGCTTGAAGTCTCAACATGGCACAGCCCCAATATAGCAACTGCCATGGGAATCAAACTATAATCTCACAGTAATTTTGGCAACGCCATTTTTTCTCAGGAAGATTCCGTTGAAATATATTTTTGTGTGATTGTGATCGCCGCCATATTATGTAGCTTTTGACATCTCTTGTCCGCAGTCTGAACTGTCCAGAGACGAGATTGAAGGTAACTGGTGCTTTTCCTCCTGCATTGATTTGCCTTCGTATACTGCACCCCTCAACTGTCTCTTCTAGCATGATTTGTGATTTAAAAGTATCTTCCTTCCCTCTCTGTGTGTCTCAGTCTCATCTAGCATGGTTTGTGTTGTCAAAGTATCTGTTACTGCACCTCCACGCGTCTCTTTTGTCTCTTTATTCGTTCCACCTAAATGTCCGTGGATATGTGCATGTATGCAAAGATTAGAAGAGACCCGGTTTTCTCCTGTAGTTATCTAGTTTGGCAATACTCTGTATCTATTCTCCCATACACCTGGCATGAGCGGGTACAGTCTCTAGTTTTACATGTTTAGAAATTATGCAGGTAGGTTTTAGTTCGGTTGGTAGTTTTTCCCTTATTTTTTTTATATTTTTTTTTTTTTGGTCAATCTAAATATTCACATAATTATCGGTCTATCTGTTTGAATTCTTGTTACACTATTTCATAAAAAAACAAAACTCACATGACTCACTGATTTAGTAAAAACAGCAACATTAGAAACATCTCACCCAAGCGCTAGGAACGCATGCTTAGAAGTAATCCCGGGAAGGTTAACCCGGTCAACAAATGCTCGCAGAAGTCGGATGTGTCGGCCTAACGGCACAAGAACGCGGCTCTACTGTAAACAGGCACAACGCAATCACGTCCGAAAAAACTCTCCAGATGAACGAAGAAGAAGAAGAAGAAGAAGAAGAAGAAGAAGAAGAAGAAGAAGAAGAAGAAGAAGAAGAAGTAATCTATCGTGACACTGTATATTTTACTCAATCTCACATTCGAAATATGTTGCAGGCAATTTGGAGACATATCGCCTTGATTTTTAACGATGGTATGAAACCAATGCAAACTACCGAACGGCAACTTGCGTAGTAAATCCCAAACAGCCAAAAATGCTGGGGTTGATTGTGACGTCCTGTAAAATGATACGAAACTAACTTTATCGGATTGGAAGCCACAGTGGCGCAGTGGCTAGTACGTTGGCCTGTCGGCCCAGGAGCCATATGTTCCAGTCCCCTTCAAGGCGGAGATATTTGTCGATGAACTCACAGGTAGACGAAGCCTACAATGGATACCAGGAAAGTTCATGGGAAGTAAAAGCGGCGAGTTTAATATTGACAACGACTCAATCGAGTGCCCAGTGTTGAAAAATATGAGGTTAATTGGATATACCCAATACTCTTTATGCCTTCTAAACGAGTGATTTTACTTTTGACTTCATTCTGTCATATTACGCAATGTATATAAGTTAAAGATATAACAATATATGCATTTCTGTCCACCCTTTCCCTATTACACCATCCTCCAGTTTCTAATCTATTTGTTTATAAATATATTGATAAATGACGAAATAGCAAGGCTCTCGGATATTACTGTACTATATAGCATGATAAGGCTTTATATTAATGAATTTACAATGTAATAAGGAGGAAGATCAGCCTAGTAAGTAGCAAACTGACGTTAACAAGAATTAAATAAGATACAAGTTCGAACACCATTTATTAATGCACTTACCTTCCTTATTTACTTATCAACATACATTCTGCTGAAATCAAAAACATACCCTACCACTTTGTTACTGCCATGAACCTGCAAATATCAAAGTATGCGTTCTGCTGACTTACCCATATTCGTACCTTACGTTCAACTTCCCCGTCACTCGTGACACGTTTACTACCAAGGTTAGCTTTCACTGGACAAGAGAGATGAAAATAATATATCTCCGATTTGGCTTTTAAGGCAGATTCTGAAGACTATACCAGCTTAGCTCAATTGTCTCCAGAGTTAATCGAGCCGTTAGTGGTTTGTCATTGTCGTGTTAAATCGGCATTCCTTTAATCAGTGGTAGACGCTTTCTTAGAACTACTCGTACATATAGAGGCATCAATAGTACTAGTACGGTGCTATGAGGCGTTCACATTCTCGCCTTTTTTCTTCAAGAAAAGCGTTCACACCTCTCTTAAAGAATTCTAGAACTATGTAAACATACAAATACTTGCTGCTGGCTAAAACTTCAATTTCGTGGCTGAAGGCCAAGACGGATTTAACTTGGCAGATGTTTAATTTTATTCATAATTGTAGTGATACAAGAATGGTTCATTCATTCATTCATTCATTCAGTAGCATGTCATTTGCAGAACCTCGCTCCCGTAACAACCCTCCGGAAAACTTCTCGATCACAAGCAAGATGTCCCGCGTGGATGCATTTGTTCTTTTCTTTACCCAAGATATTCTTAGAACCCGTCTATAACATTTATATTCAAAAGCATTTATGGGCTGTTCAGCTTGTTTAGTAAGTGTCCAGGTCTCACAGGTGTTTGTTGCAATAGGAAAGAAACATGCTCTTAAACATCTAATTTTGGTAGTTCTATCTGTCTCACTCCATAATTTATTCAGTTGTTTTAGTCTTTGAAGAGCAATTGATATTCGTCGTTAAATTTCTTTCATTGTGTCACCATTATTGGTAATCAATTACCGAAGATATTCGAAATTTGCCACCACCTCCAATCCTTATTAACATATATTTCTTTCTCCATAGTAGTTTTATCTGTATGTATTATCATTGTTTTTGCTATGTTAAGATATAAGTTGTGATTTTCACTGTTTCTTTGGGTTGAGGTTATTAAGTTTTCTATACCAGTCTGTGATGTGGAGAGTAATATTGTATCATAAGCATATTGAATCTCTGGTATTTCATGACCACCGATATTTTGGGCATCATATTGCTCCCTGGTTATATCATCTCTGACATTTCTCATATTTTCAGCGTACAGGTTAAACACACAGGGTGACAACACACAGCCATGACGGACTCCTTGCTTGATGTCAAACCAATCTAATGTCTCGCCATCTATTCTAACTGCTGATATAGCATTTTTATGAGTTGTACTACATGTGATGGAAAGCCCATATTCCTCATGATTTCCCAAAGTTTCTGCTATTGTACAGAGTCAAATGCCTTTGAATAATCCACAAAACAGGAGAATAGGTTTACATTAAATTCTCTGCACTTCTCTATTATTAACGGCATGTTGAGTATGTGATCTCTTGATCCTCTTCCTTGTCTAAATCCATATTGAACCACGTTAATCTCTTCTTCCACTTTCTTACGAAGTCTTCCGATTATGATTTTTAGTAGAATTGTACTTGCATAACTGATCAGGACAACAGTTCTATAGTTGGTGCATAATTTCAGGTTGCCCTTTTTTGTTATTGGAATGAAGATAGTTCTCTTCAATCTTTTGGCCATATACCATATTTCCATATCTTTTTACATAATGCATGATAGATTTGTATACTTTCTTCTCCTCCTGCGTTAATTAGGTCAGCTAGTATCAACAATGGTTCATCCCCAATAAATAACTCGGTTAACGCGACTTCTTCAGTTGTCCGCCGATAGAGATATTTCTTGGACAGGTCCATTCGGAGCACTTTGTGTCATTCATTCTGCTGCCGTTCCACTCGCTATTAGCATGATTGCCATTTGTATCTGTAACGCTTATTGTGTGTTAATGTAGCCCACGAAGGAAGCAAAGAATAGTAACATTGTGACCAGTCATTTATATCGTCGGCGGCGGTTAAAGAGTACTGGCATGTACTTCATCCCGTATAAAACTGTAACCGAACAATGCAACCAATCACGAACAAGTCTTACAAAATAAACTTGGCGTGAGCTGTATGAGTGAGAAGTAGAAGAAACACGTGACGCTGCACACTTAGCACCACGCCATCTACACTAATTATACAGTTAGATGCTGCCGCCACCGGATGACACATGTAGAAACTACCTACTACCATTATCCTCGTAACTTACTGATTTGCTGGCTGACCTCTCTCACACACACACGCGCTCGCGCGCACGCACGCATACGCATCCCCCCACCCCCAGTGAGAATGATTTCCTGTGTCCATAAAATGTTAAACCTAGGAGTTTCATGTGCTATGCCGATAGCGCTGAGATGTGGCTCTATATAAACATGCGGAAGATATCATAGGCTGATGCGATGAGTAAAGAACACGTGCTGAAATAAATTAGCTAAAGAATAGAACTGGTTACTATTTATAGAAGCTGATAATCATCATTCTTTCGACATGAGCAATATTAAACCGGTATGGTTGTGACAAGAGGAATCCTGCGGGTTGGGAGAGCGAGAACAGGGAAAGCATAGAGGACAGATGATGAATAATTTGATATCGTGGCATGAAGACACGTAGATTTGGGAAATTAATGGAAACTTGCGAGACAGGAGGCTTGCGAAGAAATATGACTACCAAGATTCAAACAGCATAGACTATGATAATGAACAAAGGTAACATATTATATATCAACGACAAAGTATTAATATTAACTACACACGTTGTGTGCACTTACCCACACAAACACTCGCGCACACAGACACACAGAAGCGAAATACCATCCCACAAGAAGCAGGCATTTAAGCACAATGAAGACAAAGTCTGGAAAAATGTCAAGTCTCCCAGTTTGTTTATTTTTGTATACAATCTTGTCTCCCTTCATCGTGAAATTGACGTACTTGGCGGTGATGCTTTTATTGTTGGCAACATCGCAAACAGCTCCGACATCGGAAGAAAACAGTAAGGCGTCTGTGGCCACGTCATGAGATGAGAAAAACTGGAACATCTTGTATTGACGGCTGATACTAATGAATGGAACAGAGATAGAGAAGGAACTGAGCAGTCTTTCAGCATGGCACGGGGTGAGGTAGCCGGTCTCATGCCAAATGTAAACGGAAAATCATGAAAACAATTTAGAGAATACAGGTATCTGGGCTGTGTGTAAACAGGGGTCGGAAGACTGAATAGAGAAATAGAAACGAGAATACAGAAAGGAAACACCATCAACTATATATAGCTCCTAAACTAAAATATCAACATTCATACGCAAAAGAAGCTGGTAGATGTTTTATTCGTGCAAACTCTGTGTTACCAATGTAAACATGGACAGTCCTAGAAACACACATGCGTAAAATCATATTGTTATGAAATGTAAAAGAAACACAGCTGGAAAAACAAGAAGAGATAGAGAGAAAAATTATTATTATTTTTTTTAATGGTAGGGATAACTCCAATTACTGACTCGATAGAACACTAAGGAATTGAACAAGATCAACCAGCTACTAAAGCGTTCTACATGAGTGCAAGGCAAGAGGACGACTCAGGAAGCGTTGGCTAGATGAAGCAAAAGAGGCGTTCAAGAAATCGCATATTAAATCAGCACAAGCGACAAGACAAGTGTGACACAGAAAATTAACATCCATCCCCTCTCTGCGACACTACGAGGCAAAACAGTAGCGTAAAAGAAGAAGACAGTGTGCAATATTAGCGCATGAACTGATAAACAGTATTCAATAATAACTAACGAAGAAGAAGACGAAGAAGAAGAAGAAGAAGAAGAAGAAGAAGAAGAAGAAGAAGAAGAAGAAGAAGAAGAAGAAGAAGAAGAAGAAGAAGAAGAAGAAAGGAGAATATGAAAAAGAAGAACAATAAGAAGAAGCAGAGGGAGGAGGAGCAGCAGAAAAAAGAAGAAGAAGAAGAAGAAGAAGAAGAAGAAGAAGAAGAAGAAGAAGAAGAAGAAGAAAACGAAGTGTGTTCTTGTTGCTGCAAGCCGGGGCAAGTTCAATCATCTAGCGTGGCTCTGTGAATGCAATGTTTACAACAAAAGCAGGTGGAAACTGGCTGAAGCATTCGTGGTATTTCAGGAAAAAGAGTGGATCTGACCAAACATTACTGAATTGTTAAATGGAAACATCCTTGCTTTGTTAAAATGTTAACGATTGCAACAACTTTGTGCCTACCCTTTTACAAGCGCTGCGATTACAAATGGAATTAATAACATGATTATATTTTAAGACAACATATATGTATAATGCGCACTCATATGCACGCGTGTACAGATATACAGACAGGCAAACACAGAGAGAGAGAGAGAGAGAGAGAGAGAGAGAGAGAGAGAGAGAGAGAGAGAGAGAGAGAGAGAGAGAGAGAGAGAGAGAGATGATAACACTGGACACAGGCCCAAAAAAAAATCACATAGGCATATGCTGTTGGACTTCGCACAAAAATAGTCGAGAGGTCAAAGACCCGTTCGTATCGTGAAGGGCAGGTGATGAGAGCAAGGAGACTGGCGAATGACAGACAGACGGACAGACAGACAGACAGACAGACAGACAGACATGCTACAACCAATATCTAACACACAAAAAGGAACAAGATTAGCATGGGAATGTGCCTGCTCTTCAATCCAATTGAAATCCCCTACACGGCTAGACGAAATTGACCTACCTGCACGGCTGGGAGATATTGACCTACCTGCACGGTAGAGGTAGCTATGTACACGTGCCGAATGTTGCCCTTTCGTTGCCTTTGGAATGCTCTAGAACAACCCATGGTTCCTTGTAAAAGCCGGCTGCAAGTACACCGGCATCCAACGACCTTTCCAGAACCCTCGTGAGAGGGGAAATAATCGTATAAAAACTTGGTGGGGGAAATAAGTTTAAGTGACTTGCTTGTACAGTGACTAGAGCGATCTAATAATAGCGCCAGGGCTAGGCTGGAGAATAATACACAAATAAATACGAGAAACCATTCGAAATGCGATTATATTCGCAGGCATAAAATTAAAGACATCACTTTGAGCATAGTGAAAATAATTAACAAAATAATAATAGTATACCACAAGTAATGTTGTACAGACCAAATGGAAGCAGAGGAAGAGGCCGACCACGTAAACTACGGTAAAGGTTGGTCAGAGGAAATATCAGAGTCCATGGGAATATCGATACATGAAGCCCATAATCGGGCACTCTCCCGCTGTTTATACTTCACCTCGACATTGCAAGGTACAAGAGGAACATGATGAGATGAGATGAGACGAATAATGACTGACTGACTGTCAAGACGATAGTTTGTTATTTCTCCATAACACAAATCCTGGGCTGAATTTAGAGAACATGTGTTGCCCATGCAGCATGATCCCTCTCTCGGCCTGTCAAGTTTATTCTAGAGGAAAGATGACACCAATACGTCTGGAAGAAGACAAGAGATGAATAATAGATGCAACAATAATACAGTTTTGTTTGTTTGTTAACAATAACCATAGACATTTAGTTCTGTAGCAAGAAAATCATATGTTGCAATTACTGGAGCAATGTAAAGGAATGCCCAATTTTAGTATGCAGCTTCAGTTTGTGCGCGACAGTTTCTTTCTTACCCATACACTCTCTGTAAACATATCCCTTCTGTTGCATACACTTTCTGTAACATGCACTTTCTGTTGCATACATACTCTGTAGCATGAACTGTCTGTAACATACACTTTCTTTTGCATACACAAACTCTATAACATACACTTTCTGTAACATACATTTCTGTAACATTCACTTTCTCTAACATACACTTTTTATATTATATGCTGTCTGTTGCATACACAAACTCTGTAGTAATATACACTTTCAGTAATATACACTTCCTGTTCCATACACAAACTCTGTAATGTAGTTTTTTGCATGAGGAAGGGAACTGGTCAGCTCACCTCATACGTGTTCTACTAAAATTTTACACCCCAGCCAACGGCAGTATCTGCTGTGAGGCTACCACATTCCTTGTACGCCACACTTGATTATTATAGTCAAAGAGTTGAGTTATTCACATTACATAAAGGTGATTTAGATTCCTTCCCTATCTTTCTAATAGACCAGAAGTAATATGGCGTCTAGGTAATTTCCCTTTCTGTCTCGGATAGCACTCATGGGATATGGAATTTAAATAGTTTCCATTTTTTTTCTTGGATGGCAAGGAATTGATATGTGGTCTTCGTAGCTTCCCTTCCTGCTGTCTCAGATAGTGCATAGATGATAAGGAATCTATATAGCTTCCCTGTCTGCCTCGAATAACACATGTATCATATGGTGATGTACGTAGCTTCATTTTCCTTCGCAGATAGCACATAAATAATACTAGTTTTGTATGTTCCCTTCCTTTCTTAGACTGCACAGACATGGCATGGGATAGTAGTAATTGGGTAATACATTTAATTATTTCAATGTAACATTGATGTATCACATATGTCATTTTGTATATAAATGCATAACTCATATTAATAATCAAACATACACATTTTTTACTCAGATATTCGTGACGTCTTCGAACTGTTTGACTTCTGGGATGGTCGAGACGGTGAGGTCGATGCCTTTAAGACTGGGCATATGTTGTACTGTCTGGGCATGAACCCAACACTGGAGACAGTGAAGAAGAATGGAGGAACGGATAAACTGGGTTTGTGTCAGAATAAATGTATTTTTATATATCATAGTTTATTTCATCTCCTAATTAAAATATGGGTAGGGTAAACAATGATGCTAGAAAAGGTATTGTTGATTGGTCAAACCAGATTAGACAGTTCATCTTCTGGAAACTTTCAATTGCTTAACTGATTAATGTATCCTGGAGAGATTAATCATCTATATGATTGCCAATTATCGAAGCATATGGTTGGTTGTGAATTTGAACTTATAAGTGTATGGATGTGAAGTGTGGACAATGAGTAGACAAGCTGAAAGACATCTGATGGCTGTGGAAATGTGGTTTCTGAGGAAAATGCAAAGAATACCACGGACAGACAGAAAAACCAATGAACTAGTCCTTGAAGAAACAAATGAAGATCGTAAACTGCTTAAAGACAATAGACGTAGACAGCCAAAATTGTTTGGGCATGTTATGAGAAGAAATTAATTGGAGAACTTGGTGACGACTGGCAAGATTGAGGGGAAGAGACCGGGGGGAAGTCCGAGAAGTAAATACATGGATGGATGGCTTGGCCACTTTGCATGGTCGAAAAAGGAACATGGAGCTGATCCACAACTCTGGTGATCGAGTGAGATGGCAAAACATGACCGCCCACGCTTATCAGCATGGCACATGATGGATGGAATGAAATGCAATACTATTGTTTTCAGGTCGCCTGAACCCCGATAAGGCCTAGCATCCATCAGAATGAGGTTGTGGAGAGTATCATCCTCAAGGGGCTGTGTTGAACAGCTCTCCTTCCACGCTCCTAGCTCAGAAACCAGGCCATGTGCAAGACCGGTATGGTAATATCACATCTGCCCATGTGGCATTATAGAATATAACCAGATGATCAAAGAAATATTCCTCATTGAAGAAATATTCACCATAGAAGACATATTCACCACTGATGAAACATTCGCCATGAAGGAAATATTCGCCTTGGAAGAAATATTAGCTCTGAATGAAAAGTTCTTCATTGAAGAAGCATCACCATGGACAAAACATTCACCACAGACAAAACATTTCACCATGGACAAAACATTTGCAATGGAGAAAACATTCCCCATGGAAGAAACTTTAGTTATGGGAAAAATACATTCACTATAGGGAGAAAATTTGCAATGGCAGAAACATTTGTTGTTGCGAAAAACATTTGCTATGAAGGAAACTTTCTGTCTGTCTGTCTGTCTGTCTGTCTGCCTGCCTGCCTGCCTGCCTGCCTGCCTGCCTGCCTGCCTGTCTGTCTGTCTGTCTGTCTGTCTGTCTGTCTGTCTGTCTGTCTGTCTGTCTGTCAAGCTCTCTCTTCATTTTCTTCTCTCTCTTTGTCTGTCCGTACTCTGTATGTGGTAGTTTTTACAGATGCATATTTTATGTTTGTATTTTATGAATATATACATGATCCAAATACAGGTGAGAAAGCCTACAAATTTGAAGAGTTCCTGCCCATCTATTCTGCCGTCTCCAAAGAGAAGGACACAGGCACTTTTGCTGACTTCAATGAAGCCTTCAAAACCTTTGACCGTGAGGGGCAGGGATTCATCTCGGCAGCCGAAATGAGACACGTTCTTACCTGCTTAGGTAACTGTTCTTTATATGCCTCTTTATATACTTAAATGTTACACAAATGTTCTTAGAACATCGTGGACCAAGAAGAAGACAAATATTGACATTCTTTAAGACCTGAACATCACAGAAAACTGACATTTAAACAGTATTGTGTCTCAGAAACTGAAATATATTGACCAGCATATTAAACGTTACAATGGTTTGGAAATAACAGTGATGGAAGGCATAGTTTTTGGAAGAAAAGGCATTGGATCGCAAGATGTGGAAAAGCATTATTGCCCATGTAGGTCAGCAAGGTACTTGATGATGAGGATGATGTAAGACAGAGTTTTCCTGTATAAAGATGGAAATGGAATTTTTGATTGTTTATGTAGATAGATTGAGCTTTCCTATATATATATATATCTATATATATATATAGATATATATATATATATATATATATATATATATATATATATATATACTATATATATATATATATATATATATATATATATATATATATATAGATATATAGATACACATCATTGGCACCTTGACTATTGACGATAGTTTGTGCTTTAAAAAGGCATAATAACTTTTACCCATGGCGGTAGCGAATGTGACTGATAAGGCCAATTTGTGCTGTAAATGTCCGTTCACAGTGGGTGCATGTGAACACGTGGTCATTTCCACCATCATGCACCATCTTACGTCTCACACGCTCGGTGTGTGACTTATCTGCAATAATTTTCTCCTTTGTCTTTATTCCATTTCTGATCTTTGCCCTCCATGCAACACTTCTGCGGCGACTTGCTCCCACTGTGCATTATCAATGCCTGTATCAATCATGTCCCAGCTTACAAACATCTTTGTATCATAGTAGAGGCCGACCCTGAGATCTCTTACCCATGTGTAATTCACCAAAAAAGATGTCCTTTGGTATTCTACCATCATCCATCCTGCTAAGATGTCCTATCCATCTAAGTCTACGAAGACTGAGCATGGAATAAACCGTCACACAACCTGATCTTTCCAATACTTCAGTATTTGTGATTTTGTCTTGCTACTTAATACCAAGAATTCTTCGCAGACACTGCATATGAAAGCTGTTTAAACGTTTCTCTTGGTGTGAGTAAGTTGTCCAGGCTTCACTGCCATAAAGAAGAGTACTAAGGACACAGGCTTGATAGACAAGGACTATATATATATATATATATATATATATATATATATATATATATATATATATATTATATATATATATATATATATATATATATAGTCCGTCAGGGCTGCGTGCTGTCACCCTATTTGTTTAACCTGTACGCCGAAAATATAATGAGAAATGTAAGAGATGATATAAACAGGGAGCTATATGATGCCCTAAATATCGGCGGTCATGACATACCGGAGATTCGATATGCTGATGATACAGTATTACTATCCACAACACAGAATGGCATAGAAAACCTAATAGCCTCAACCCAATTGAATAGTGAAAATCACAACTTATATCTTAACATCGCAAAAACAAAGATAATGCATACAGATAAAACTACTATGGAGAAAGAAATATACATTAATGGGGAAAAATTGCAGGTGGTGGAAAATTTTGAATACCTTGGGTCATTGATTACCACCAACGGTGACACAATGAAAGAAATTAAACGGCGACTATCAATTGCTCTTCAAAGACTAAAACAGCTGAATAAATTATGGAGTGGGACAGACAGAACTACAAAAATTAGATTTTTAAGAGCATGCATCTTTCCCATTGCAACATACGCCTGTGAGACATGGACACTTACTAAACAAGCTGAACAGCGCATAAACGCCTTTGAATATAAATGTTATAGACTGAGTTCTAAGAATATCTTGGGTAAAGAAAAGAACAAATGCATCCATACTTCAAGAGTTGAATATTGAAGAAGGTTGGCTATTAAAGACGATAAAACAAAGAAAATTGAAATATTTTGGTCACTTGAAACGTCACGAAAGTTTGGAGAGAACAATAATGGAAGGTTATATGCCTGGGAAGAGAGGAATAGGAAGGCCAAAGAGAAGATGGGTGCAGGATGTGGCGGATGATCTCTAGATGGGTGTATCAGACGCGGGACATCTTGCTTATGATCGAGAGGTTTTCCAGAAGGTTGGTATGGGAGTGAGGTTCTGCAAAGGACATGCTACTGAATGAATGAATGAATGAATAGAGAGAGAGAGAGAGAGAGAGGAGAGAGAGGAGAGAGAGAGGAGAGAGGGAGAGAGAGAGAGAGAGAGAGAGAGAGAGAGAGAGAGAGAGAGAGAGAGAGAGAGAGAGAGAGATAGAGAGATTGCAATTTCATGTACATAGAAGAATTTCCCTGTATATATATAGTGATTTTATGTATCTAGAAGAATTTCCCTGAATATAGATTGAGCTTGCCTATACATATAGGTTGCGATTTAATGTATATAGAAATATTTCCCTGTATGTAGATTATGATTTAATGTATATAGAAGAATTTCCCTGTATATAAATTGAGATTTCCTGTTTATAGATTGTAATGTCATGCATATAGAAGCATTTCCATGTATATGGATTGAGATTTCCTGTGTAAAGATTGAGATTTCCTGTGTAAAAATTGAGTTTTCCTGTGTATAGCTTGGGTTTTCCTGTGCATAATTTGAGTTCATTGTGACACTAATGACTATATTTGTAATAATCAGGTGAAAAACTCTCTGATGAGATGGTGGACGAAATTATCCAGGCCACAGACACCAGGGAAGATTTGGAAGGAAATGTCAAATATGAAGGTAAATATCAACTCACAAATATGAAGGTAAATATCAGGTCACAAATATGAAGGTAAATATCAGCTCACAAATATGAAGGTAAATATCAACTCACAAATATTAAGGTAAATATCATTTAAGAAATATGAAGGTAAATATCAACTCACAAATAAGAAGGTAAATATCAACTCCCAAATATGTCACAAGATAAAAATAGAAGGACAGCTGCATGATGTCAATGTTGTGGTTGTAGTACAGAATACGGCAATCATAGTCCCCCATCTCACACTACCACCAGCAGTGGATAGTTCCCCATCTCACACTACCACCAGCAGTGGATAGTTCCCCATCTCACACTACCACCAGCAGTGGATAGTTCCCCATCTCACACTACCACCAGCAGTGGATAGTTCCCCATCTCACACTACCACCAGCAGTGGATAGTTCCCCATCTCACACTACCACCAGCAGTGGATAGTTCCCCATCTCACACTACCACCAGCAGTGGATAGTTCCCCATCTCACACTACCACCAGCAGTGGATAGTTCCCCATCTCACACTACCACCAGCAGTGGATAGTTCCCCTTCTCACACTACCACCAGCAGTGGATAGTTCCCCATCTCAGACTACCACCAGCAGTGGATAGTTCCCCATCTCACACTACCACCAGCAGTGGATAGTTCCCCATATCTCACTACCAGCAGCAGTGGATAGCTCCCCATCTCACACTACCAGCAGCAGTGGATAGTTCCCCATCTCACACTACCACCAGCAGTGGATAATTCCCCATCTCACACTACCACCAGCAGTGGATAATTCCCCATCTCACACTACCACCAGCAGTAGATAGTTCCCCATCTCACACTACCAGCAGCAGTGGATCAGGTCTGTGTTCTTGTCCCAGTTATCCTATGTGGCCAAGCCATCAAGGTGTTTATCTTCGTGTCTTCACCTTGCTCTTTTCCCATATATTTTGCCAGCTGTCACTAAGTATTTAAATTCATTTACCCTTGTAACATGCCCCAAAATCTTGATTCTTCTTCTTCTTCTTCAGCTTTCCGAGCCATTGAGGTTCTTTGCTGCAAATACAATCCGTCTCCATTCGTCTCTCTGGTGGACCTTCTCTTGCCAGTCGTTGATTCCAAGTGCTTGTAGGTCTGTACATGTATTATCTCTCCACCGTCTTCTTGGTCTACCTCGGGGTCTACGGTAATTTATTTCCTGAGTGTAAGCGAGTTTTGTTTCCCTATTATCTTCCATTCTTTCTATATGCCCCAGCCATTGTAGTCTATTAGCCTTCATGATACCAGTGATTAGCGGGGACTTAAACAGATCATAAATGTCTTTGTTACTTCTTCTTTTCCACTCTCCACTTTGTGTATCCCTAATGGGTCCAAAGATGCGTCTTAAAATTTTGTTCTCAAAGGTTTGTAACAAGGCTTCGTCTCCTTTCGTTGTACTCCAGGTTTCAGAGCCATACAGCACAACTGGTCTGATCAGTGTTTTGTATATTGTGATTTTGGTGTTACGAGATAGCGCCTTTGATTTTAGTAGATGTTGTAGTGCATAGTATATCTTATTTCCAGAGTTGATTCTAGTTTGTATTTCTTCCCTTATGATGTTGGAGCAGTTGAAGATTGTACCCAGGTATTTGTATGTTTCCGTTCTTTTAATGGTCATATTATCTATTTGTATGTGGCCAGAGTTTTTAGCCATTCCGTCTCTTGAAATTACCATATATTCTGTCTTATCTTGGTTGATAACCAGCCCCATCTGTTGGGCTTTTTCCTTTAAGTGAGTCAATATTTCCAATGTCTTTTGTTCACTTTGCCCTATAATATCTATATCATCTGCATAACCAAGCAGCTTGGATGTTCCTCCAATATCACATTCCTCCTTTATCTTCCTTACAACTTTCTCTAGAGCCAGATTGAAGAGTAGCGGCGATAGTGCATCACCCTGTTTCAAGCCAGATGTTATTTGGAAGGGGTCTGATTTCCTGCCTTTATATGTTACTATATTATAAGTATCTTCCATGCATAGTCTGGTCATGTTGATTAACTTCCTTGGTATTCCAAATTCCTGCATAGCATTCCATAGACTATTCCTATGGACACTATCATAAGCCTTTTTAAAATCCACAAAAATGTTATGGAGATCTCTTTTATATTCCCAATGTTTCTCGGCTATTTGTCGTAAGATAAATATCTGATCTATTGTTGATCTGTTTTGTCTAAAACCCGCCTGGTAGTCACCTAATATGTCTTCTGAATATGGTTTTAGTCTATTTAGTAATACTGCGGATAGTATCTTATAGCTTGTGGACAGTAGTGATATTCCTCTATAATTTCCACATTGGAACTTGTCTCCTTTCTTAAAGATAGGTATCAATAATGACTCTTTCCAGTCATGGGGTAATTCTTCTGTCCTCCAGAAAATCTTGATTACTTACACTAAATTTATCTAATCAGTTTACAGTTTTTATCTGTTTCTTAAAGACTTTCTCATTAGTTTTTCTGTCTGCCAATGTAATGTTTGCATTTTCCTCTTAAAAACAAATTTCCTCTGCTTTTTAATGTTTCTTTGTTTACTGCCAATGTTTCACAAAGAAACAACTACTATGTAATAATTCAAGTCTCGTTTTCTCACTGCAGTTAACAGTCTTTCTTAGTGAGTTTGATCTTGCTCTAATCAAGGCGTCTACCATCAGATGGCATGACTGTTCGAAGATAGTGTTATCAATGCACCAGTTTAAGAATGTTCTCACTTACTTGAACACATCAAAGCATACTATATTGATTTAGCCTGTTCTCTAAACATATAAAGCAGGTCTCCTAACATGCCATATTAATTTAGTCTGTTCTCTAAAGACATAAATCAGTTCTCCCATGGATGTCGTATTTATTTAGTCTGTTCTCTAAAGACATAGATCACTTCTCCCAAACATACAAGAACTGTCATTTGATAACAAGTCATAAGAAACCAAAGGTAATGAGCTAGAATGTGAGGAACACATCAATAATGACAACTGATAATAACATGACTTCACAGTAGCAATACCTGGACATGCTATATCCACCCCGAGATTAAAAACTTAATATCTTACAGTGACAAGTCGATGCATCCTTCTTATTGCTACCCACGAGATTAGAGCCCCATAATGTATCTTGCTTACTGGACCTCATATACTAAGGTATAGAAGCAATATAACTTACCTTTCTAAGTCACTCCACATATATTCTGGTGTGTAGTGGTAATATAGCCGGTCTCCCTGGCCTAAGGGTTAGTGACTTTCTCCGTAATCCTGTATATCCACGTGAGGAACGTAACTTGCGCGAGATTCGGTGGTGGTTCTTGCCTCATTTGTAACTTATGGGGTATGTGAGCGGGCTGCTCAGAAAGCAATGGCAAACTTTTTTTTCCCCGCATATCTTTACAGGACATTGCTGTCAACATCAGCATCTTTCAGCTGATTGTTGATTTCTTGGCAAGACTATGCTCAGTAGTTTGCCATTGCTTTCTGAGTGACCTGCTGAATACCCCGTAAGTTACAGACGGGGAGAGAACCGCTACCAATTCTCATGCAACATCACGTTACTTACGAGAGTATACGAGATTACAGAGAAAGTCGTGTAACCCCTAGACCAGAGAGACCGGCAATGGCAAACTACTGAGCGTAATCTTGCCAAAAAATCAACAATCAGCTGAAAGATGCTGATGTTGACAGCGATGTCCTGTAAAGGATATGCACACAAAAAAGTGGTAATATAACTTACCTTACTAAGTTGCTCCACGTATATTCTAGGGTATGCAGGCATTGTTGGTTTAATTATTTTCATTCCAGAGTATAGAGGTATAAATTGCCATATTTAGTTGCTCTGAGTATATTCTAGATTTAGAGGCATTTTAACCTACATTATTCAGTTGCTCCACATATATTCTAGTGTAGAGGCATTATAACCTACATTACTAAGTTGCTCCACATATATTCTAGGGTATATGGACATTATAACTTATATTACCAAGTTGCTTCAAGTATATTCTAGGCATAGAGACATTATAACTCACCTTACCAAGTTCCTCCACATATAATCTAGAGAATCGGACATTATAACGTACCTTACCAAGTTGCCCACTTTGCTTGCTATGGTTGAGAAACATAGCATATCTATTGCTAACACCCATTTAAGCATCTGTTTGTTATTTGTTTTCCTACAGATTTCATCCAGAAAGTTCTGAAAGGACCATATGAATAAGCTGTGTTTCCTGCTTATCCAGACCTGCTCCATCTTTGCCAAGTATTTCTCACAATGTCTGACTTCAGTACAAAGATCTCGTAAACAAATTATACATCATTGCAGTTAGTGATGAGCGCATGTTTAAGAAACATACATCGATCAGACATGTGTTTAAATGTGCACATAATATTAATGTGCATATAATATTCTAAATAATACTAGACAACAGCTTAGTTATAATCTACAAATGGAAGGTTGAACAGGATGGATACCTAAATAAGGTGTTTAAAATCATCAAAATTAACAATTCAAAGATGCAGTATTCTCTGGGCCTGGGAAATGACAGACATTTCAATGGGAAAATAACGCATCAATTGAGAGATGGGAATAGGCGTCACATTTATGTAGCTAGGACCTTCAGTTTGGTGTTTTTTAATGACTTCTAAATTATTGTAGAGAATGGTCAAGAGCATTGAATGCTAAGTACTGATTGTTTGATTCATTAGGACTGAGGGTAATGTGTAGAATTCTCAGTGTTTTTACTTTCTTTCCCAATTAAAAAAAAATGAAAAACCATGTTTGAAATGTCTTATTATTATTTTTCATGTTGAAAATATGTGCATGTGTTTGTCATTGAATCTTTACTTAATGAACTTACTTTTTTAGACTTGTAGTCTATGGTGTAAATGTGGTAGGTAACTAGTCAGGGACAAACACTTTCTAGACTACAGGAGACACTGTTGTCTAGACTGTAGGAGACACTGTTGTCTAGACTGTAGGAGACACTGTTGTCTAGACTGTAGGAGACACTGTTGTCTAGACTGTAGGAGACACTGTTGTCTAGACTGTAGACTGTAGGAGACACTGTTGTCTGGACTGTAGACTGTAGGAGACACTGTTGTCTGGACTGTAGACTGTAGGAGACACTGTTGTCTAGACTGTAGGAGACACTGTTGTCTAGACTGTAGGAGACACTGTTGTCTAGACTGTAGACTGTAGGAGACACTGTTGTCTAGACTGTAGACTGTAGGAGACACTGTTGTCTAGACTGTAGACTGTAGGAGACACTGTTGTCTGGACTGTAGACTGTAGGAGACACTGTTGTCTGGACTGTAGACTGTAGGAGACACTGTTGTCTAGACTGTAGGAGACACTGTTGTCTAGACTGTAGGAGACACTGTTGTCTAGACTGTAGACTGTAGGAGACACTGTTGTCTAGACTGTAGACTGTAGGAGACACTGTTGTCTGGACTGTAGACTGTAGGAGACACTGTTGTCTAGACTGTAGGAGACACTGTTGTCTAGACTGTAGACTGTAGGAGACACTGTTGTCTAGACTGTAGACTGTAGGAGACACTGTTGTCTGGACTGTAGACTGTAGGAGACACTGTTGTCTAGACTGTAGGAGACACTGTTGTCTAGACTGTAGACTGTAGGAGACACTGTTGTCTAGACTGTAGACTGTAGGAGACACTGTTGTCTAGACTGTAGGAGACACTGTTGTCTAGACTGTAGACTGTAGGAGACACTGTTGTCTAGACTGTAGGAGACACTGTTGTCTAGACTGTAGGAGACACTGTTGTCTAGACTGTAGGAGACACTGTTGTCTAGACTGTAGGAGACACTGTTGTCTAGACTGTAGACTGTAGGAGACACTGTTGTCTAGACTGTAGGAGACACTGTTGTCTAGACTGTAGACTGTAGGAGACACTGTTGTCTGTACTGTAGGAGACACTGTTGTCTAGACTGTAGGAGACACTGTTGTCTGTACTGTAGGAGACACTGTTGTCTGTACTGTAGGAGACATTGTTGTCTGTACTGTAGGAGACATTGTTGTCTGTACTGTAGGAGACACTGTTGTCTGGACTGTAGGAGACATTGTTGTCTGTACTGTAGGAGACATTGTTGTCTGTACTGTAGGAGACACTGTTGTCTAGACTGTAGGAGACACTGTTGTCTGTACTGTAGGAGATATTGTTGTCTGTACTATAGGAGACACTGTTGTCTGTACTGTAGGAGACACTGTTGTCTGTACTGTAGGAGACATTGTTGTCTGTACTGTAGGAGACACTGTTGTCTAGACTGTAGGAGACACTGTTGTCTGTACTGTAGGAGACACTGTTGTCTGTACTGTAGGAGACACTGTTGTCTGTACTGTAGGAGACACTGTTGTCTGTACTGTAGGAGACACTGTTGTCTAGACTGTAGGAGACACTGTTGTCTGTACTGTAGGAGACACTGTTGTCTAGACTGTAGGAGACACTGTTGTCTAGACTGTAGGAGACACTGTTGTCTAGACTGTAGGAGACACTGTTGTCTACACTGTAGACTGTAGGAGACACTGTTGTCTGTACTGTAGGAGACACTGTTGTCTAGACTGTAGGAGACACTGTTGTCTGGACTGTAGGAGACACTGTTGTCTAGACTGTAGGAGACACTGTTGTCTAGACTGTAGGAGACACTGTTGTCTAGACTGTAGACTGTAGGAGACACTGTTGTCTGTACTGTAGGAGACACTGTTGTCTAGACTGTAGGAGACACTGTTGTCTAGACTGTAGGAGACACTGTTGTCTAGACTGTAGGAGACACTGTTGTCTAGACTGTAGGAGACACTGTTGTCTAGACTGTAGGAGACACTGTTGTCTAGACTGTAGACTGTAGGAGACACTGTTGTCTGGACTGTAGGAGACACTGTTGTCTAGACTATAGACTGTAGGAGACACTGTTGTCTAGACTGTAGGAGACACTGTTGTCTAGACTGTAGACTGTAGGAGACACTGTTGTCTAGACTGTAGGAGACACTGTTGTCTAGACTGTAGGAGACACTGTTGTCTGTACTGTAGGAGACACTGTTGTCTGTACTGTAGGAGACACTGTTGTCTAGACTGTAGGAGACACTGTTGTCTGTACTGTAGGAGACACTGTTGTCTAGACTGTAGGAGACACTGTTGTCTGTACTGTAGGAGACATTGTTGTCTGTACTGTAGGAGACACTGTTGTCTGTACTGTAGGAGACACTGTTGTCTGTACTGTAGGAGACACTGTTGTCTAGACTGTAGGAGACACTGTTGTCTAGACTGTAGGAGACACTGTTGTCAGTACTGTAGGAGACACTGTTGTCTAGACTGTAGACTGTAGGAGACACTGTTGTCTACACTATAGACTGTAGGAGACACTGTTGTCTGTACTGTAGGAGACACTGTTGTCTAGACTGTAGGAGACACTGTTGTCTAGACTGTATGAGACACTGTTGTGTAGACTGTAGGAGACACTGTTGTCTAGACTGTAGGAGACACTGTTGTCTAGACTGTAGACTGTAGGAGACACTGTTGTCTACACTGTAGACTGTAGGAGACACTGTTGTCTAGACTGTAGGAGACACTGTTGTCTAGACTGTAGAGACACTGTTGTCTAGACTGTAGACTGTAGGAGACACTGTTGTCTGGACTGTAGGAGACACTGTTGTCTACACTGTAGACTGTAGGAGACACTGTTGTCTAGACTGTAGACTGTAGGAGACACTGTTGTCTACACTGTAGACTGTAGGAGACACTGTTGTCTACACTGTAGACTGTAGGAGACACTGTTGTCTACACTGTAGACTGTAGGAGACACTGTTGTCTACACTGTAAACTGTAGGAGACACTGTTGTCTACACTGTAGACTGTAGGAGACACTGTTGTCTACACTGTAGACTGTAGGAGACACTGTTGTCTACACTGTAGACTGTAGGAGACACTGTTGTCTAGACTGTAGACTGTAGGAGACACTGTTGTCTAGACTGTAGGAGACACTATTGTCTACACTGTAGACTGTAGGAGACACTGTTGTCTAGACTGTAGACTGTAGGAGACACTGTTGTCTAGACTGTAGGAGACACTGTTGTCTAGACTGTAGGAGACACTGTTGTCTAGACTGTAGGAGACACTGTTGTCTAGACTGTAGGAGACACTGTTGTCTAGACTGTAGACTGTAGGAGACACTGTTGTCTGTACTGTAGGAGACACTGTTGTCTACACTGTAGACTGTAGGAGACACTGTTGTCTACACTGTAGACTGTAGGAGACACTGTTGTCTACACTGTAGACTGTAGGAGACACTGTTGTCTACACTGTAGACTGTAGGAGACACTGTTGTCTAGACTGTAGGAGACACTGTTGTCTAGACTGTAGGAGACACTGTTGTCTAGACTGTAGGAGACACTGTTGTCTAGACTGTAGGAGACACTGTTGTCTAGACTGTAGGAGACACTGTTGTCTAGACTGTAGACTGTAGGAGACACTGTTGTCTGTACTGTAGACTGTAGGAGACACTGTTGTCTAGACTGTAGACTGTAGGAGACACTGTTGTCTACACTGTAGACTGTAGGAGACACTGTTGTCTAGACTGTAGGAGACACTGTTGTCTAGACTGTAGGAGACACTGTTGTCTAGACTGTAGGAGACACTGTTGTCTAGACTGTAGACTGTAGGAGACACTGTTGTCTACACTGTAGACTGTAGGAGACACTGTTGTCTACACTGTAGACTGTAGGAGACACTGTTGTCTACACTGTAGACTGTAGGAGACACTGTTGTCTACACTGTAGACTGTAGGAGACACTGTTGTCTAGACTGTAGGAGACACTGTTGTCTAGACTGTAGGAGACACTGTTGTCTGTACTGTAGGAGACACTGTTGTCTGTACTGTAGGAGACACTGTTGTCTGTACTGTAGGAGACACTGGTGTCTACACTGTAGACTGTAGGAGACACTGTTGTCTACACTGTAGACTGTAGGAGACACTGTTGTCTACACTGTAGACTGTAGGAGACACTGTTGTCTAGACTGTAGGAGACACTGTTGTCTAGACTGTAGGAGACACTGTTGTCTAGACTGTAGACTGTAGGAGACACTTTTGTCTAGACTGTAGGAGACACTGTTGTCTAGACTGTAGACTGTAGGAGACACTGTTGTCTGGACTGTAGGAGACACTGTTTTCTACACTGTAGGAGACACTGTTTTCTAGACTGTTGGAGACACTGTTGTCTAGACTGCAGCCTCTTTGTGCCACGTGGTAATGAGAGCATCTGTCTGGCACACATTCAGCTGAATCTAACTGGGAGCCCAGGTATATTTTAAAAAATTCCCCATTGCTTTTTCAAACCTATGACCCCTGAACTTGCAAGGTGTCAAATCACACAACATCTGGTTATGATAAAAGCTCTGTAGCATATAACTATTATAATGCTTAAGAACTAAGAGATAGTAACTCTAAATCTCAGACTAAAGGGCCAGACATGTTGCATTTATATTTGGGTGGTTTGGAATCTGCAGACACCCTTAGGGAACAATGGGAGCGATAGGTGGTAAGGAAGTGAAGCGGCATCCCTATCTCATAATGCCATGGCCTATAATATGTGAAGACCTAACACTGCATGTGGCAAGAGGCGACTATGAAGGGACGGTGTGAGACTGGCCATCTCATCTGACAGAAAATGTTAGCTGCAAAATCTAACCAGTCATGAACAAATCTATACAGGGCTTGGCATAAGTTGGTATGAGGGCCTAGACATTACAGGCAGCAGAGACGAAGACTGACAAGACAATTTTCTGGAAACATGAGAGTGATAGGTGGTAAGGAAGTGAACAGGCTGCCTGACGTCATAATGCGATGGTCTAGAATATGTGAAGACTGAATATTTTACCTTGCAGTATGTCTTGGGACTACCTTCGCCTTTATTGTGACTTATTTAACAACTATTCTGTGAAATCTTTTCAAAATACTACTTGTAAAATAAATGCCTGACTTTTGCTTTAAAGTTGAGAATATGACAATGAGAAAAGAAGCTGATCACCTCACCTGATAATGCTGTGACCTAGTAAATGAACCTCAGTTTTCTAAACTCCTACTTCAGCGTATGCTAGTGGGGTTCTGTTACATTTTACAAGTAGTGCTTTTAGTTTTAGTCATGGAGCAAATACAGGTTTCCTTCTGTATGGCAGGTCTCTGGGACATCATCTGTAATCTAGTCAGTTACAGGACTCGGTACTGAATACACTGGAACATCATCTGTTATTGAACCACATTATTTTATGGTCTCTTCAATAAATCCGATACCCTGCCACACTATTAGATCTTCTCACCAACAAATCCCATACCCTTCCACACAGTTTGATGGTCTCTTCAATAAATTCCATACCTTGTCACACTGTTTGATGGACTCTTCAATAAATCCCAGACCCTGTCACACTATTAGGTCTTCTCACCAACAAATCCCATACCCTGCCACACTTTTTGATGGACTCTTCAATAGATCCGATACCCTGCCACACTATTAGATCTTCTCACCAACAAATCCCATACCCTGCCACACTTTTTGATGGACTCTTCAATAGATCCGATACCCTGCCACACTATTAGATCTTCTCAACAACAAATCCCATACCCTGCCACACTTTTTGATGGACTCTTCAATAGATCCGATACCCTGCCACACTATTAGATCTTCTCACCAACAAATCCCATACCCTGCCACACTTTTTGATGGACTCTTCAATAGATCCGATACCCTGCCACACTATTAGATCTTCTCACCAACAAATCCCATACCCTGCCACACTTTTTGATGGACTCTTCAATAAATCCGATACCCTGCCACACTATTAGATCTTCTCACCAACAAATCCCATACCCTGCCACACTTTTTGATGGACACTTCAATAGATCCGATACCCTGCTACACTATTTGATCTTCTCACCAACAAATCCCATACCCTGCCACACTTTTTGATGGACTCTTCAATAAATCCGATACCCTGCCACACTATTAGATCTTCTCACCAACAAATCCCATACCCTGCCACACTTTTTGATGGACTCTTCAATAGATCCGATACCCTGCCACACTATTAGATCTTCTCACCAACAAATCCCATACCCTGCCACACTTTTTGATGGACTCTTCAATAGATCCGATACCCTGCCACACTATTAGATCTTCTCACCAACAAATCCCATACCCTGCCACACGGTTTGATGGACTCTTCAATAAATCTGATACCCTGCCACACTATTAGATCTTCTCACCACCAACTCCTATACCCTGCCACACTATTAGATCTTCTCACCACCAAATCCCATACCCTGCCACACTATTAGATCTTCTCACCAACAATTCTCATACCCTGCAAAACTATTAGATCTTCTCACCAACAAATCTGATACCCTGCAACACTATTAGATCTACTCACCAACAAATCTCATACCCTGCAACACTAATTAGATAATTGATGGTTCCGTCGCCCTGCTACTGAGTGAGTGCGTGGCGCGACACTGTGAGCTGTGAGTTTCGTGTGAAATGCTTTTGAATCTGCCCGAGGTGTTTTGGAAAGTGACTGCATGTTCAGAGTGATGGCGGATGGCTATGTCCCAGAGTTGACCGGTTTTTGCTTTATGCAGAAATGCGTGGCTGCTGGGCTTCTGGTTGACTGCCACTGCCATCCCATCGACGATGAACTGTAATTCGTGGACTGTGTGGGTGAACATCTAGGAAACATCCAGATGGGAAAATGACTGCCGATTCCATCAGAAATGAACTGGGTGTTTGTGTGGGGACTATTGTGTTGACATTCTGGTGGGGGCATTATGCACAGTGTATCTGTGCGGGCTGTTGTTTGTCGAGACTCCTGTCTTTTCCACTTTTCATATTGGGCAGTGGGGAGCGTTTTGTGTGATATTCACTGGCACAGGAACGGAGCATAATGGGGACGACCCGTTGCTGTGAAGTTGGAACTGTGACTAACTAACTAACTAATTAGATCTTCTCACCAACAAATCTGATACCCTGCAACACTATTAGATCTTCTCACCAACAAATCACATAAATTGCCACATTGTTTGATGGTCTCTTCAATAAATCACATGCCCTGCCACACTATTTGATGGTCTCTTCAAAAACTTCCATCCTCTACCACACTATTTGATCTTCACACCAACAAATACCATACCCTGCCACACTGTTTGATCTTCTCTTCAATAATTCCCATACCCTACCACACTATTTGATCTTCTCTCCAACACAACCCACACCCTGCCACACGGTTTGATGGTCTCTTCAATACATTCCACACCCTGACACACTAATCTTCTCTTCAAAAAATCCCATACACTGTGCCAAGTAGTAGCACAGAGCACATGATGCAAAAGAAAAAGGGAGCAAAACTCCCGAACCAAAATGTAGATAAATCTAGGCGATTGATGTAGGACGAAGATCACGTCAGTTTGTTTGTCAATAACTACGGTCATTCAGATCATTGAGCTTGACTAGAGAAGCAGCACGTTCAAGTCGTCTCTGATTCATGAAGTTAATTACTGGCAGAACAACTTTGTTCATGGCTAATATATAGTTGAAAGGAGACCCAGAATCATGGCAGCATTGGCTTATATATAAAGATCAGGATTCTTGGGACAGATGCAGAATCTGGGAAGGAGATTGATAATGTTACACCAGAAGGACACTTCGGTAACCTTGGATGGACAGAAGGAATGAAGGACTGTAATACGACGTTGATAATTCACAAGTAGCAAATAAGATCGCCTGTTGAATATTTATAATTAATATTTTCTTACGATCGTCCCGTCTGACGGTTACAGACCCGATCAAAATTTGAAATTCATAAATTTGTCGGTTTGATCATTGCTCAAGAATGGCTAATAAACGTAGCCATATCAACTTGTCTACCAGCCTTCGAGTGGGTCTTTTTTATTGAATTTTCGTCCATGCTTTTTGCTGGATCATTTCTGCTACTCTAGACACAGCTTTGTTCGAGCCTATTGTTTTGACCTTTATGCCAGAAGGATTACAGCACACTGCCACACTATTTGATGGTCTCTTCCAGAAATCCAAAAACCTGCCAGACTATTTGATCTTCTCACCAACATATCGCCTACCCCGCCACACTATACTTAAACAAACACAAATAACATTCTGTCCTAAAACAAAACAAAGGCCCAGCAATCAAATACTGATCAACAAAAATAGTGCTTTATTAAATGTCATCAATAACAAGAATTCAATTAAATCAGACTATCACCTTTAAACACACCCTGAGGATGGAAACACAGACAATAACTTCAACTGCCTTTAATTCAGCAAGCACAAATATTGAACAGGGCAAATGAAACACACTGGAAGGGAAATGGGTCACAATGGGAACCAACTCTGAAGCCATCAAAGTAACAAGACTGGCAAACTTAAAACATTTGTTAAAACTAATAAATGGCACATTAATCACCTGTAACTGAAGTAAAACATAAATGTTATTTATTAAAAATATGACTTGTTTTTCCCTAATGTTATTGTCATAATGTGCTAGTACACTACTGACTGCCATGGAGGTACAATTCTGGGAAGATTCTTTGGGTTAGCAAATCAGGGCAGTGTGTGTTGAGAAGTGGCGGTTTGTAAGTGCAATGTCTGCCTCTAATTTGAGAAATGCAGCTATGAACCAAGCTGTAGGTGATTACAAAATCAGAAACTTGAGATTGTGTAAACACTCTTCAGATCCTGGAATAGACAATTAGATGCCTTGTAATCTCTACTAAGGACAACAAATAAACCGACAGGACTCATGATCATGTTGGGAAAGGAGATAATTCACTGCCCAAGCTGTCAACATTATAAAACTATCCACAAACGAAAAAGAGAGTGTTGAAGTGCTACACAGAACCTATATTGTTACATGGATGTGAAACATGGCCAATTGGCAGAAAAACTGATAAAAATCTGATGGCAGTGGAGATATGGTTTCTGAGGAAAATGCAAAGAATACCATTGGCAGACAGAAAAACCAACAAGAAAGTCCTAAATGAAACAAATGAAAACTGCAAACTGATTAAATAAATTAGACATAGTCAAGATTTTTGGGCACATTATGAGAAGAAATAAACTAGAAAACTTAGTGACAACTGGCAAGATTGAGGGGAAAAGAACAAGGGGAAGGCAGAGAGATAAATATCTAGATGGTTTGGACACATGGAATAATGGAGACAATAGCACAGACCTGACCCACAGATCTTGTGATTGTGTGAGATGGCGAAACATGACAGTCCTAGTTTATCGTCATGGCCCATGATGATGATAATCCACAAAAGAGAATATTTACAGAAAGGGTGATTCTGGTATTCACATATTAGACAGTGCTATGCACGAGACCTTTTTGTGTGATGTAAGGGTAGAGACTGAGTATGTACGAAGGTATCAGTAAGTCTATTTGCACATCTCACCTCGACTTGTAGAAAAACAAAATAAAAACCAGGACTTCATTCACTGGTAGTCGTTGCCTTGGTTATATTTGAGGTCAGCAACTTGTGCATTATTTTGTTTTTTTACAAGTTCTTCTCTCCTTGCTGGTTGTGACCATTCTTTGTTTGCTGCAGACTTACTGCTCCTCTTGTCAGCTGGGGTCCTTGTCAAGCTGTAATGTTTGCTGATCAGTATGTAATGATGGTAATCACAGATACACCAAACCAAGACAGTGTATAAGATTATGGGAACACCAACACTTAAGATAACACTGCCCTGGGTGAACAGAGGACATACAATCAATGAATGAATGTCATCATCATCATCAAGTGCCTTGGTGACTGGTGCAGGCAATCATGCTTCTCCACGTACTGCAATCTCCAACAGCATGCATTCATTCGTGCACTGACACCATTCCGTGTCATGACACAAGAAAGGCTGTGAAGAATCCTCTCGTCTTTCTCTATCTCGCCTTCCACACATCTTTCTACTTATCACATGTTCCAATCTTTCACTCATAATGCGGCCAAAAAATGTTGAATGGCTATTTCCGAAGTTGTCTTTGTGTCTTAACCTCTTTCACAACATTTTGTTCATACATTTTAGCCGAACAAGGAAATTTCAGTGTTCTTCTGTACAACCAAATCTCCTAGGACTCGAGGAATTTGTCTGCTTGTTTACAAACTGTCCAGGATAATTAGGTTTAAAACAAAAATAGACCTGGGAATATTATGCATATTAAAAGATCCTTGGCAATTGAACATCAAATAGAGCATCCCCCAAAAGATTCACTACCCAAGCTGCTGTAAGTTTTCTCTAATGTAATTCTGGACTCATGGTACAATAAGTAAAGGACCCTTATACAGTTGGAGGTGTATTGGGTACATGGTGCCAGGGCCATATTTGTACACACCCACTGGCACTCCATGGGTAATGTGGTCAATATCATACCAATCATCTTTACCTTCAAGGACATTTCCTGGAACCCATTTTAGGCTGGCTTGACCTGGGGGGAGGGGGGGGGGGGGGGGGTCAATTTTTGAAAGAATCCATCTTGATGGGGATTCAAACATATTACCATTGGGTCAGCAGGCAAAAGTGGTAGTCACTTCACTGCTATGGCTCCATGGAGTCAATGGTGGCTGGTCTATACACTCCAGTATTATAACAGATCAGGGTGTTACCACCTACAGCAGTTGAAATGCCAAGACTACTAACACTTCCCCAAGCACCGTCAGTAAAGTCATAGTAAAGTAACCTCAGGGGGCAAAGTGTAGTTAGAATATTAGTCACGTTATAAGTGCTGAAGTACAGAACGCTGATGGAAGGCATGGGGTTCCTGGAAGAAGAAGCAGGGAGGGGTCATCCAGTATGAACCAGGACATTTCAGACACCTTGAGCCTGAAAGTGCAAGATGTGGCAGAAATGGGAAGGGGTTGAGAAACTTTTCGGCAGGCAATGATGAGAGCAGTATTCTGCAAAGCACCTGCTAGGTAATCATGATACCCCAGTTCAATGTTAGAGTCCACACAAAGTATTATGTTAGTTTCCTGGCCGTTATTACAAAGAGTAAAATGCTGAACTGCATAGCACTGCTTTTTCTAAACTGACCAATGCATGTACTGTGTTGCATTTATCATATCACCGGAAAGCATACCATAATCATCATCTCTGTAAAAACAAAAAGACATACATAACATGCCAAATGCATGTGATGTTGTCATACTGTAATCTTAAACTCAATACATTAAAACACTGGAAACTGGAGTATGCATACAGTTTCATACATTCTTATTTCATGAAGGCTTGTTAATTTAGTCTAATACTGTAAAGCCATCATCAAATTTTATTTTATATATAACATGCAGTGGACATTTGACCACTGTTGAGTTATGTCTTAGTTTCCTACTTATTTTCTTCTTTATTGCATACAATTTGTTTCTGATGTCTATATTTTAGTGATAACTCACTACTCAAGGCAAGGCATTGACTCGTAGCTTTGCACTGTCCCTAACCAAAAGAAGAAATAAATTGGAGAACTTGGTGACAACTGGCAAGATTGAGGGGAAGAGAACAAGGAGAGAGCTGAGAAGTAAATACTAGGATGGCTTGGCCACACTGTATGGTCAAGACAAGAACACAGTTGATCCATGACTCTGGTGATCGAGTGAGATGGCAAAACATGACTGCCAACGCTTACTGGCATGGCACATGATGATGATGAACTACAGGTTAAAACAACAACAATAAATAATAATGCAGTACCTCAAAGTAGGCTTGGCTGTTTAGAAAGACTTGTCTATGAATGTCCAATTAACAAACAGCATGAATCAGAGATCTCTAGTTTTATGACATTGTCAAAAATCCACATTGAACCCGTCAAGGAAATTAGGTTTGGTACATGATCTTTCTCTCTAGGTTTTAATTACCATTAAAGATGAAGGGTTAATTATTCCCAAGGTTTTAAAAACAATACTGACACAAAGTTGTAATTAAAGTCAAGTAAAAGACCTTTCTTACTTGCCTTTAGAGGCAGTGGGCATGTGGTTCTGGGCCCCTATTTGTATAGATCATCAGCGTTTTGTGGGTCCTGTGACCAGTATCACACTGGCTGCCTTGACTTCCCAAGACATTTCCTGGTATACATGTTTGGCTGGGCTGACCTGCAAGCCCATGCCAATTTTAAAACAATCTGTCTTGATGTGGACCTTGACCTTGAGGCCAGGAGCAAGCACCTAGCCACTATACTACCACAGCTCCATGTGGTAATTTTTTAAAAAGTTGCATATCCTTTACAGGATGACGTATTCAACCCCAGCATTTTTAGGTTATTTGTGATTTCTTGAATAAGATATACTATGCACTACAACATCTACTAAAATCAAATGCGCTATCTGGTAACACCAAGATCACAATATACAAAACGCTGATCAGACCAGTTGTGCTGTATGGCTCTGAAACCTGGAGTACAACGAAAGGAGACGAAGCCTTGTTTACAAACCTTTGAGAACAAAGTTTTAAGACGCATCTTTGGACTTATTAGGGATACACAAAGTGGAGAGTGGAAAAGAAGAAGTAACAATGACATTTATGATCTGTTTAAGTCCCCGCTAATCACTGGTATCATGAAGGCTAATAGACTACAATGGCTGGGGCATGTAGAAAGAATGGAAGACAATAGGGAAACAAGACTCGCATTCACTCAGGAAATAAATGATCGTAGACCCCCGAGGTAGACAAAGAAGACGGTGGAGAGATAATATATACACAGACCTACAAGCACTTGGAATCAATGACTGGCAAGAGAAGGTCAACCAGAGAGACGAATGGAGACGGATTGTATCTTCAGCAAAGAACCTCAATGGCTCGGAATGCTGAAGAAGAAGAAGAAGAAGAAGAAGAAGAAGAAGAAGAAGAAGAAGAAGAAGAAGAAGAAGAAGAAGAAGAAGAAGAAGAAGAAGAAGAAGAAGAAGAAGAAATATATACATGATACTTTAGATAATTACCTGAACTGCTTCGTATTACAATGGTCGAAATGGATATAAATATAAATGGCTTCACTGAAGCAATGGTCCCTTTAACAGATTTAAATGGCACATTTCAACTTAATATGTATGATTAAAAGTATGATTGAAGTATTAAATAAAAGTGGACCATGTGAGATCAACATATAGCAAGATAATGGAAACAAGGCAATAATAGAAGGTGAAAAACTTTGGATGCAGACCATGAAAATACACAGTTCAAGAGACAAAAAGTTAGTTGCATATCCTTTACAGGACGTCGCAGTCAACACAAGCATGTTTGGTCGATATGATCTCTTGGCAAGTTTGCGCTCAGTAGTTTGCCATTACTTTCTGAATGACTGGCATGATCGTGAAAAACCAACACAAGTTGGTCTGCTGCCAAATCACCCGCAGCTGTGTTTCGAATGTGGGTATGTGGGATTACAAATTGCGTCCGTAACTCCTTTGCCACGGAGCCACCTCAACAGATAAAAAACTACTAAAACCTTTCTGAAGAGCATGGACTGGAATGGAAAAGAGACAAAGAAAGTAAATTGTACGACTGTGTGATACAATATATATGGGAGACAAGGCACAGAAAATATCAATATGACCACTTGGCAAATTATATATGGGAAAAAAAGCAAAGAAAGTAATTAGCAAGACTGTTTGATAAATAGATTACACCCAACATATAACAGAGAAAAACTACAAGACATTACAGATTGTATTTGCAGCAAAGAACCTCAATGGCTCGGAATGCTGAAGAAGAAGAAGAAGAAGAAGTTTGATAAATTATGTATGGAAAACAAGACCAAAAAAAAAAAAAAAAAAGCAAACTACATGATTGTTGTGGCAAATTCTGCATAGAAAACACAAAGACAGTTAACAAGATTATTGGTGCAAATTGTTTGGGGAAAAGAATTCAAAGAAAGTAAACAAGACTTTTTGGCAAAATCTGCATTGGGAAAAAAAGACAAAGAAAATAAACAACATGATTGTTGGGGCAAATTCTGTATGGAAAACAAGGCAAAGAAAGCAAACACAACTGTGGCAAAATTAGAAAGCAGTGACAAAGCTGAGCAAGTAGGAATCTATTTCATAGCAAACAAGAGCATTCTTTCACACATCTGAATGCACAACCTGGGGCAAATGCACAACCTGGGGCAAATGTACAACAATGAACGGAGCTTCAAATAAAAATGTATCAGTAAACAGTTCAATTAAATAACACTAAAATTCTATTTAAAGTTTAAAACAATAAAGTTAGTTGCATCTCTTTCACAGAAAATTGCAATCAGTCCCAACATCTATTGGCTGTTTGTGATTTACTGGGCAATCAAGGCTACAAAGGAACAACAAATATTCTATGATAGATATTGAATAAACCAATCTATGTCATATAGGTATAAAAATGACCTGAAGGCAAACAATAATATCAAGACATGCCACAAATATGGGAGGCTGCAACAACAGCTACAACCAAAATGTTACATGGCTGCCAGACTTCTACTTGCATGTCAGAGCTAGATCACAGTACTTGCTGCCTCAAGATATCCAGTTGATTTATTTAGATAATTATCTTAACATATCTACCATGGCAGCAGATGACAGGCAGTTGTTGGTTATGACCTCAAGTTCGTTATGGTGGGCAGATGATCATCTTCAAACGCTTCTACCATGTTCGTAGAATAGAATGCAACCGGATCATGCAACTGTAATAACAGAAGGTGAGAAAACAGAGATCATGCAACTGTAATAAGAGAAGGTGAGAAAACAGAGATCCAGACTGCCAGAAAACTCACAGCTCAATGGACAGACAACTTTGAAGACTGTGTGAAGAGTTAGGGACCAGAATAGAAACAAGACAAAAAATAGTAAACAACATAACTGTTTGGTTAACTCTGTACACAGAATCAACAGAGGTAAAAGAACTGCAACACAGCTGAGCAAGCATGAATCTATTTCATAGGAAACAAGAGCATTGTTTCACACATCTGAATGAATCATCTGAGAAACAGAGAATGGAAATGCTAATACAAATGTATCACTAAACAGGTCAACTACAAATATGTTACTAGGCCCCTTAAAGGAATCACAGAATGTCAAAATGGTAATATCGTAACCTATCATACTTGTCTTAAGAGGCAACAAAGAGACTTGCTATCTCATCCCATAGAAATCTTTTGTTGTGAAATTCAAACAGTCATGAACAAGTCTACAAAGGGCTTGACGTGAGTTAGTTGAGGGCTTATGCTCCATCAGGAGATGATAGGCAGCACAAGAAGAAATAGATAAATGAAATAACACTAAAATATTGTCTCAGGTTACAAAGGAATAATAAATATATTATCACATATGGGAAATAAATAAATATCTTTTTCAAACAAATATTAAAATGAACAGAAGGCAAACAATAATATAAAAAGCCACTTGCTACAAACATGGCGCCCTTTAACAAAAGCTACAACGGTAGTGTTGTATTCCTAGCATGAGCTACTTCACTGTACTTGCGGCCTCAAGAGGTGAGCCAGATCATTGGCATCCATAGTGATTATGTCACAAGAGAGCCTTAAATCTGTATCATCAATGACAGTCAGACTTGCCACTTCGCTCAAGTCCTGTTCTGGGTAATCGTGGGGCACTGCCAGTTCATACAGGACTCCATCAATTTCAAATTGGCTGGTCATTTCAAGTATATCTTCATTTCTGTTGCCCTGTTGAGAATGGATGACATTTCTTCATGTACATTCCAGAACATTCATTGTTTCAGTCTACAATTCTCAGCCAGGTAAACATACATCATAAACAGTAAACTCATTCTGTTCCAAGCAAGACTCTGTGTGATCAACTATTTAACATGTGCCGCAGCCAATGTGATAGTACTTCTTACATTTAATCACAGCATACTAATGAAATTTGACCACATGTTTGTTGTGCATAAGGTGTATATATTTGGTTCGTGTGAGAGTAATATACTTGATATTTTGCTGTTAATTAGGGCCTCTCTGGGCAGCAACTGTGAGTTTCTGAGACTGAGAACTCACTATATTATCTTACAGGTGGACAATGTCATCAGCTAAGCCTACATCACCAAACTGCTCTATCAGAGACCACTGAATTCCATTTCTAATGGTAGCTAATGTTATCTTACATAGTCAGTAAGAACAATAAAGGTAACAAAAGGCATTTCTGTTGAACTTCTGTTCTTACTTCAAATGAATCCATTAGTTCACCCTCATGAAGAACCCTGCATTTTCATGTTCTCATATGCTATCTTTAATTTAATGATCGTCCATGGGATGCCATCACTTTCCAAAGAGACTCAGTATCAGTGCTGTCAAAGGCCTTTCAATAGCTCATAAATCCAATATAGAGAGACACATTCATTTCAATGCATTCCTCTAGTATTATACATAATGTGGCTATTTAGTCAGTGCAGGATCTGTTTAGTCAACCTCACAACCAATTCACTTGCTCAGAAACTTTCCCTTGTCTTAGTAACTCACAACCAAATCTCTTGCTCATTGCCATTACCTTTTTCTTGCCCGAGTAACTGACAATCAACTCCCTTGCTCACTGCCTTTCCCTTGTTTCGAATGTCAGCTGAACCATATCCCTATGTCTGTTTACTTGGTGTATCACAATAACTGTATGACCTGTTCTGAAATATTCTCATGAGATTCTACACCTTGGCACACCCCTGAAAATATTTGCCTACTTTGATACATTTGCCTACTTTTTACACTGTTTAGAATTGCTGCGCTTATAGACACCACGAGCTTCTAGTAACACATAAGAAATAGATAAGCAATTCTCACAACAAGAAAACTGAGTGCTAATAACCTGGTCTCCATTCACCTCCCCATTGTCAGTCATTTCATCAATGGAAACATCAGCAACCACATCTGCTCCTACAGCAATACTGTCGTTGGTCAATGTCTCCAGGTAGTCAACTCCATGAAGATTAAAGTCATCATTGGTCTCCCCAAGCAGCTGGACATCTTCAATAGCTGAACAACTGCCAAACATTTCACCTGCAACATCATATTTAGGCATGTAACTTCCTGCATAACAGCACTTTTATACACTTAAAATGGAGTTTTAATTTAAGAAATGATAATTCTATACCTCTCACTTATAAACCCGTTGAAATAAAACACTGATGCACCATAACAATAAACCTCATGTTAGGTAATATGAGTACAATATTTTACGTACAAATCTGCATCATTTATTGGATGCTGTTATTGCATACAGTGATCAATTAGTGTGACAATTATAACAAAACAGAAATTATGGTCACCTCCAAGAATAAAGAAATACCACAATATAGCATCCATGTAAATATAATTATTCTTAGATGGTGAATCGACACAGCTATCTTGGGGAAGTCATAACGTCTGATAAAAGATGCCTTGTATAGATTAGAGCAAGAACCACCATGGCAAAACTAGTCTTCGCAAGATAGAAAATATACATACCATTAAAAGACTGTAAATTGCAGAGAGAAATAGTGTTAGGTTAAAAAAAAAAAGGCTTGCAAAACAAAGTGGAATATATGGACATTACAATGTTCAACATGAGAGTGGAGATACGATGAAGGCAGTTACCATATACCAAACTCTGTCAAAGGACAGTTATCATATCAAACTCTGTCAGTTATCATATGAAACTCTGTCCATGTTTTCAACAACAACAACTGGATGATCCTGGCATGTGTCTTTGCTGTCTGTGAAGAAATGATACCTTCAGGAATGTTTGTGGATCTACTGCCTTGGTCTTGTAGAATTTCAGGCAACTTGAGAGCTGACAGCTAAGTTCCAAAACACTCATAGCAAACAGCTTACACATGGTTTGGGGATCAGCATTGCAATCTATCCATGACCACTTGCTGTAGTCTATTCCTTGACCACTGCAATTTACCAACCAACATCCCTGGGGGGGGGGGGGGGGGGGAAGGTGTGGGCATATTGGATTAGAGATTAAGACATGCACCCCTGACTCATTCAGACTTGGTTTAAGTCAGGGTGTGGACTGCCTGTATTTAACAACAAAAACAACAAGAAAACCAGGATACTCGTCCGAGATCATAGAGTTGTGGATGGAACATCCAGCCTTCTCTTGAGTTGAGCTGAGTCAAGAACCGACATTACAGCACCAAGGACATACCCATATGTGCTCTGTCTTCATCTTCAACAGCCAGCAAAGAGTCACAATATTGATGGTACAGGAACAGTTTGATTATGTGTCCGCCTGGCCTTTTCTTGGAGTGTGGAGTGTCGGCCAGATCCTCTGGCCACTCCTTGCAGCACGATTCTCTACAACCATGAAGATCTGCTTAGCCTTCTCTAATCCAGGCTGAAATACTCAGGAAACCCATGTTAATGTTGTTAACATTAAATATCCTTTGGCAGTTGGGGGAAAAAGAACAATCCTAATATGCCACTGCCTTGGAAAAATTTCAAAATTTCCAAGGTGAATCCTTGAGTAATCCATGGGAGGAGAATGGTGCACTTATGGAGATATGGGTGTGCAATAAGACTGATCCTGTATCAAAGTCAAACAGTTATTGAAGTATCTATGCTTGGATCTGGAATTGGGCTTAGTGCAGAAGCTAGTAAACATACATGAGCATCAGGCAAGCATGCTATATGAATATTCATCCCTCAGAGATGTTGCATGTCTGCTGGGGAGACTAAACCGCTATGGGTTTGCAGACATGCAGTGATACTATTTCTACAAACAATAACAGTAGCAACACAGCTATTAGCAGGCTTTGAATAAAATCTCTAAATTTTAACCACCTTCTTCGTCAACATTTGGACTTTGTTTTTGTTGCATATACACATCTTTAAACATTTCAAAGTTACATGTGTAAATTAACAACTCACCTGAAGTAACTATATGATTTCTGTCACTCAGATAAACTATGGTCTCCTGATCCCCGAGATCTAAATACTGGTCAGGTTCTGAGAAGATATTACACTGAACTGTAATTGGTCTGTTTCCTAACTGGATCAATACAATTCATCTACTACATATCTACTCTCGTCTGCTGGCCTGGTGGTTATGAACTGAGTCATCACTGAGTAGAATGGCTCAGGCATTCATGTCTTTCCACAGACCTCAGTCCTGGTGCTCTGGATAAACTGCTAATGATATTCCTCCAAGCCACCATCTCAGTCATCCAGCATAATTTCTCTTGGTTTGCCTCTACCACTTTTCCCACTGATCTTTCCAGCTGTCACAATATTCTCCAATGCCTCTCTAATCATCACATGACCAAAACATACTGTTTGTCTCCTTCTTATAGTTGTATATAATATTCTATTTTAATTATCCTCTTCCAGGCAATCATTGTTAGTTTCTCTGGCAATCCAAGGTATTCACAACATTCATCTCAGGAACCACATTTCTATTGCTTCAAAGCTTTTGCTAATTTGTTCACTGACGTTCACTGTTATATAACAAAACAGGTTCTATATAACATTTCAGCTGACTATGGACATAGAAAAATGACAATTTCTATAATAACATGATCATGTCTATATCTACTTCTTCAGTTGCCTGGTCTAGAGCAGTGATCAAGGCTCTCCAATTCTCTCCATCATCTGCTATTTTAAAGAAGTTGGTATTGCTTATATTATTATTTGTTTCCCAGCTGCGTAATCTTTCCATATAGATCTGTCTGTTTTCCTCTGCTTCTCTTGCATATTACGTTTCTTGGGCACTGGGTTGGTGTCTGTTGACAGTGAGATACCTAAAACCTGGAGGACAATGGATACTGGCAGTTCTCAAATGATATAGTCAACTGACCATTTCTATATAAAATAACAATGGATATAGTAAGCTGACAACAGATATGGACGACTGACCATTTCTATATAAAATAACAATTGATATGGTAACATGACAATTTCTATGTGAAATAACAATGCTAGCAGTAAAATGACAATGTCTATAGTATCTATTCTATAATATATTATATAGTGTCCGACTGGAGTCTGCGGTATGTACCTGACGAAATGCAGCCAAACATGTCATGCAATAAATAAATTGTGTAATTTATTGTTTCTATCTTCATTATTCACATTTATATAGTAGTTAGCTGATTATGGATACAGTAAACTGACAACCATCATTATGTGCCATGCTGATAACCGTGGGCAGTCATGTTTCACCATCTCACTCGATCACCAGAGTCTCACAATGGATGTACAACTTCTACAATCTACTAGCTGTCTATGGCAGACAATTTTGAAAGCCTTTCACTGATAATACTCTACAATACAAAACAACCCTTACCTTGAGAGTCCAGAATGTCCTGTGTGTCCATTAAATGTCCTCTCATTAAGGTTCTGTTGTGAGTGTTTGCATCCAGATCTTTTGTGTGTGTGTACATATCAGCTGTATCATCTTGTAGTACTACAGTCACTGACTCTGAGTCTTCAAAATGTCCATGGACATAGCTGGATTCAGCAGGATGACGTCTCGTGGATGCATGTCTATGCCATGAGCCCCAGACATATGCAGCTTCATGACCACATCATTCACGAAGGACTGCATGCACATCTGGCACTGAGAGGGCAGAAGGCATTCCTTGTGGGCATTGATCACATGGACAGCCAAATCATAGGTGCGTATGAAGGACATGGCACAGAAGGGACAGCAGTAGCTCATGTTACACCCACTGTGGGAGATCTCCTTGATGATACGAGGGCTCATCACGTGGGTTTTCCGCATGTGTTCTGAGAGTAAGCGACTGGTTGGGAAGCTGGTCTGACACTCAGGACACACGTGTGCTTCTGTCTGAAGGTGTTGATTGCGGACATGGTTGTACATCAAATGTAGGTTCTGGTAACCTGGAAGTACAGGAAACAGTAAAAGCAGTGTCCAAATGTTGTCTTACAGCTGTATATAATTTGTGTTTATGTGTGATGGCAAATATAGCTTTTTGAAACGAAAAAAATACCTACAAATAAACAGTTGTAGTTATAGTAAGGAAGAGAGTGTTAAAGTGCTGTAGGCAGTACAGTACAGGAACCTTGTACACACCTGAGGGTGCACTGAGTACATGGTGCCAGTCCCATGTTTGTACTGACCAAACAACACTCAGTGGGTGAGGTAGTCATGATGCACCTGCGACCTATACTTCCCAAGACATTTCCTGGTACACATTTTATACTGGGGCGACTTGGGAGGCTAGGCCAATTGTTGAAATCAAACCCCTGACGACAAACGACAAATCAAACGACAACTAGCCAAAAAACATTCCCTTATGTATGGCACGTTACACCCTCCTTAGGTATTTATAATGCCCATGTTAAACACTGCCTCAGTGAGTCATTTGTTATTGATTATTTTTCATGCGTTTTAATGTTCTTTTGTTGTCAAAAGTTGCTTCATAAGTGATGTTGAATGAAAGAATGTATGAGAGGAAATAGAGAAGAAGGGCAGAATGTCAGACGGGCCTGCGTGCCCAATTCTTAACCCTTTGAAAATAAAGACTTATTATTATTATTATTATTATACTACCATGGCTCCCACTGAAGTTACAGTGCTATACTGAGCATATGTTATGTTGTGTGCATGAGAGACCAGGACTAAACAGCAGATACAATGATAAACATATGATGATTTCTTGATATGTGGTTTCTGAGGAAAATGCAAAGAATAAAATGGATGCACAGAAAAACAAATGAGTCTGTCCTTCAAGAAATAGATGGAAATTGAAAACTGATGACAGAAATTAGTTACAGACAGTTACGATTTTTATGAAGTTGTTATGAGGAGAAATAAATTCAAAACTGACTGAGAACTGGAAAACTTCATGTGAAAGAGCACGAGGAAAACGAAGAGAAAGATATATTGATGGCTTGGCCAAAGGGAATAATCAGAGGACATGCATAGATCTGATCCAAGACTCTGGTGATCATGTGAGATAACATACCACAATTGCGCATACTTATTGGCAAGGCACATAATGATGATGTGTATTATTTGCCCCAAGATTAGTTAATACAAATGTCTGAAACCTACAGTGCTATAAAATAGCCAGACATGAATTCTGTCCACATTCTATAGCTATAATGTTCTGGTGAATAATATAAGAAGAAAAAGAAGGAGGAGAAGAAGGAGATGAGAAGGAGGAGAGGAAGAAGAAAGAAGAAGAGCAGAAGAAGAGGAAGAAAAATGAGCTTTTGTATTCCTATATTAAATTTTTGATGACTTGACCATAAGGGTCAGACCAACAGAACTAGGTAAGAATATGCTTACCAGCTCCACAAAAATGGACAGTGGACAGGGACAGCTCCTGTGTGCAAGGTGACTCTGTGTATGGATGCCAACTCCATGCTTGACAGCCATGCTGGGCAGAAAGGGCACTTCAGGGCCCCATCATGGGTCTGCTCATGAACCTTCTTGAGATGCTTGTGAAGGGACACAGTGGAGTCAAACAGGCGATCACACAGACGGCACATGTTGAACTGGTTCAGCTCCGGGTGAACTTTCAGCGTGTGACTCAGCAGAGAGACACAGTCACTAAAGGCAATGTTACACCTGGTGAAGACAGAATGCACAGGTTTACCTGACACTGACATAGCTGCTTATTGAGCTGTTGAACTCCTACACGAGGAGCAGCTGGCTAAGTGTCTAGAATGCTGGATTCTCCTTCAGGAGACACAGGCTTGAATCCTCGGTAAGGTGTGGATTTTTTTTTGTCCGGGACAAAAAGAAAACCCTAACCTGCACAGTTCGCTGCGACTACACTAGCCAGGCTCAAGACCCCCCTGCCATACACCACAATGTTCTAGCAGCTTGAATATTTCCAAATATTTTAACATTTTAACAGTATTTAACATTGCCAAATGCTTTTGTGTAACCTAGGAAGCATAAGTACATATCTATTTTCACTTTTAAAGCTGTTTCTAACAGAAAGAATTGTATAAGACATCAAAAAACCATTATCTGTTCCATGACAAGACATATATATACACTATATGATACAGAAATAAAAATTGGTTCTTTTATAATACATTTACATAACCTATTTAAGATAGGAACATATATACCTGTTTCACTGATTTCAAATGTTTTGCACAATTAAAGATTCAAACATTATTCTGAGTTCTATTGTTTTTAAAAGAACATAAATAGCCAAAGGTAGAAACACATATGTGTTTTATGACAATAAGAACATATACAGTTAAAAGCTGGAATATAATTATTTGTTCTATTGATACTTTCCATTGCATGGCAGACATTCAGGAAATGAGACATTATGCTTATTTACCTGTTGCATGACAAATAGTCCGAAAGTACAGGTCTCTGTCCCTTGAGATGATGACTGGACTGAGGTGGTTTCAGCAAGCTAACCAATCTCCGACCAGAATATGTCTGATGAAATACAGAAAAGTGTGACATTATATAGTCACCTTATTTTCCCTGCACAAGGAACTGGCCATAAGTCTTTATCCTGCCTATGAAGGAAATAAATGCCATAGAGAACTGAAATTGTGTATAATGTTGATTCCTTTTCAATATAGCTACCACTGGAGCCGACACACTTATGTCAACTCAGCTTGATCCTAAAAAGACTAGAAATATAACACTTTTATTTGGAACTACACCAGTTATCACACGCCTGTATGGCTTCTTCATCATGATAAACATGATTTTCTTTGATTTAAAAAAAAAAAGATTTGGGAACAGTTTCGAAAAAAAAAGTCTGATGAAGTCAAATCCAAAGAATAGTGTGTGTGTGTGGAAGAATCTCAATATTAAAATCCACGGCTGCTAGTTGCACAAACCGTGCTTTGTGAAAGTGCTATCAATCATTTTCTGGTCCTTGGTTTCCTGTAATTGTTAAGATTGGTAAGGAGACCAGTAAAGTACTGTCCAATAACTGTGTTGCCACGAGGCAGATAATCTTTCCAGAGGACACCTAAGGCATACCCAAAAACCAGTTAGTATGTCTTTTACTGCAGATTTCTATGCTCTTGACTTGACAACTGTAGGGGAGACCAGGGTTCTCCATTGCATCCTTGAAAATTTGGACTAGAGGTCATAATTGTTAACCTAAGATTTATCTACTGTCGCCATAGTTATAAAAATGCTTTCTGATTGGCACTTTGTGAGTAACCGTCGAAAGCAATTTACCCTCGTTTACTTCTGTTCGCATGTCAACTGGCATGAAAACCAGTGGACAAACACTTTTCTTATGTTGTTTAAAATTCTATTAACTGTTCCTTAATTCATTTTAACTGCACTAGCTATCTCCGCAATTGTCATTAGTTTTCATCCTTGTCAATGATTTATTTTCACTGTTGCTGCAGTTCCATTGCTGCACTCTGAGGATGGTCTCCCAGATCTGAGCAGATCAGCAACACTTGAGGGGTCACACTTAAACTGTCTACATTAGTGTTTTTTACAGAAGCAGATAAAAGGCAGGAATCATTAAAAGACCGGCCCCTTCTCCCTTTATACTGCTGTAGATATTTTTCCATGTAACAAAGAATTTTATCACAAACCTGGCGTTTTGACTTCTCCACAGTTCATTAAAATCATTGGCGCAGAAGTTCCGGTTAATAGAGCATGCTTCACTGTGCACTACAGTGGGAAAACCCATTGAAGAAACAAATGCATACTTCACATGTTCAGTGCAAATGTAAGGAGGTTTGAATGTATCTAGGTTTAACATTTTCCTGTTACTCCTTCATAATCAGGGTAACGATTTGTGGCTATTCCTTTGTATTCATTACAGCACTCATGAAGCTCTTTACACATGCATCTTTGTTCTTCAGTTTCATATACTATGTAACTGGCTTTCTTCACTTTCATTTCTAATAAAATTAGACAAATGGTTGCCCTACCTCCTTATACTTGTTTTACATTTACACACACAAAGAAATGAGAAATATCAAAATGCTAAAACTTGTGACAATGTTCATCTATCTATCTATAAAAATGGTTAATCTGTGTAAGAGATGTATATCTTACACTGTGAGAAATGCCCATATGGAGATCTAGCTCTTGCTTGTCCACAAACTCAGCGTGGCACAACCTGCAGGTCTCCACAAAGTGCTCAATGCCATGGCTGACCCGCAGGTGTCGTTTCAGTTTGGCTGCTGTGGCCAGGAAAGCTGGAGGATTTCTGCAGATTGGACACATCAGATGGCTCTGTGCCCTCAGTTCCTCCAGATACACGCTATGGGAGGCCTGACAGTTTGGATGGTTGGACCGCACGTGGTGGAACAGCATGTATTCACTTGGAAATAGATGAAGACAAACACGACAGCATGGCAGTCCTGGCAGGGGACCTCTATCAACTGCATCAGCATTTTCAATCACAATGTGCTCATCTTCCTCAAGTTCTATAGGTCATGGAAGTAAAAAAACAAGTCTGTTCAATACACATTAATTACCTACTAACAGTATCACGTTCTCAAATATTGTAAGCATTGAATCACTTGTCTGTGTATCTTTTAACTCTGTCCCAGACAGTTATTACATGAATACTTAAAGAATATGAGGCATTTTCCATATCTGCTGCTGGATTTTTTTCTCTTTTTAAAATTTCATTTACTATTACAGTGTCAAGTATTTAACAGTATTCTTTTTTTTCAAAACTATATCAATGGTAATAATGAAAATATTTTAACGTTGAACCAGGACAACAGAAAATAAAAAGATCGATGAAAGCCTCCAGGCAGGAGGATACCAGCCTGCATCACAAATACTTGCAAATATTGAACTTAAAATACTGGTTTGCAATGCTTCCTGGGCTAACTACTCAACCATAATTATTACTGTACATCTTTCTACTCGAGATAATAAATAAAGTTATAAAAATAATAAAAAGGATGGCACCCCCAGGCTAATGAAACTAGAACACTATATACAACAATAAGAAAGAGACAAACAGCTTTCTTTGGTCATGTGATGAGAAGAGAGACATTGGAGAACATTGTGACAACTGGAAAGATCGAGGGGAAGAGAGGCAGAGGCAGACCAAGAGAAATTATGCTGGATGGATTGAGACAGTGGCATGGAGGAATATCAGCAGCAGAGTTGATCCAGAACACCAAAGACTGAGATCTGTGGATAGCCATGAATGCCTATGCCAGATGGCAGGGCACTTGATGATGATGATGATAATGATGATGATGATGACCCCCACTATGAACCTGGGGTAGTGGATTGGAAGTCTAGCCTTTTCTGACAGTGGCTAAAAACTCAGAGAACACATGTATATATTGTGCTTATTACAGATTCCCTCGGCAGAAGGAAATAAAAAATAGTAGTCAAAAACGGCCACCTCATCTCATCATGTTCCTCTTGTACCCTGTGGTGTCGAGGTGAAGTATAAACTTCATGAGAGTGCGCGATTATGGATTCATGTATCGATATTCCCATGGACTCTGCTATTTCCTCCGTCCAACGTTTACGTGGTCGGCCTCTTCCTCTGTTTCCATCTGGTCTGAACATCATTGCTTGTTGTGGTATGCTGTTGAATAGTAACCTACTTACATGGCGAAACCATTTGACTTGCTTTCTAATAAAATCTAGTGCTGCTATAACCCCCACTTTAGTCCTGATTTCTTCATTTCTGATCTTATCTCTTCTTGATATGTTGAGTATTCTTCTCAGGAATCTCATTTCTGTTGTTGTGATTTTAAACAGCCACCGCACAGACAAAATTTCTATATTAGAAAAGCCACCCAAAAAATCTACAGCATGTATGATCTGATCTACACACATGTGGATTCTCACTAGTGCTACAGAGTTTGTGAACAAAGTAACAAAGTGCTGAAATTCTCATGTGATCTATGTGGAAGGAGACTGGAGCACTTATGGAGATATCTATGTGCAATAAAAGTGACCTTTTACAAATCAAAACAAACCAATTATAATAACCAGCTTTGATTCAGATTTCCTTAACTCTGTTTCTATTTGAATTTGCAATGTTGTTACTGTGCTATGCTATTTGACTGGGACATAGAATCAGTGTGCATGTTACTATAACTACATAGTCATGAATCACACATTGGCTTACAATCTTAGATGTCTTACCACACATGATTTTGGGGCTGACCCTGGTTCATACATTTACATCTGAGTGTGTGTGTATATATATATATATATATATATATATATATATATATATATATATATATATATATATATATATATATATATATGATAGACGTTTACTTGTGACATTTGTGTTACTGGAAATTGTTCACCTGACCTCACATATTCATTTTATGTAACAAGACTAATGCTTGCTTGCTTGTGTTCGCTGGCTGTGAACTCCAGCGTGAAGTCCTGTATGTCGGATGAATACATCCTGTTGTCCAGCATCAATGTGATGTCATACCGGACCTGAGGTTTGCGTGAGTATCCATTGTCACATGTCTGGCTTATTGGTGTGCAGATTGGTGGTTCCTCGCCATGCTGGCAGATACTTTCCGGCTTCAGAGGAATCATCGATCCTACTGATGTTAGCCAGGTCCCCGAAGGGACCTGTTGCCCAGGACGCACGGCGTGGACGTGTCAGCAGGTCTTGGCCAGTATAGATCCCGGCCCTGGTGCCTTGGAAACACCTCTGCGTCCCACAAGACTAATGTTGCTCTCACCAACAATTGTTGATTCTTGTAGACTATCTTGGACAGAACTATCCTCCAAATTGAAGACTCCATCATGGTGTAAGTAAACCACCTCTTTACTGTTTCTGCCAATGTCTGTTCCTGGTGGCTGTGATACTGAAATGCATGAAACAAATGGAGTATAATAGCTGACAAAGATAAATTCATGAAGTAAACTGAAACCGAAATATTAATTAGGTAAACTGATTATGATACTGAAATATTCAAGAGGTAAATTGATTATGATATTAAAATATTTATGAGTCAAACTGATTATGATAGTTAATTTGCTAAAAAAGATAAAACTGGTTATGAAATTGAAAATGTACAATGAATGATGAAAACAGATTGTAATGAAAAATGGTAAACAAATGAGGTAAACCACTGTAGTGTATCAAACAAACAAGAAAATTGAGTAATGAAACTCAAAACGTCAAAGAAATATGGAAAATCAGTTATGATACAAATGTATGTCCAAAAAACAAGGTAACCAAGTTGTTAACCAATGAACACCAAATAAATAATGCTAGAAAGCTGTGTTATTGAACAGATGAAGTAATTAAATAAATGAAGTTATTAAACTGATAAAGTAATTAAAAAGATGGAGTAATTAAACAGATGAAGTAATTAAACAGATGACATGAATAAAAAGATGAAGTAATTAAAAAAGATGAAGTAATTAAAAAGATGAAGTAATTAAACAGATAGAGTAAGTAAACAGATGAAGTTATTAAACAGATGGAGTAATTAAACAGATGCAGTAATTAAACAGATGAAGTATCATGTTACCTTGCTGTCCAACAAACAAAATAACCAAGTTTTAATGTATCCAAAAAATGGGATAAATAGGAAAGGTTGATGATTTAATTTAAGCAAATGAGATCAAATGGCTGTACTGTATTAAACACATGAATATAACTTTCAATCAATCAATCATGTGCCATGCCGGAAAGCGTGGGCGGTCATGACTCGCCATTTCACTCGATCACCAGTGTCGTGGATCAGCTCAGTGTTCCTGTCTCGTCCATGCCATGTGGCCAAGCCATCCAGGTATTTTCCTCTCGGTCTTCCTCTTGGTCTGTTCCCTTCAATCTTGCCAGTTGTCACTAAGTTCTCCAATCCATTTCTTCTCATAACATGTCCAAAAAAATTTGACTGTCTACGTCTAATTTCTCTAATCAGTTTACGTTGTTCATTTGTCTCCTGTAGTACTTGGTCATTGGTTTTTCTGTCTGTCCATGGTATTCTTTGCATTCTCCTCAGAAACCACATTTCTGCAGCCATCAGATGCTTTTCAGCTTGACTGTTCATTGTCCAAGTTTCACATCCATACAAAAGAACAGGCTCTATGTATCCCCTCAACACTCTTTTTCTCGTTTCAATTGACATCTTTTTATTGGTCAGAATGTTTTTCATCTTGCTAAAGGCTACTTTCGCCATGGCGATTCTTGTTCTAATCTCTTCAAGGCATCTCCCATCAGATGTTATAACTGTTCCAAGATAATTGTACCGATTCACTTGTTGAAGAATATTTCCATTTACTTGTATATTACTTTGAGGCACTTCTTCCTTCCTACTGACGACCATAACCTGAGTCTTTTTACAATTTAATTCTAACCCCAGCTGCTCACTGTGTACAACAACCGCATCTACTAATTGTTGCAGGTCCTGCGGATTGTCTGCAATTAATACTGTATCATCTGCATATCTAATGTTATTGATGTTTCGTCCTCCAATGCTGATTCCATTTATATCCTCTACATTTCTGAAAATATTTTCACTGTACAGGGAAAAAAGATCTGGAGACATTACACATCCCTGCCTAACACCTCTCTTAATTGGCTGATAATGTCCCACTTCATTATCAATCCTTATTGCAGCTTGTATATGTTTCCAATATATGTTTTTTATAAGTCTAATGTCTTTCCCATCAATTTGTAGATCTGCTAGCATATCCACCATGCTGACATGTCTAACGCTATCAAAAGCCTTTGTATAGTCGATAAAGCAAAGATGTATATCCTTGTTTACTTCTATAGCACGTTCAATAACTGTTCGCAGCATATACACAGCATTTACTGTTCCCTTTCCTTCTACAAACCCGCATTGTTCTTCCCCTATTTCAGGTTGTATCTTCTTCCTCATTCTTTGCATGATAATTCTTAGCAAAATCTTTGTGATGTGACTCATTATACTAATTGTTCTGTGTTGATCACATTCCAAGGTTCCTGATTTCTTTGGGATTGCAATAAATATAGAGTTACATAAATCAGGAGGTATATCTCCAGTATCATATAATGTGTTCAGCAGTCTGGTGACTTTATAACTTTACTGCATTCTAATTAAATCAACAAACAAGGAAACAAGTCATGACACATCAAACAAGTGAAGCATTTTAAACGGTATTTTGTTCTGATCCATCTGTGTGGACTCAGACACAAAGATGTGGGTATTTATTCATCAAGAAAACTGAGTGGCTGTTCTGCGTTGTATATTGTTCTGTTCATCTTTAAAGAATATTTCTGTCACTTTGGTCTAGTGTATACTGGTAGTCTATGCTCCTCTGTCCAAGAGGTTTCGTTGATGGACTATTAACTGCAAACAGCTCAGTGGTTTGATGCAGACTCATTTGGCTTGATGGATAAAAGTGCTTCTTTTCAACCACTGCATTTCTAGGTTTTGAAATGTGCTCTTCATAGGGTGGTCTGGTATACTGAGGAACTTTTCAGCTTGTATTAGCATCTGCGTTCTATCAGTGTTTGTGTCCTCTGCTTCTTCTCCATCCCCACCCTACCCCCAACCTGTGGTCACCCTAGTACTTGATGTTGTACCTTTTCCAGGTCTTGTAGGGTGGTATTTGATGCTAAAAATATTGCAGTTGACCCATATTCCAGGTGTGGAAGTATGCTCTGTTGATGAACTTTGCTACTCATGTGGCCCCATTTAGTTTTCTCAGGATGGCTACTAGCTTCCTCTTGGCTTATGTTACTGCATAGTAGATGTTATTTCTCTGTGACAGACTATCATCAAATGTAACTCAGAGGGATATGGGTTGTTTATCTTCTCTTAGGAGTATTAGATTTATATAAATGACACCTGCCTTGTGTTTTGGAGAGAGAGAGTGAAGAGACTGGCGTTAAACTTATCAGTGTTTATGCTGACACCATTTATTTGTCCAAAGGACACTACTACTGATGTAAGATTGGTGTTGAGACTTTCTTCTCAACCGGGTACCAACTCCACACGTCCACAGAGACTGTGTTGTAGAGGTCTCCATCCCATCTCCAAGATCAGAAACAGATGTGGTATACAAGATTGGTACTGGAAGTTCACATCTGCAGAAGGGCGTATTAGAAGTATATCAGGTCAGGATTCAGCACAGCACATACAGACAGACTGGCTGGGATTAGGCCCAGGTAGATAATGTTATCTCCACAGGGTTTTGGTAATTCATTGTCAACAAGCTCCATCCCAGTGTATATAAAAAGGAACCATTTCTTGGTGGTATCATGAGAAGAGTAAAGCTGAAACACATAAGGAGCAGCAATATGTAATATTACTGGAAAACAGAGGAAGGCAGTAAGACAAGATTCTGGGCAGCTTGCATCATGGGATGGGAAAATATCTCAAGTCATTTGATTTTGATAATTGATCATTTCAAATACTGGATGTCTTGAATGCATGTATGACATTCTCAGGTAAGTGACAGTACTGTCTTATGTGTCCAATACTCTGTAATACTCACCTGCAGTATCCAGCACTGGTAAATCCTGAAAATAAAATTAATTGACTGTACAAAATATAACTGAATAAGGCATTCACATTTTACACTGCAACTCACACTTCAGATTTAGGGAGTAGTTTTAAAGACTGTGGGGTTTTTGAAAATATTGCCGTTCCAAGTTTTGTATTCCCACTCTGTGGAGTTCATGCAACATAAAAGGTAAATACAAAACTTGTAACTGCAACATTTTCAAAAGCCCAACAGTCATTATATAAAAATACACCCTGTACTATGTAAAGTTAAGGATCCCTTTTCCCATCATCGGGTGCATTGGGTATGTGAAGCTAGCCCTATATTTTTAAGACCAACTGGCACTTGAAGGGTGCTGTGGTCAATATCAGGCCAGCCATCATGACTTAGCAGGACATTTCCTGGTACCCATTTTAGGTTGGGTTGATCTGGTAGTCCAGGTGACTTTAACAAGAAAATCAATTCGAACATATGACCAGTGGGCTGGTAGGCAGGCATGCTAGCCACTGCATGACTGTCGCTCCCTCCTCATATAAAAGCTGTGTTAGATTACTTATATTGCATGCAAGGTTCAGAACAATATGTGTCAAGCACTCCAATGTCTACTAGATGTTACTTAGCACGATGAAACAATTGTGTTCTTATATCCTATACTGAGTGATGCTAGTTGCTATGAATGTCCAGTATCCCTGCAAGGTGTTCGTCCATGATTTTAAAAAAACCCAGCTAGCATCTTCTCTCTAGGTATTCCTGGATCTATCCTTCCCTACTAGCAGAGGGTCTGAGCAACACTTTAATGTAGAGGAAAACACAGACATGTTCATTCAAGCTGATAGTAATACCATCAGCATGAGACCTCTTCACTGGTTACTGAAGAAGAGAACAGAGCACATGTGGAAATGTCCTAAGTGCAACAATGGTGATTCTTGATTTCATATTTCTTCCCTACACCTACTTTCCAGTTGTAATGACATTTTTCAGCTTCTTTCTAACTGCAACAAGGATACACCAATACTACCTAACTATATTGTTAAAAAACAGTTAGTTGCATATCTTTACAAGATGCTGCCTTAAACCCCAGAATATTTTGAATGTTTATGATTTCTTGGCAAGTTGACATTCAGTAGTTTGCCACTGCTTCCTGAATGACTGGCACTCACATCACTTTATGAAAACCAGCACAAGGCTGTCTTCTTCCAAATCAACCACAGTTGTAATTCAAATGAAGTATGAGGGATTGCAAATTGCTAAGTCCTTCAGCATCAACACAGACACATGGGAGGCTGCTGCCCAAAGTCTATCTAGATGGCATACACTTCTTCATAATGATGTGGCATCTTGTGAGGCAGCAAAGATAACACTGGCAAATCAATAAAGACAAGCCAGAAAGTTCAATGCAGGACATCACTTTCTCCAGTTTGAACACCATCTAGTGTTCTGTTCACTTCTGGACTTGCATCGGCCTCATCAGTCACGTTTATACTTATAACCATCCAACCTAATTGGATGTTGAGTGGTCTTCATCTTTAATGATAGACCAACAACTTGTGATTAGGGAACATCTGTTTACAACTGTGTCCGGACTGCAGTGATGTGGTTTCTATGACATAATAATCAATTGTAGTTTTTTTCTTTCTCATGACATGTTCAAAGAACATGACATGGATCATCTAACTTCTGATGCCACTAACAGTCCTTTTTGTTTGTTAATTGCTTTCTTTCAAGATGTCTTCATTATTCTTTGTATCTGCCATAGTAATCTTAGCATCATTCTACAGAACATCTAAGTACACTCAACTGTACAGCAAGAGAAATAATTTATTGTTGTAGTACACTCAACTGGAATTAGAGATACAGTTTACTGTTGTAGTACACTCAACTGTATTAGAGATATAGTTTACTGTTGCAGTACACTCAAATGTATTAGATATATAGTTTTACTGTTGTGGTACGCTCAACTGTGCAGCAAGAGATTTAAATTATTGTTATAGTACACTCAAATGTACAGTAAGCACTATAGTTTACTGTTACAGTACATTCAGCAGTACAGTAAGAAATAGTTTACTGTTGTAACATACTAAACTGTACAAAAAGAGATATGGTTTACTGTAAAATGACTGGTATGGTTTCTCAACTATAGTATCACAGTAACAAGCCTACCTCTATAAACGGCTGTTTGTTTCTAGCACGTGGCAATAGCTCTGTGCCCCCTGGTGGTATGAGGACCTCCACAACAACATCTCCCATAGCAGAAAGAGGGAATACAACAGGCGTGTAGTCTCCAGTCTGCTGGGATTCTAATACTGGAGCAAGAAAATAATCTCCCATAATTAATTGTAGATTTAGTTTTAAAAAAATAATAAATAATCTTGAATGCTATTCCACCAAGTAAGAATAAAAATACTGTGGACTATGCCAATCAAGAAGTCAGTTACACAAAATATGTTCCTAAATTATGTGGCCAAATTGTTCAATTTTAAAGTCAAAGAAATGCCTAGTATTAACCACACCATTTGTTTATAGTCTTCCTTCATCTATCCTGACATATAAAAAGTAAAGGATGTTTTCAAAGCTTGATGTAAGTAAAAGTCCCTACAGGCACACTGGACATATGTTGCCAGACACATATTTGTATCAACCAATCAGCACTCATGGGTCAAGTGGTCAGTATCATGCCGGCCACCTTTACTCCCCATTTCCTAGCAACCATTTAAGGCTGGGTTGACCTAGGAGCCCGAGCAATTGTAAACATGAGTATCCACTCCAATGGGATCGAACCCTGACTACCGGGATGGCAGGTGAGTGTCTAGCCACTGCTACCGCAGCTTGAGGTATATCGGGAATATGGTGCTAGTCCTATATTCTAATACAGTGGTTCTCAACCGGTGGGGAATTCCTCCTCCCCCTCCCGGGGGAAATTTTAGGGTTTCCTGGGAGGGGGGGGGGGGGGGGGGGGGGGGGGGGGGGGGGGGGGGGAAAATTAAGATTATTTCAAGATTGCATTAATACAAGAACCAGTTACTTGATATTGTTTTTCCCTCTAAATTTTACGCTTCTGTACTTTTCGCCTTAATGAAGTTTGTTTTATAATGTAAGTAGACCCGCAATTCACGTTTTATGTAGATGTCTAGATTTGTTCTAGTATGTGTTATTAAATTTAACTTCCATTATTATGTATACTGTGTAAGGGGGGGGGGGGGGGGGATTTATAGGGAGCAAATTTGAAAGGGGGGGAGGGATGACGTTCTGAACATATGGTTAAAAGGGTGGGGGGGGGCATGGGCCAAAAAAGGTTGAGAACCACTGTTCTAATAGAACAAATGGCACTCAGTGGGTAGTGTGGTCAGTATCAAGCTGCTTTGTTTTCTAAAACATTTTCTGAAACCCTCTTTTGGATTGAGTCAACCTGGCAGCCCACTTTAAAAAATTCCTGCGCCCATGAGGATGCAGACACATGACTACTGGTGTGGCAGGCAAGCATGGTGACCACTGCTCAAATGTGCCTACCACACCTTGATATGTAGATGCCCCCTATGAATGCATTTTTATTTTGACACACTTGCATATTCACTGTTACAAATGATACATGTAGGGAAATTATCAACATCATGTGACATGGCAAATGGTTTCATTTCTTTCCACAGATCTCTGCTCCCAGTGTTCTGGTTACTTATATTTTTCCCTGCCATTTCTCTTGGTCTGCCATTGTATCTTCTACTGCTGATCTATCTCTATATCAAGATATGTAAGGGCTTCAAGTGAAAACCTTAACTGATTCTCTGCCGCAGACTGATATGTTGGTTGCATAGAATGGGTATGGCACCCGTGAACTGATAGGTCATTTCAGTATAAGTAGTGCTTTAATTGATCCTTTGCTCCTTTTTAGTTCACAATTTTTAGTGTCCCATTGAATTAAACTTTACAACGAAAGATTTCGCTTTTGCCCATGTGCAAGAACACACTAGGCCCCATTTATTTTTTAGGAGCAATTGAGTTTGGTGTGATTCGAAATAATTGTTGTGATTAGAAATTCGAAGTGACAATACCTTCTTGTTCTGAACCTCATATATTTTAATAAAATTACCGTTTTAAACAATTTTATACTATAGTTATTGTGATGTAAAGGACTTTGTCAAAGATTCCAAAACTTATACCACGTGCAGTAGTCAGTTAATTATTTAGAAGACTGTCATAATTTCAAAAGAAATCTAACAGTGAAAGTTCATCATATTATGATGGCAAATGCCGACTTATGCTTGCGGTAATGGGCCACACTTGTGCCACTAAATTTTCTTTGCCTATCACAAAGTATTTAAGGATTATTTAAATAATTAAATTTAGAAGAATAATAATTATAACTAAATAGAAAATAGTGTTTATTTGTTTCTCAGTACTCTACTCCTCAGTAATCTGCCTGGTGTGTTTCTGACATTTTCCATTTTGTGTGAACATTATGTGCTTCAAAATATTATGTTTTAATTATGTTTTATTGGTGTTGTGGTGCAGTTCTTGTGATATTATTGAACAAAAGTGGTGTGTGTAACAGTATTCAGCAAATTTAACTGGATTAGCTGCTGTGGATACAAAATAAAGTTTTGGTAAGTGAAATTTTAAAATATATTTTACCTTTTCAATTTCAATTGTTACTACTAAACCTCTCATTGTCATAATATTTCTAACCTATCAATTAATTATTAACACATTCATATTCTCTGTGAAATCCCATTTAATTTGATATACAATACATCTGCTACCGTTTTAACAATTTTAAAAGCATTATTGTGACACACTCCTACTTCCTATTTTCTGCCTTGAATTTCTGTTTGGTCAGGACCGCTTTTTTGTTTGGCAGGCAATCAGTTAATTGTGTTTTTTGGTGAATATATTATGAAAAAGTAAAGAACAAGTGTATAATTTTTCGATGTAGTATAAAGTGCTTGGATTCCTGTAGAAAAATCTGACTCTGGAGGTCACTACTCGGTATGCCTGACCAGGTCATGAAAAGTCGGTCACAGAAGTCATGCCTTTTTTAAACTTCCTACTCCATTCTTACACTTGCTGCGCTGACAGGCATGCATCACCATACTGGACTTTCATTCGCCAATGAATTTCTATAAGTTTCACTCCTTCACTGATCAAAAAATGGATAAAACAGAATGGTGCTCCTCTTTGGAGCATGTCAAAAGTGGGGTAGTCATCTATAGACTGTCCTTATGACATCACCGTATTTGTCTGCACCGTGATGTGACATGCTTAATGCTCTTGACATCCTTAAGAACAATACAGCAGGGTTACAAGACAATGGCAAGGTTATTGTAATTTCTATCATACTTTTAACGTTTTCATGTGAAGCAACCCCCCCCCCACCCCATATTTCCTAATGCTTTTCTTCTCAGTACATGGCCAAAGAACATTCTTTCTTTATTACTGTTGAAAGTAATGTTCTACTTTCATTACATTATTCTAGAAATTCATTACTAGTTACTCAGGCAGTCCAAGGTATTCACAACATTCATCTCAGAAACTACAATTCCACTGCTACCAAGCTTTTCCTAATTAATGTAAAAAAAATATACATGCAAAATCAATACAAATAATGTGGATAATGGAGACATTAGAAAATATATTACAGCCTAGTTATGAACTGGAGTTGCAGTAGTCTAGTGGCTACATGCCTGCCTGCTGCCTGATGGTCACGAATGCAAATCTGCATCGAGGTAACTTGATAGAATTAACCAGAGCCCCCCAGGTCTACCCAGACTGGTACCAGGAAATATCCTAGGAAAGTGAGGTAGTCGGTGTGATACTGACCATACCACCCTCTCCAGTGCTGGTTGCTCTATGAAAATATGGATCCTTTTACACACCTTAAGGCATGTTAGGAATACGAGGCTAGGGTCATATTTGTATAGATCCGTGAGTGATGTGGTCAGTATCATGCCGGCCGCCTTTACTTCCCAAGACATTCCTGGTGCCTGTTTTAGGCTGGGAGCCTAGGTCAAGTTTGTAAATTCGAATCTGCCCCGATGTGGATCGAACCTTTTGCCTCCAGTTTGGCAGACGAGCATCTAGCCACTAAACTACTGTGCCTCCCAATTATCCAGCCGCATTACTAAAGTCTTGTTATCGCCAATGTGCACCAGACTGCTGTTATGCCAGAATGATTTATCTTGAATGAGTAATGTTTTAATATGCTCTGCTGCATGCATACTCCTTTATAACAGTGTACTTCATTGCTGACGTTAAAAATGTTATCTCCATGTCTGTTACAGGACATCACAATCAACCCCAATATTTTTGGACTGTTTGTGATTTACTAGGTAATTGTTATGTTCAATAGTTTTTCATGGTTTTCTGAAACACCAATGCTCAAACCATCAAAATCAACGCAAGGCAGTCTGCTTCCAAATCATGTGGCTAATACTGGACTCTTGATTTGGTATGTCAGGGAATCGTGAAACACATTCACTGCCCTTAAGCCACCTTGCTGGCTGTTGTAACTAGGTCTAATTCCTGAATAATTTTACAGATCAACGATTACAAAAAACAGATGTCAGTATATGCAAACGGATAAGAAAAGTTCAGGGAAATGACATCTGTTTCCAGCTACATAAAAGTGCAAGGTTCAAATCCAGGTGAAGGACATTTTTTTCAGGAATATCCATTGATATCACACCCTGTCTTCATCTCTAAGCAGTGGATTGAGCACAATGATTTCTAAAATAAAGATCTTTCATTGCGCTTGCTAATGATCCTTTAAAAGTTGGCAATCATATAGCCTTGGCAAAAATGGTCACTGCTATTGCAAGATTTCAAAATCTCCTCACAACAGAATATTTATAGAACATACTCTAGTGTAAAAGATATATTGCTGGAGTCTGATGTGTCAGCCAAACGATACAAATGCCACAGCTTATCTGTAGACAGATGCAACAAAGTTAACACTCTCTTAGTATGAATAAGAAAGAAGAAGAAAAAGTATATACAAAACAATGACTTACAAATTTTCTTAGATAAAACAACACTGAGAATATGACATTAAACAGTTGACCAGCTTACCTAATTTCTCCCTTTTTGCTGACTGGTCAGCTTTCATCAAAGCTGGGGTCATCACCTGGCCTAGGCTATAAATAACTGGCATCCCATCCTGTAAGTAAAATAAAATGGCCAAGGTGATCCCCTGACAGATCCGAGTGGCGTGACATTACAAAACTTGATGCCTGCTAAGTCATGGCATTAAGAGATCACCAGATTTCTTGCTTTCATCCACCTATTTAGGTACCAATGTACACAAAGATGGAGAAATTGACAGAGATACTAAGGTAAGAATACAACAGGCAAGATACGTTTCCACGGTACTAGAAAACTTGCAGAAGTCACAAGAAATTAAAACTAATACAAAAATAGAATAACTCTAATATTAAATCAGTGTGAGTGTACTTGACTGATTTTGTGTGAGGGTTAGCTTTCCCTATTTATCAGTGTCCCTAGCCATGAGGTGAACCTCTCTGATTTCTGAAATACTTGTAATTTACATCCCAAAGTCCAGGATGAGAAAACAACACTTAAAACAACACATAGGACAAACCCCCTACAATGTGGTCAGAAGAGAAAGCTTAAGCAAAATAAACCTAAAAATGAAGGCATCAATGTACAGTAAAGGTGATCACATACAAAAGATACAAGCAACTAATACACTCTGTGTGAGCAAGTCAGTGCACTGTCCACTTGCACAGCTATAGTGAAATTTATATCAAGTTACAGCAACAATAATAATAATGTTATCAACGTTTCAGCTTCAACACACCATAAGCATTAGTAAAAATACAGTAAGGTTTTCAAAATAACATACATTGAGAAACATTTGAAGTTAGTGAATTTGCCTGATATGGAGATCTTCACATAAGCAATGTTGACTGTTTGGATTTAAATTAAATAAGAAAAGGGATTGTAAGATACCCTGTGATCTCAGGGTAGTGGATTGAATGTCGAGCCTTCTCAGACAAGGCAGAAAAACCCACGTGAATGCTGCACATAGCACAATTCCCTTTGCAGTTGGAAATAAAAAATAATGGGCAAATTATACCGGGGCCCTGGCAACAATTCCAAATTAGAAGCTTCCCAAAAAAATAAATTGTATAGCATGCGTGATTCTGTCATGCAAACAATTGGACCCTCATTGGTGCTCTGTAGTCCATGCAATGCGCTGATATTCTCGATGTGTGATCTATGGGAGAAGACTAGAACACTTATGGAGATATTTGAGTGCAATGAAAGCAATCCTGTGCAAACCAAATCAAACCTCATTATCGTGCAGCAGGTCCTTTGCAGAATGTCACTATCATCACAGTTCACTGAACAGTCTCTCAGCCTCTGGCCAGTTCTCCCGCCTCATGCACCCTCATGTCTGAGGTGTCTGTAAATTCAATGTTCGTGCTAGTCAATACTTGCCTCTTCTTCCAGAAACCATGCCTTCCACTGCTGTTCATCGCAAGCCATTGTGACATTTCATATGGCCAAAGTGTTTTAGCGTCTGAGATGTGATACTTTTATGAGCCAGTTTTGTAAATGTAAAAACCGTTATTTCAACCAAACAACAGACATGTCCAAATGTCAGTTACAAGCATACACCTATCAAAGTTGTAAACAATTATACAAAAATACAGGTAAACATTACAACTTGACAACTAAGAAATATTATGATGGCAGAAGATATTTGAATAAGAGGCAGAAACAAAGGAGCCAGTCCTTCAAGAGGTACATAAAATATGCAAACTGAAAATTTATATTAGATGTAAACAGTCAAGAGTGTGTGGGTATGTTATGGAGGAGAAATCAACTTGAAAACTGAGATGCAAATGGCAAACTTGACTGGGAAAAAGCAAAATGACAACAGAGATATTAAATAGTAGATGGCTTGGTTAGATGAAGTAACTTGAACAAGAACACAGGTCTGATCCAGACTGTTGACCATTTGAGATGGCAAAACATGATTAACCATGTTTATCAGCATGGCACATGATGATCACTGATGACAATGCTCCTGTCTCACACAAAAAATCAGATACAAGATAAACTAAGAACACTGGATGGGAGGTCACAAAGTTATGTTTCATAATTCATAGCTGAAAGACTAAGAAAATGAGAATAAATTAAGCAAATGATAACCTGATCTCCTTTGGTGAGATCTCATTTCAAGAGATAGAATCAAACATCTATATAGGTAGCACTGCAGACAAATATTCGGAACTGATAAAGATATCACAATATGAATACAAAAGATAAGGGGAACTTTATAGCACTAGGAAAACTGGAAGTCCAAAGAATTCAAACTTAGCACTAAACTGAGAATATTCAATACTAACGTTAAATAAGTACTACTGTAGGGATCAGAAACATGAAGAACAATGAACATTATTACAGACAAACTACTAGCATTCATTAACTGGTGTCTGTGCAAAATAGAAGGTCTTAAATGGTATGACAGAATCACCAATTTGGAGCTCATGGAAAGAATTAGACAAATACCAGTGAACCAAGAGTTGAAGTAAAGACGCTGGCACGCACTTTGAGAAAACCTGAGAATGGCATAGCTAGAAATAACTTTGTCTGGAATCCACATGACAAAAATAAAATAGAGGTAGACCTAAAAACACACGGAGAAGAGACGTAGAAACAGAAATTAATAATATTGGGAGGCCATGGACAGAGCAGCATGGGGCAGCTAAGGATTGGAAGGCTTGGAGTGGGCTGGTTGAGGGACTATGCCCAAATAGAGAATAAAGGGAATAAAGGGAATAAAGGGAATAAAGGGAATAAAGGGAAAGAAGAAGACATCATGATGACGATAATGTTGACTGGTTAAAAAAAAAAAAAGTTTCAGAATAACCAGCCCTTCACAAGTGTAAGATGAGACAAGTATGACAATATGTTAAGAAAACATAAGATATTTGAACATAAGCCATGATATTATGTGGTCTTTAAGCCACACAATGATCACTGGTTTAAGTGAAGATACACTAACCTGAACTGACCTTGTTACAAGGCATTGGAGCTTGTGATGTGGCCATATTTTTCACTTGATGCAGCATGTTGTCTCCCTTGATGGTGACAACAAAATTATCTTCTCCTTCAGTGATGTTTTCAACCCTGCAGAAACAGAACGTCAACATCAGGTGTGGTTACACGAGGGCAACTATAAAATATAAAACAGCAATTAAGACCTGGGTCATTATTCAAGAAAAAAGACTTGATTTAAATGAATCCATATATCAACAATAAAGATTTCCATGCTGTCAATATAAATGTAAAAATATAAGACATTTCATTCACTAGAACGAAAGTGAAGTGTTAACACTCAATGAAGAAGTAAGAAGAAACCAGACAAACATCAGGTGAAGAGGAAAGCAGAAAAATAAACAATCACCAAAGTAAGTAGAATTTCTATGAAAGTGCTCAACTGTCATTCACTTAGAAACCAAATCACATAATAACTGCAGCAAAATGTAAAGAATCAATATATGCATTGAAAGAAAATAATAAGATAAATTAAATAGTCATATTATGTCAAATAACTTGCAACAAGTTACCAAATAGTATAAAGGTTAAATAGATGGAAGTCTAGTATTTGGGACCAGTACTTCCCAAAAGTTATTACGAGTAAATTTTACCACAATTTTTTTTTTCCATTTTGTCCTGGTCATAATTTTGTTTTTATTTGCCTTCCAAAGGCATTTATCAAAACATCAAAATAAAATACAAAATTAATCACAAGTAACCAAGAATACTGACCTCCCATCATGAATACTTTGAGATATCAGCCCCAAAATTCTTATTGGGTGTTTAAAACCAGAATTTGGTTTTACCCTATCTGGCTCAAGTCTCTCAAGATGCCTGCCAAAAGCATCAGAGAAAACACAAATCCATAGTTCCAGCCATGACCCTCAAGAATCTCTGGAAATATTGCACTCACTGTCTGAACAACGCAATCCAAAAACCCACTCACGACCTTCAGAATACAAATTCCTCTAAACCGCTAAGTAGTTCACGATACGAGTACATCATAATTACCTGGCATCAATAAACTTGACATTAGCGCTATGTTTAGCCACAGCCTTGGAGTAACGTCGGACATTGTCCCGCAGCTCTGGTGGCGTCATGTAATCATGGTCATGGAAGATTACCTCTGGGTCGCCTTGCTGTCCACCATCATTAACTGAGCACATTTTGTGGTGTGCCCTTGCCCAGCGGGGCTCTTTGTGGATTCTGAAATCTACATGTGGAATGAACAAGTTAGTCAAGAATGATTCACTGTTAGCTCTTTCAGTCCCAAACAACATGTCATGTGTAATTGACTCTTTATTTTGAATCCCAACCATGAAGTAATCTGTTCTCCATCTGTTGACATTTGGTCAGAGCGTGCTTCCTCGGTTGTCACTTCCAATGTAGCAGTTAGCTTCATTACATGTACAAAATCTTCCTTTAGCTTCAAGACAATCCACACGGTTATTAGGCATGGCTTGTGCAGCTAGCAGACAAGCATTTTAATATTAAGACTCTCCATATCTGATTTCATCAGACCACAGACCTGATACAGGACTCTGGTGATTATGTGAGATGGCAAACCATGACTGTTCATGCTTATCAGCATGGCACATGATGATGATGATGGCACATAATGAGATACAATAGTATTTTATTATCATAATAACCTCAAAGATCAATACTAATGATAGAATCCGTATATTTAACCCTTTACAGAGTGGACGGCCATTTCCATCCGATACCGTAAACGGGCAAAACGTCTCAAACCGGCCGATACTATTATGCATTGTAAAAACGCGATCTCTCGGCTTTCCGATACTTCCGACGGCTACTTTCGCTTTCGCCGATAGCTTGACAATGTGGCCGCCATTTGTAAAGCGCGTACTATGAATTTGAACGGACTTTTATGGATAGTTTTCGGGGTTTTTAACGCTGTTTTTCAAAACGGATTTCGGCGATTCTTCAAGTGATAGCCGAGATTTCGCTCTGTTCAATTTAAGTGACATTAAAGGGCATGAAGTTGACTATTAATGGGAGCTACATATCAGTGCAAAGCGTTACTTTGCATTAGCAGTCTGAGTCGGACTTTAAAGAAAGTGATTATGATTCTGAAAATATGTTTGTAAATTGCAGTATAGATGACGGAAAATCACAAACAACATGCCGTATTTCGTAAATATTTGTGTTCATATATGGATTACCGACAACAATCACGTGAGTAACATATTCTGCATGCTTTTCCCTTCATTGTGTTGTTTATTTAACTAAAATCGGTTGACTAACACCTTATTTGTGATGTTTTTACTAACGCGACCCAAAATTTTACCGAACCTGAAAAAATGGGGAGTACAAAACGGACAAGCGTATGCCCAGTAAAGGGTTAACCTAAAACTAAGTCTTTACAGAAAAAGCTTATTTCTGATCAACTGAGACAAAATAAAGCAAGAGGCCTTCAAAACAAACTACAACACATTCCATAACACAAAATCTGAGAACCTCTAGGTGGTGTACTGCTGGGAGAGTGGATTTTCTTCCTTAAGATCATGGCAGGACCTTTCTTGCACTCATCTGGTGGGACCAACAGCAAACGAGGCTTGGGATCACACACCAGACAGAATGGACCAACTATGATCATGCTTGTCTGAAAGTAAAAAGCTGGTAGTTAGTCAATGACAGAAGTATGTGTGAGTTACACCTCCTTCATTCACTCTATATCCCCCATTGATGGATAGGCCTTCCACCAACTCACTCCAGAATGCCCTATCTTTAGCTATTCCATGCAGCTCCATCCATGTTTTCCCCATATCCATTTCTTCTTCTCTTCTCCATGAAATTTTTGGTCATCCTCTATTTCTTTTGCCCTGTGGATTACACACAAACCCCCTTCTAGTTATACTATTCTCAGGTATTCTCAATATATTTCCTATCCAGCGCTGGCATCTTTTCTTCATCTCTTCACTTGCATTTTGCATAGCAAAATTAATAACTCTTTAAAATTAAAATATATAGTTTATTTGTAATAATTTTAGTTACAATAACACCTTTAAAAAATTTACAAAAATTTAATTGACACCAAATGTCATTCCACAAACTTTATATATCCTGTTGTCTGATACTTTACTACATTTTGACAGTCTATAGCAATTTATGCATGCAACTAAAATCCCATTTCGTGATTCAAGAAATCTTGCTTGTTTAATAATTGCTCAAGTATATTTTAGGATTTTTTATACTGCCTATACTACTGTCATAAAAAAAAAACTGTCATTTACTGCCAATATAGTACCTTGCGGTGTATGGCAGAGGGGTCTTTGAGCGTGTATGCATGTGAATTATGTGCATGAATAAAAAAGTAGAAAGAATGGAGGTCACAAAAATTTGAATCTTGTGTACCTGTGAATCGGTTCCTATTAATATTGTATGCAATGTTTTCTGACTGGTACTGTACTGGAACTGATCAAGCCGAAGCAGCAACTGATAGACATCAACTCAGAGAGAATGATATTATATGTCAGATAGTTCTGTCATTCGGAATAAGTCGTCACCCTGGGAATTCTCAGCTAGGTCAAGAGCACAGTGGTGCTTATGTAATGATTACATCCAGCACGAGGATGGATGCAGAAGCAGTCACTGTAGCACTTTGATGGTTACTTGAGACTCCACACACAGGAGTCACCATTATAGAGGTAGTAGTGCTCACTGTAGAACTTTGATGGTTACTTGAGACTCCACACACAGGAGTCACCATTATAGAGGTAGTAGTGCTCACTGTAGAACTTTGATGGTTACTTGAGACTCCACACACAGGAGTTACCATTATAGAGCCTTGCAGCTGCTGCAGACTTCAACAGTTTCATTATTGATGAGACGCTGACTGTGACAAAAAGGTATGAATAATAACACAGAGTAAAATCAATACTGATCCAGTGGCCTTGTTCCATGTAGAACTTCTTCCTCATAACAGTCTTTCAAAATGTCTCTCTGACACAATCCAAATGCCCCGCCTCTGTAGCTGTCATGAGTATATTATATATTACATACTTAATTCATCTATGTTGCAGTCTTTATCTTCTCCACCTCTCCTCACACTTCCCTCCATAATTATTTTTTCTAGACAATAGAATCAACAGACTAAAGGTAAATTAAGGACCCCTACCCACACCATGCAGTGTATGGGTACATGATTCTTGCCTCACCTTTTTACACAAATTGGCACTGGATAGTTCATGTGGTCAGTATCACATGTCCAACTTTACTTCCCAGAAAATTCCATGGTACCCATTTTAGGCTGTGTCGGCCTGGGAGTCCAGGTCAATGAAAGAATCCATGCCTCAAAAAAGAGATTTGAACATGTGACCACAAAGCCAGCAGGCAAGCATGTTAGCCACAAACTAGACAAAGCAACTCATCATCACCACACATTTCCCTAATGTAGCAAACAGATATGCACAGTCATTACTAATATTTGTCTCTAGTCTTGAGCCCAAGTTGTGTTCCAAGTAGTGAGGGCTTCTGTGACAATATTTCATATATTAAGGCACTGCCTACATTCATTATGGCCTAGCATATCCTTTGCAGCACTAATATCACATTCGACTTAAAAGACTGAGTCTGCACCAATTCCCCCTCTTAATTTATTGACACATTCAAGAAGTCTTTAATGTCCTGCATCCATTGTAATTTTAGTTGGCTAATCTTTTCTTCCAGCAATCATGCCTTTCACTACTGCTAAGCCATTGTGATGTTTAGGGTGGTCAATGCTCTCCATAACAAACAACATCAATTACAATATGTTTCCTGTTTCAAAAGAAGCTCAATCAACTATCATCATGGCACCTAAGTAAGTGATGATTTAGTTTTAAGTGTCAGAAATATTCAGGATCAATGCACACATAGATTACCAGGATAGTTTGACAAAATCATATGAACTATAGTTTACCATAGGTTACGGATTTGAGTTTTTAAAAAAAATCGTTAAGCAAATTTTTGTCACAAAATCAGTAAAAGATATTAGTCAGAAACGACAGCTTGCCTAGGTCACAAACACTTCCTAGAATAAAATAACAATACATTTCAAGAAGCTGATAAAGGACAAAACATACTGCTTCATACTAACCTTTCCATCTTGATCAAACGTTGATTGTGGGACAAAGAATTGATCCGTGTGAAAGTTCCCAGTTTTGGAGGGACATGTGGGTGACAAGCTAACCAACTCGTAGTCTTTTTCTAATGAAGATATTGATGGCAGGCTGATGGTTGTCGGTGGACACTTATCCGCCACTTCCTGTAAAAGTGCACTTCCTTAAAAGATAAAAGATAATATTGTAACATTAAACCTATTTGACAATTTGGCAAGACAAAATGGGTAAAAAATAGAAACATTTACTGACAAAAAATTGCAAATAAGTGTAAATGCAATCTGAAAAATGAAGCTCTTGAAGGGTCTATTCCAGTTGTATGGAACCTCATAGAACATGTCTACCACACATTCACGTTGTATATCATAGAGTACATTAAAAACAAAAAGTGAACATCTCTTTTACATGCCTAAGGCACATTGGGTTTAAGCTGCTAGACCCACATTTTTATAGACTGATCGGCACTCGGTGCATGATGTGGTCATATCACACTGCTGCTTTTACTTTCCAAGACATTTCCTGGTACATATTTTAGGCCGAGTCAACGTGGGAGCCCAGGTCTCTTGTTAAAACTTGAACCCGCACCAATGCAGATGAAACCCAACACTGCCGGGCCAGCAGGCCAACTTCTAAACTAATTTGGTTTTCCAAAGAGTACATAAGACAACCAAACTAACAAAGGATCACGGAGTCAAGTGGAACACCCAGAGATGAAGTGTATAGACATCACGAGGGGGCTATCGCTCAAACATTTATCAGAACACTTCAATATCTTGAATGTTACGATATACCTGAGAGTGCTACTCTCTTAACTACAAAACACTTGTTATTGTTGTTCTCAATCTATTAATTTAATCCAATAAAGACATGTGACAGGATATATACAATTTCAACCTCTGCAAAAGGATGATTCATTGCTACTCATGATATCCCAGAGTTTGTATTATGACAATCATGCCATTACAAGTGACCGCTGATCCATGCAACCTGCTAGTCAGCACCAATAAGTTATGTTATTCATCCACATACAAGAACAATTGCTGCTAACAGGTTAGATCACATTAACACTTGTCTTACTAGTACCCCATAAGGAAAGTAAAGAGTAGTAACACTGTAACCTACTAGCATGTTGTAAGAAGCAACAAAGAAGGGTTGACATCTGACCATCTAATCCTGTAGTATTTGGATACTGGTCTTCTTAGTTGTCTATGAGATTCTTAGCATTCTATGTAGAAACCACATCTTTGTGACCTCATAGGTTTTATTCATGTCCATGATTCACAGGCATACAGTAGTATGCGCAGTATAAAACATCCTAAAATATACTTGTGAATTAGTAAACAAGCAAGAAGATCTCTTGAATCACGAAATGTGATTTTAGTTGAATGCAGAAAATGCTATAGGCTCTCAAAATGTGTAACTAAAATGGTTTGAAAGTGGCTAAGACACAAAGACAGACAACATCCTTATGCCACACTATGATAAAAAAAAACAACAAAGGATTCCAATTCTGATTTGTAGAAAGAAAAAAACTTTCCACCTCATTCAAACAGCCTCAGTGGCGTTGGTTATGGTTGTAGTGGTTCATAGTGCGGTATAAATGTTCTGGTTTTCTTGCGAGTAAGACAACTTCTACTGATGTGTGCTTGGCCGGGTTTCTCTTTTTCATCATCCTCCATTCCTTCCTTTGCTGATGATATCCTTGATGTTTTTTCTGTTGCCACTATACCAGCTGCCATTATTGGTTTCCCCCTCCCCCTCGTTTGGTGTTTTCTTGAGTAGCCCTTACAAGGACACTGGTCCTGAGGAGGACCTGTCAGACTGAGGTTTGGTTTTATTGGTTCCTGCTCTTTCTTGACATTTTGTGCTTGAGTTTTCTTGCGTTGAGCCCTGAGAAGGACCCACCTTTTATCGTCTGTTTGTTTTCTTAGGCTAACCCTGAAAAGGGCCCGTCTTTTGTTGCCTGGGTTTGTTTTCTTGGGCTAGCCATGAGAAGGTCCCACCATTTGTCTTCTCTGTTTGGTTTCTTGGATTTTGTTTCTTCTGGATTTTTGTCCAACGTAGGAGAGGGATCATCACATCTCTCTTGTCCATCATTGGGAAGGTTTCCTGTCTCCTCTTCTCCAGCACCAGTGGGGCTTCCTGCGCGTCCCTCTTATCCACTGTGGGGAATTTAGTGAGAAAATAATTAGAGGAAGGTAATGAGAGAGCAGTCATGACAGCCTTTCATCATGGCATGTACAGATATCAGCATATGAATTGATAATTCTGATGCAGAACAGAAGCTGTGGAGAAACATGACGGCCCACAACAGTTGACAAGCCACTTGGTGGTGATGATGATACTTGTACAATTGACATATTTAGATTAACTGTCAGTCAATAGAAAAAAGACTTGAACCATTTACCTCCATCTATACTGGCTAGCGATCCTGCTGTCTCATGACTGTCTCCATTGCTTTGTGAGGGTGCTTGTGAAATTTGACTTCTGTGACAAAAGACAAAATTTAGTAAAGTGTAAATTATTAAAGCAAGATATAAAACTAAGAGTAATGAAATTAATGGAATCCCCATAGGGACAAGCAAACAGAGAGGACAAAGTGGAAGATTCAGTAAGATAGCCTGAGGCATAATAACTGAACATCCTGACTAAGCAGAGACATGATGATGTTTTCCCCCGACTAGTACAGTTTTGGGGGGTTGACCCAGCCTTATAGAAATGGGTACCAGATTATTCTCATTATTGTCTGAGGACAGGTTATGAGAAAGGGAACTGGCTATCCCCACCTCATACATCATTGCCTAGAAAATGTGAAGCCTAACACTTCACACCTCAACACCAGTGTCTGCTATGGGATACCTTTTAATGAACAAGCCAGGGCAGAACTATGACTATAAAATAGTTGTAACTGAAGCTAAATAACAAAGTTAGTTGGGAGTCTGTGGCGAAGTGGTTAAGCAGTTTGACTCGTGCTCCGAAGGTTGTGGGTTTGATTCCGGGCCGCGTCCATCGGTTTACGAGTTAAATGTTTCGGAGACTCCTGTGGGTCGTCGCTAAAAGCTACGGAGTTCGTGCTTTGTGCGACTCTTTCCATGCTGCGGAAAGAGACCGAGCCATATGGGATAAAACCCAGTGCAATGAAGTCGACCCTGTCGACTTTTAAGCGACTTTTTTTTTTTTTTAAACAAAGTTAGTTAGTTACTTGCGGTTCCAATTTCATGGCAACAGGTCATCCCCATTATGCTCAGTTCCTGTGCCAGTGAATATCAAACAAAATGCTCCTCATTGTCCAATGTGAAAAGTGGAAAAGACAGGAGTCTCAGCAAGCCAACAGCCCGCACAGATACACTGTGCATAATGCCACCGACAGAATGCCAACACAAAAGTCCTCCGTGAAAAATACAGTTCATCGTCGATGGAAACGGCAAGTCACCAGAAAGACTTCATTGACACGGGTTCTATCGCATATGGCTTGGTCTATTTCCGCAGGGCGACTCACAGAAAGTGCCGCACAAAGCACACTCTCCTGAAAAAATGCACTCGTGAACCGAAAAGGCAAACCAGTCAATTCAGCAACAGCCGGCCGCCATTGTTCCGAACATGCAGTTCACGCTACGAACAACTGAGGACAGATGTAAAAGCATTCCACACAAAATTTACAGCTCATAGTGTTCAGTCAATAGCAGGGCTACAGAACCATGCACTACCAGTTTAACATGAAGAAAATGCGAATGCAAATCATAGCCACAAGCAGTAAACACTCCAGAGGCCTTAATGGTTTCGATGCCTATCTGCCATGTTTTCTTTTTAAGCAGCTAAATTACAAACTTGCTTACAACTATTCTAGATTTCTCCCCTTCTCTTACTTGTTTCAAGTGCTCATGCATTATCAGATGTCAACCTGAATACAAGAGATACAGCATGCAGGGCGATGCGCTACCTTCTTGATTTTCCAATCATTGAAGAGAGAATGCAAGTTTGCAGGGCACGCGCCTACCTCAGAATTAACGCAAACACACAGCATCCACTGCATAGTGAAATTAGGAAGGTGAAGGGCAGTAGGTTAAAAAGAGGTCGGTCGTGGATGGGTCAAGCCGAAGACATTCTTCAACAGGTGTGTTCACTTGAGGACTTAGAACCTGGCGAGGAGTGGGTGCAAGTGCCAACAGACTTCTGCACATCCTTTTCAGTTTGCATCCAACTAGATAGAAAATGCAGACAAGAAAATCCAGCTGCTGTTGAGGCTGAAGTACAAGCGTTGATTTTCGAGAATTCGCTAGACAGTGACGCGGTCACCTACACAGATGGGTCGGTCGTCCGACATGTGAGAAGCTCATGGGCCTTTACAGCTCGGGCCGGAGGGAGAATTGTGAAGGAGGACTCTGGTGCTTTCACTGAAACCACAAGTAGCCTGACCATGGAAGTCATGGCAGTAAGTAAAGCAATAACATGGCTCGAGACACAGACATTCACTAGGGCTTGTTTCCTTAGCGACTCAATGAACATGATCAAGAGGATAGAGGAGGGGTCGATCCAAAGAGAATGGCTGCTGCCTCTGAAGCGGTCTCGGCTGGCAAAGATTAGTTTCATCTTCGTGCCAGGGCATGCGGGAGTACAAGGAAATGAGCGGGCTGACAAGCTCGCAGGTGAGGCTACTGTGGAGGGCGGACGCGCCATGGACCAGGCTGACATTCTGAATGCTCTACGAGAAGTGAGACTTTTGCAAGAACCAAGTGATGACTGTGAATCTACAACAATGGCCAGACTGCGAGAGCAGCAAATTAAAAGAGGGGTGGCCAAACAAGAACACTAAGCAGGAAGCCAAAGAAGATTGATAAACCAACACAGAACTGGTGTCGTTAGCCGCTACACGCTGCGGGATTTGCTGAGGAGGGGATCCGAGCACTTATGGACTGAATGGTCCGATGTGCAACGAGGATGATCTGTCGACTAACTAACTAACTAACTAACCTGAATATAACTAAATAATTCAAACTGAGATCAATGACATTTCCCCATAGTTTCACCTGTAATAAAACCACAATAGTTTGAAAGTTCCTTCTGCCTTTTGGATTCCTATATAGCTATACCTATATTAAATAATCCTGACATTATATTTGTTTCTCAGCTGTTTGGCATTACATTGGTTTCTTGGCTGTTTGGCGTTACATTAGTTTTTTGACTGTCTTTTTAAAGTAAAGATCAACTGTCATCTGACAGCCATATTTCTTCTTCTGCTCATCAAAATTATCATGTAAAAGCATAGTTTCCCAGGACATACCAAAGCAACAAAGAGTCCTGGGCCACATTTAGCCTCAGGAGTGCAGAGGCATATATAATTTCCCACTCATTAACAATAAGACTATATTAAAAATCAAAGAACTGTTGCCTGATCAACAGCCAGTGCTACTTTTCCTTTGCTTAACAGATATTTCCGGGCAGAGGTAAGTTTAATCAGCCACCGCCCAAAGGACAATATGGCTTTCTACAGCAATGAAGGGCAAACTTGAACAAGATGTAGAAGTTTACCAGCAAGACACTTAAAGTTCGATGCATTTAATAATTAAGACTACTAAAAGGAATCTTGCAGCGGGAGCTTCTTTATTTAAAGAATACACAAGAATGGGCTGAGACAGTGGCATAGAGGGATATCATCAGCAAAATTGATATAGGTCACTAAGGACCAAGATCTGTGCAGAGATATGAATGCCTGCACCAGCTGGTAAGGTACATGATAATGCTGATGATGATACAAGATTTAATTGGTTTCACCTCAGAGATAAAGATTTGTGAGTTTTGGTCATTCTCAGTAACTAATATGTTGATATGCATTTGCATCTAAATGCACTGGCTAAATTTGTGTTTTGTTAAAAGAGAGACTATTAACAAACCTTTCCTTAGATGTCATTCACACGATTAAGATGTCAAAGTATGGTTTTTGAATGCACATGCTGTGTGTTAATCAACTGAAATGTCATAGTTTAAATATCTACAGGTAACATAGTGGATAAACAATTATTCTATGGTATGGTTGGTTGGTTAGCAAGTTAGCTGGATGATGTTAGTTCAAACTCTTGAGTATGTTGCATTGGCATTCAGTTCACCTAAGTCCTGAAAAAAGATTGCATCTACCAGGTTTAGTCTGGTGTAAAGACTTTCCTCCTGACTTGGTACCAAAGTATATCACTACGAGGATTGTGTTGCTGAGTATTCCTTCCCCTCTCCAAGTGCAGGAACTAATGGAGTGTTCAATATCTATAATTGAGCCTGGCAATGCTTAAAATGATATCCAGGCAGGGAACCCAGTCTGAGGATAGTTCACACCATGGAGAGGTGCTCCAAGCTCGTGGCCAGTGTTAATCCAGGTCTTGTTACCTCTGCAGTACATACTACAGATTATATCTTCAACAGCGATGCACATCGTACCATTAACTTATGGTAACTTCCTATTCAAATATCTACAAACACCCACGAACACAATGACTTGGTCTCAATGGCTACTGAATTAGAGCTACTTTCTTAGTGTCACGGAAGCTCTAATACTCATTCTGCAAACATAAAAAGGAAATAAGAGTGACGACCAACCTTAGGAATGAGAATGTCATGGTGGTGTTAGTTATGATGTGATGGTAATGATGATCACAATGAGAAGTTGGTTGTAAAATAAATACATAATAATTACTTACTTTATGTTCTTGTGATCCGTATTTTCAGCAGAGGTAAGGTCTTTTCTGCCCTTTATCTTTGCAGTTTGGCTTGTCTGATCAAGCGTTTTAATCTCTTGATTTTCAGAAGTGGTAGCAGGTGATATGTTGTCATTGGTGGTAAAAGAATTCATTCCCTGAAGAGTTTCTCTGTTAAGCTCTATGATTTCTTGACCACCATTTTTATCTACAATACCAATACGGAACTTTTCCACTCTATTTTGACTAAATGAAGCACTAGAAATAGATGCATGCTTTGGCAATTTGACAGGGAAGTCTCTGGTGGATGATTCTTTTGGTTTTCGACAGCGATTTTGTTCACAGTGTTTTACTTCTGGAGTTTTTTCACTAGAAGATTCTGATATCTTCCCTGCTGTAGGGTTATTCTCTTTTCTTGGTCGACCTCTTTTCCGCTTTTCTGCAACAACTTTATCAGTGTTAGCTCCAAGTTGTCTAACAACATTCTCCTTGACAATGTCAACTTTCTGTGGTAAAAGATCTTGAAAACTTTTCTGGTCAACTTTCCACTGATCACGCATGTAGTTAATCAAATATTCATATTTCTTTTTCTCTCTAATTCTGAGCTTCTCCTTCATCTTTTCCACACAAAGTTTAATATCTGTCTCATTAGTGAGATCATTGTGCTTAACTTCCCTCAAATTAACTTCCAATTTTTTTTCACTGTCCACTAATTTCTTAATCAGTTTGTCATAGCGACGTTTCTTGCCATGGCTATTCAAATCAACAGTTAGAAATAAGTCAGCCGTTGAATCTTCTGGACAAACACTGTGGGCTACTTTATTTACATCCCGAAATATATAAACCGGGCTAATTATATCACCATTCTTTTCAGGCTCTGCATGCTTCGTTTCCGCTGAAATACAATCCTTCGTGTTTGTATCAGCAACAGCATCATGGTTTACTGACTTTAAAAGTCGCATTTGAAAATCAGAAGTCCTTTCTGAGTCATTCTCTTGCTGCTTTTCTGAATCACTTTTAAGCTTGCAATTGTTTTCAATATCTTCAATTAAATCAGTGTTCTGACTTTTCTTACTGTGTTTCACACGCTTCTTTGGTTCACCTTTACATTTCTTTGAAATGTTTGGCACTTTTCGTGAACCAACCTTTGCCGCCTTCTTCTCTACACTATCTTCATCCTTTGTATTTAATACATAACTGTCCCCTATATTTGCTGGCTTGTTACTTGAATCAAGTTCAACGGGTTGTAGTTCTAAGCAATCTAAAAAGGACTTGGATTTGGAATCACTTTTATCTTTAGATTCATCTAAAGAATCTCCTTCACTGGGATCAGTCTGATTTTCTGCTGTTTTCACAGATCTGTTGCCGTCCGGGGACACAACACCAATTCCGCGTTTCTCTGCCAGTCGCCTTGAAGCTCTTCTTTCCACAGAGGCAGGTGACTTCAATCTCTTGCTCATTCTGGATACAGACTGCCTATCAGCGTCGGCGGGATGCATTGCAATAATGTATGTCTAAACATAACAAATATTCATCAGAGCTGGAAACTGTGATTTGCTGTGATTGGAGACCTGTAGATATAGTGATATATTATATCTAGTAACTGCATGAAAAACACATTCATGGGTAATGACTGCTGATCGGAGCCCATAGATGTAAATAAAATAGATTTTACTTGATATAAGTTAATTAGCTGGTCTCCGTGGCTAAGGGCTTGCAGATGCGATTTGTGAGCCCTCTTACCTGCGTTCGAAACAGCTGCAACCACTTGGCAGCAGACCTGGGTCTTAACACGTTGGTAGGGAGCCTGTCGTTCAGAAAGCAATGGCTGTCGTTCAGAAAGCAATGGCAAACTACTGAATGTAAACTTGCCAAGACATCAACAACAGCAGTAAAATGCTGGTGTTTACAGTGATGTCCTGCAAATAGGATATGCAAAAAAAAAAAGAAAGATATTTAATTAACTATAGTGACTGTAACTGTGGGACTGGTAACATGATGGCTAAACATTTGTTACAGGAGTGCCTAACATATGCAGAGCAGAGAAAACTATTCTGGATTACACCGTTTGAAAATAAACTATGAAGATGTCAACTAACTCAAGATACTCGAATCGACTACTATCACAACTACACTGCTGTTTTCTTGTGATTCTGAAAGTGTACGAAAAAGAAGATTTAGACATGTCTGTCTATTATATTTTTCTGGATATGTCAACGGCGCCTATGTCCACAGCCTTTGCTATAGTATTTCTGAATGTAAGGTGTAAGCAATCACACTGCAATTAGAATGATTAATTACTCATTAATCTGTTGTCAAAGGCAATAATATTCTTTTGGGCTTTTCTAATTTCTAGGATTAGGATTAGACAGGTTGGTTAGCCTTGGGATCGACAGAGTGAAACTCACTGACTGAAAGTGAAAGGCCGTAATTAATTAAGTTCAAACTGTAGTAAGTACTTACAGCTAACAAATTCTGCTACAAAATGCATTTGATTTGCATTCCGAGTATAATGAAGAATGTAAAATTACCTAAATCCATTGAACAATAAACTATTTATTGTACAACAGTACAACTCTGTTGTCGGGAGGTAAGATCTTGTCTGAACCATGTAAGAAAGGGTTCACATATTTTGTTTTCCCAGCAGAAACCGTTGAGCCTCGTTTTCCTATACTCGCACCGGGATTTCCCGAACTCGCAGCTTTCTGATTTCTTTCAACATCAATTATCAGATGTGGATAGACAGACGTATATGTCGATTTTATGGAAACAAAATCAATCAAATACAGAGGTTCTAGAAAAACTGGGAATGGAGAGAAAGTTGATGAAAGAAATAGAGAGGAGGCAAGTGAAATATTTATTATAAAAATCTTAGTGAAGGGCTAGGTTGAGGGCAAGCGAGCAAGAGGTAGACAACGATACAAGTGGGAAGATAACATCAAGAGATGGACGAACATCAGCCTGACAGAATGTACAGTCAATGCGAGAGACAGACAGTGTTGGAGATCCATTGCAGCAAACCTTCATTGTGGAGACGGCACCTGATTGACTGATTGAGTTGAGTTGAGTTGAGTTGAGTCAAGAACCGACATCACTGCACTCAGGACATTCCCATACATAGTGCTCAGTCCCCTCGTTCAACAGCCAGCGAAGAGTCATACTGCTAATCGTTCCCACCGCTATCTGATTAAATGTTCTCCTGGTCTTCCCTCTCAGTTTTGAGATTCTTCCAGAACCCCTGCCGATCTGATTGATTGAATATCATCAGACATGTCCACTGTGTTATCCGTGAGGCAATTACAATTACACCCTGTGTCACTATCCCTCACCATCATCACCATGTGCCATGATAACTGGCGAAGTCTTTCATGTCTCTCCATAGATTTTGGTGTTTTTGGTGTTCAGGATCAACTCTGCTGATGATATTTCTCCATGCAACCGTCTCAGTCCATCCAGTATTATTTCTTTTTCGTCTCTGCCTCTTTTTCCACTGACCTTCCCAAATTGTTACAATGTTCTCCAATGCGTATCTTCTCATCACATGACCTCCCTCAGTGCCAGAAAATCATAACTGTCACCAAGTCAATCCTAGGTTCCATTAACTATTTCTGTTCCCTGCATTCACTGAGTCCTAGACGGTATTAACTGATTCAGTGCTGAAGGATAATATATCGCTACATGTGACTTCCCATATGGACAGAAGGAAGGTAGCCTATACCGTCATTAAAGGGACATCGTGTTATTTGTTTTATTGCTGGGTATCTTCCACAATTTCATAGCTCAGTGGATGGAATTTTACATTATAATACTTTGTTCATTTGTTTGTGTTCCATTTGTGTCCAAACCTACTTTTTGTTTGGAACTGAATCATTTTTGTTTTGCGCGCGCTCACTCGCTTTGAACTCAAGCGTAGTCCATACACGCTACTTCTAATAGCACATGGCTGATTTTTGCGTATGGACTAGCTTTCCCTAATACCAGTGTCCCTCGCCATCAGGCGAACCCACACCGACTTCAAAAGTACTTGCAATTTACGACCCCAAGCAAGGACGGGAAATCAACATTTAAGTCCAGCTGACCGGTGTAGGGGTTGGACCCGCCGAGACCTCGGCATCAGCACACCGGATGTTTAAGAATGAGCGCCCTGATCCATTCCGCCATGCTGACCTCCACTGAAACAGTTAAAAATACTACATTTGCACGTACTGCATAAGATAGCCAGCAGTGTAAGGTCTTTACTACGAACGCGTCCATGTTGATGGGAACCCATCCGTGGTTATACGAATGGTGAGACGAATGAACACATGCTGACACGGGTACATCCGTGGTGATACGAAAACATTCATGGCAATATGGACCATCAATGGTGAGACAAAAATATCCGTAGGGGCTCAAACATATCCGTGGTAATACGAATACTTACATGGTAATACGAACACATACATGGCGATATGACCACACCAATGGTGAGACAAAAACATCCATAAGGGCTCAAATACATCCGTGGTGATACGAACACATCCATGGCGATACGAACACATGAATGGTGGCTCAAACACATCCGTTGTGGTAAGAACACTTACATGGTGATACGAACACATACATGGCGATATGAACACACCAATGGTGAGACAAAAACATCCGTAGGGGCTCAAACACATCCGTGGTGAAACACACACACACACACACACACACACACACACACACACACACATGGCAATATGAAAACACCAATGGTGAGACAAAAACATCTATTGTGACTCAAACACATTCATGGTGATACGAACACCTTCTTGGCAGTAGGAACAAATTCACCGATAGTACGAACAGATCCATGGTGATGCGATCAATTCTATTGTGATACAAACACCTCCATGGTGATGCTAATAAATCCACGGTGGCCCACGGATTATCTACACAAAGGGTAATAATATAGAACTCAGGAGACATGGGGGTCAATTCTGGGCAGCTGGATAGCAGAGTCCCCGACTTATAACACATTGGTTTGGTTCCACATGATGCATCAACGTGGTCTAAATTTGGCAGGTTCATACAGCACGCATATTATATATTATTTTAACAAGATCGTGTCATATCTTAAACTCTTCTTCTTCTCTTCCTTAACTTACCTTATTGAAGTGTTCTGAGGAGATGCAAATATCTGTTATGCTCTCTTTCTTTTACTGTTTGTAACTTGGTATTCATTTCTCTAAGGTTGTTTTTGAACACAACACTTCATCATTTACGAGGCCTTTCATTTGCTCTGTATCCATTATAATTCTTCAGTGTGGCTCTTTGTGTTACCTGGTACCAGAGCATTTTTGTGAGGTGGCCTGACCATTTAATCTGTGTGTTCTTTAAGGAAATACACGACTGGTTTCAGACCTGGTCGGCTTCTGGCTTCCCCTTTCCTAATTCGATTTCTCACGGTTACTCCCAAAGCTCTTCTGTGGCATCTCATCTCTATTGTTATGATTTTGCACTTGTTAGTTGCAATAAGCATCCATGTTTGACATTGGTATCATAATGTCGGCAAAAAATATAGTTCTTTTGAGATTTGCTTTTCCTTCTTCTTCTTCAGCATTCCGAGCCATTGAGGTTCTTTGCTGCAGATACAAGCCGTCTCCATTCGTCTCTCTGGTTGACCTTCTCTTGCCAGTCGCTGATTCCAAATGCTTGTAGGTCTGTATGTATATTATCTCTCCACCGTCTTCTTGGTCTACCTCGGGGTCTACGGTCATTTATTTCTTGAGTGTAAGCGAGTTTTGTTTCCCTATTATCTTCCATTCTTTCTATATGCCCCAGCCATTGCAGTCTATTAGCCTTCATGATACCAGTGATTAGCGGGGACTTAAACAGATCATAAATGTCTTTGTTACTTCTTCTTTTCCACTCTCCACTTTGTGTATCCCTAATGGGCCCAAAGATGCGTCTTAAGACTTTGTTCTCTAAGGTTTGTAACAAGGCTTCGTCTCCTTTAGTTGTACTCCAGGTTTCAGAGCCATACAGCACAATTGGTCTAATCAGTGTTTTGTATATTGTGATCTTGGTGTTAAGAGATAGCGCATTTGATTTTAGCAGATGTTGTAGTGCATAGTATATCTTATTTCCCGAGTTTATTCTAGCTTGTATTTCTTCCCTTATTATGTTGGAGCAGTTGAAGATTGTACACAGGTATTTGTGTTTCCGTTCTTTTAATGGTCATGTTATCTATTTGTATATGGCCAGAGTTTTTAGCCGTTCCTTCTCATGAAATTACCATATTCTGTCTTATCTTGGTTGATAACCAGCCCCATCTGTTGAGCTTTTTCCTTTAAGTGAGTCAATATTTCCAATGTCTTTTGTTCACTTTGCCTTATAATATCTATATCATCTGCATAACCAAGCAGCTTGGATGTAACGCCAATAGCACATTCCTCCTTTACCTTCCTTACAACTTTCTCTAGAGCCAGATTGAACAGGAGCGGCGATAGTGCATCACCTTGTTTCAAGCCAGATGTTATTTGGGAGATTTGCTTTTGCACTTATAAATTATCTTTTTATGCGACAGAAGTGGCGCTAGTTTTCTCCAGTACCTGAAGTGCCTTTGCACAGCGTATGTTGATTTCTCTGTCTGTTCCCCCACCTGACGTGAAAAGTGGCCCTAGATATTCGCTGACTTGTTATATTTCCGAGTTCTTTATTTTTATTGACTGAGTTTCTGACTGTCAGCCTATCACCATTTTCTGTCTTTTCAATGCTTGTGGGATCAGGTGGAGAAGGCGGAGGAACAGATTGAGAACCCATATGTGGAAAGAATGAGATTGCGGGGGATCGGCAGGGGTTCTTGAAGACTCTCAAAACTGAGAAGGAAGACCAGGAGAACTTTTAATCAGATAGTAGTGGGAACTATTAGTAGTATGACTCTTCGCTGGCTGTTGAACGAGGGGACGGAGCACGTATGGGAATGTCCTGAGTGCAGTGATATCGGTTCTTAACTCAACTCAACACAACTCAACTCAACTATAATGCCATCCCCATATAATCGCTGGTAATACATTACATTCCATGCATGAAGTAAATGAGATTGCATTGTTATAGTAACACTTATGCATGTGATAAAGAGATAAGCTTCAGGGAGATGTCATTTTGACTGAGGATAACGAAAAGATTATTGCAATCAATAGATTATGTATTCACCAAGTCAGGGATTCTAAAACTGCAATTTACAGACCCTAAATGCGGGTATTTATTTCCATCATCAGTAACCTTATAGAAGAAAAACAGATGAACTCTTATTACACTTGAGGTGTCGGATTTGGTGACCGCCGCCACCATTCGGCGCTACCAGAACGCAGGAGTGCAGTCTACTGTCTTACGGTAGCCTAGTCACATCTGACTAAGACCTGACAACATATTAGAATATGGTGCCCTACAAATATGGTGCTAGCCCCATCTTTTTATAGACCTAGCAGCACCCGATATGTGTTGTGGTCAATACCCAATCCAGCTTCTTTACTTTCCATGATTTGTATTGGCACCCATGTAAGTCTGGGTCGAACTGAGAGCCTAGATCATTAAAACAATAATTGGGCTGGGGAACGGCTCTGTCACGACCCTTGTGAAGCTTTCGGGCCTAGGGAATGACTACTTCATATTAATAACGTTCTGGGTGAGCTGGAGTTAAAGTATTAATTGTCTGGGACTGAGAGAGCTAAAGTAATAATTAAGATAGAAAGGAAGAATAATAACTGTCTGGTAATGAAGCACAATGTTTGCCAGCGGGTCCGGTGGTCACATGTTCAAATCCCCATCGAGACCAACTTGTTTTTATTGACCTGGGCTCTTCTCATGTTCACCCAGCCTGAAATAGGTGCCAGAAATATGCTGAGAAGTAAAGGCGGCCAACGTGATACATCACAATACCCATCGAGTGCTGGTTGGTCTCTGAAACTATGTGGCACCGTATAGCGAATAATGCTTCAAGACGAGTACAAGAAGGAATAAAACCTCTGAATGTATGTTTGTGGATATAAAGACTAAACAACCAAAGCAAGGGAGGTTGCATAATGCATAACGAGCTTAACAGATGGTAGCCTGTAGTTTGTGCTAATATTGTTTGTATGTTAAAGAGGTCAGCGTTTGTGTCTATTATGTTGATCAAACGTCTGCTCCAAACTTCTGGGTACATTGCAAATAGGCCCTATGTATCCACATATAACGTGGATATAGATTTTAAAAAGGGTGAAACAACTAAACCTTACATTTTAACATTAGATGAAATCTCAGAGAGAAAATTCTGCATCAAACATGTAGGAAATCCCACTTCCTTTAGTAAGTCGTCAAAGTAATTATCGCTGCACAATGAACCGTTCAGTGCTTAAGTGCTCGGATCCCCTTCTCAGTATATATTTCTCTTGGAGTGTAACATTCCACGACACCGATTCTGTGCTCGTTTTCTATGTTTCGTTGATCCCATGCAAAGCGCTCTTGTCTGGCTTCACCCCTTTTGACTTGATGCTTTTGCAATCAGGTCAAGGTTTCTTTAAAAAAAAATTGATAACGGAGTTTCAAGCGAGCAATTGCTCCCTTTGTATTTCTGAGTGTCCTGTCATGCATGAATCACTGCACTTTCATAGGGCGCCGATTTTTCAGTAACATAGTCATCATCATCATTCATTGGCTTGTCGTGTACATAATTGTTCTCTCATAACAGACATTTTCAAATTTATCTCCATAAAAAGCCAGATATCCTGCCTCTGTTGCTGTCATGTATGCATTATCTATCACGTCTCAAATCTATCTAAGCTGTGGTCTTTCTCTTCTCTGCTTCACTGGAAACCTACCTCCATAATTGCCCTTTCAAGACGTTCATATCTATTTACGTGTTCAGAATAGTTCATAAAGAAAAACTTAATAACACTCTTAACTGATTACGTGCCATGGGTTTTAAATCGTCTTAAGCGACTTCCCGTATCTGCCATAGGCTTATATATAGCCGAAATGTTGTGATTGCATTATAATACAACACGAGGGATACCAAATTAACAACTTCTAAGACATAACTGTGACTCACCCCTACTTCTCATTTTCCGCCATCAATTCTTGTTGGCTCAAATACTTTTTGTTTGAATCTGTTAAAGACACGCTCTCTGTCTCTCTCTCTCTCTCTCTCTCTCTCTCTCTCTCTCTCTCTCTCTCTCTCTCTCTCTCTCTCTCTCTGTCACTGTCTTTCTCACTCTCTCTACACACACTCTCTCACTCTCTCTCTCTCTTTCTCACTGTCTCTCGCACTATCTCTTTCACACACACACACCCTCTCTTTATTTCTCCAGTAGCATGTCCTTTGCATAACGACGCTCTCATCACGATCTGCTGAATGGCCTCCCAATCTCTGGCCAATTCTCCTGCCTCATGCGCCCTCATGCCCGAGGTGTCTGCAATGCGCCGTGTCCATCTTCATGCTGGTCAACCCGTGCCTCTTCTATCAGAAACCAAGCCTTCCATTACTGGACTCTCAAAGCCACTGACACGTCTAATATGACCAAAGTATGTTAGTCTCCTAGGCATGACATTGTGTATGCGCTAGTTGTCTTCGTTTGTCAGGTCTTGTAAAATCCTGTCTTCAACCGCAGGATTGAAATCAGAACTTCACAGGCTACCTTCTTTAGTCTCAGAATAAGGCACAACAGACTCAATATCCACATGTAAGCAAAGTTGTAGATATGTTCAACATCAATGTGTACACTGGGGGGGGGGGGGGGGGGGAAGCACCTCATACTGCAGAACATATACCGCGATACGTACCAAACACAACTCAGAAAGATCTATTGCTTGCCCGGATGAATCAATCCTAGATGTAAAACTCAACGGAAGCCAGCAGAAGGGATTGCAGATTATGCAGAAAACATGCAGATATAGACCGATTTCAAGCGAAGAAGAAGAAGAAGAAGTGTTAGTTTATTGCTATTCGAGGTGATGATAAAAAAGAGTCAGGAGGAGCAATAGTTGCAACAACAACTACATGAGGAACAGTAGCAGCAGAAAAAAGGAAAACAAGATGAAGGAGTAGAAGAAGAGAAAAAAAGAAAAGAAGACGAAGCAGCACCGCCACGGTTTCCAGGTTCTAAAGGGACGCGCTGAATAAACAGTTTGAGAACGTTTGGTTTAATAAAACCTGTTCTACTGTTTGTTTATCGATAATAACTTAACTAGGACAGAGTACCCTCTTTGTGCCGATGTTTTACCTGGTTACTGTGGACTTTGAACTTTGAACTGCACTTTAGCAGTGTAAGGTTCATCCATGTGCTGGAGTATTTATATATGAACTGTGTGTTCAGTACTCCATTGTAAGGAATGTTAACAGTCTTCATCGATAGGTAATTATTGAAATCATTGTACACGGTAAGTTTAAACACACTACTATAATTCATAACTGTAAACTATTTACCTTTTTGTTATGCCATTATATTTACCCGTATATAGATAAATAACATCTTTAAGGTGTAGATTTGTCAGAATCTGACCCGTTAGACCCGTCTGTCGGAAGAGTGCCAATTTGTCTATCAGAATTCAATATGTTTCATTTCTGTAATAGGTTTCATTTCAAGAAAGATGCTAAATGCCACGGTAGGCCATCTACCGGTGCAGTTTAGCTTTTTATTTTAAATCCAAGGCTATTGTTATTAAAAAAAAAAAAAGAACAAACAGTGTCAGAAACAGTCAAGAGTTAAAAGTGCTTAGAGAGAAAGGTATAAAAGTAACTGATAGGCTATGCACATATAATGTGACAAAATGGATTGATTGGGGTAAAGTGACCCACGGCAATGAGTACAAAAAGTATGTCCTAGTTAAGTTTGGCAGTACACGAGACAGAAGGCTGTGAGCAGACATGATCGCCAACGCCACGAGGCGTGGACTACAAGAAGATTGGCGGTACACGAGACAGAAGGCTGTGGGCAGACATGATCACCAACGCTACACGGCATGGAGTATAAGAAGAGGAAGAAGTGTTAATTACGCAATACTCTCCAAGGCATGAAAAAGGGGTCCTTTACTTAACATTTATGGAAGATTAGTGACTAGACGCCAGCCTACCGACCAGGTAGTCAAGCGGTCGAATCCTCTCACGACGGATTAAAAAAAATGACCCGGGCTCCCAGACTGATCAAGCCTAAAATGTGAACCAAGAATTATCTCGGAAGAACAGACGGGATATTGACCATGTAACCTCTGGGGCGCCGACTGATCTTCACAAATATGCATCTAACACATCTAACACCATATGCCAAATACACCTGGAAGAGTGTAAATTGATCCTTTAATTTCTTTATTATTATTATTATTATTATTATTATTATTATTATTATTATTATTATTATTATTATTGACTGTTTATATCCAAATTCAAAATAATGCACTCTGGCGTTTAGTAAAAACTCTCTGTTACTGAAGGATGTTAAGCAACAACCAACATATAAACATTTGACATAGCAACTAATAAACAGTGGGTAGTTTACAATAGTTGCCTGCGACTGAGGGAGTAAAGCGAGACCTGAATGTGTCATGATCGTATATATAGTAATAACTGCTCAACGTAATAGTAATTCCATGCTACCTATCTAGTAAAGCCAATGACTTATATAGTTAGCTATGACTATCTTTTATAATTACTGGAGTTGTTATACGTATATGTTAAATAGTCAATAACGGAGAGCTTGAATATGTCACAAACTTTGAATACATTGACTCCATAATTAGCAGCAGTGGGGACTACCCAAGAGACATCTGAGAGAGAATGGCCTTAGCAACGCAGAGGTCAAACAGCATTAGCAACCTATGACACAACACCAGCAAAAGCATACAAGTAAGACTTTTGAGAAAATGCACCCTTCCCCGTGGCAAACTACGGATGTGAATAATGAACCATCTCGCAATCACCAAAGAAGAACATCGAGACTTTTCAACTTCAATGTTTGAGAGAAATCGCAAGAATACCGTGGACCAAGAAGAAGAATAAACGCTGGCCTTCTACAGATCTAAACATTGAATAAAATTTGACTCATAAACAGCGTCTTGTCATGTAAATTGAAATAGTTGGATGCCACAGTGGCTTAGAAAGAATAGTAATGGAATTCAAGGTTTTTGAAAGAAACAACAGTTTCGACCAACACGATGCTGAGAGCAGAATATTAAAGATGCTCTGGATATGAATATTCATGGGGCAGGAGAAATGACGAATGATCGAGCGTCTGTCCGGTGGTACGTGATGAAAGCGATGTTCTACAAAGAACATAACGATGACCGTCTTCATCGTATGTCATGTAAAGTAGCGTAAGTGTTCTGGACCAATTATTTTAACGACACTCCTCCACATAATTGCCGCACACCATCAAACATCATGTCCTCGGTGTGCCCGTCACTTCTACCGTTAATCGCTCCAGTAGGCACAAGTTATCTCTTTCATTACATGACCAACGAACAGTGTCTTTCTTATAGTTGTGCATAATGTTCTACTTTAATTAATCTCTTCTATGCGCTAGTTAGATCATCTTTCAGTGCAAGGTATCCACAACATCCGTTTCAGAAACTACATGTCCACTACCTGTTATGATTGCCACCAAATATTTGAATTTATTGAATTAGTTAAGCCTTTTACTTCCTCTGTAACATCACAAGTTTGATGTCACCTTTTCTTTGACATAACCCAGTTTCTGTATTTTTGATATTCAAAGAAAGTCATGGTTTTGCATTCTTCATGACTACAATATTTAACAGGTGTTGCAGATATGGTGTTTCAGCTATCAATACTGTGCGATTTGCATAACGCAAAATGTTTACATTACAACTACGAACTCGTCTTTCTAGTCTGTCTTTGTTCTCTATCACTATTATTTCGCTATATAGAGAAAAGAGACCAAGGCGAACCTTCTGGCCTAGAGAGACAACACTGGAAGATAAACTCTATGGACCGCTGAATGAACTAAAAAAGACTGTTAAGATTCATACAAGAGACAACATTGCAGTTATAAACATATTTCAGGCGAACGAAAGAAGAAGAAGAAGAACAACAACAAAAATAATAAGAGTTGTTATTTCTGTTATACAGAACCAATTACAAAAAGCGAAGGAATATTCGTATTTACGTAGCAAAACTTGTCCGTGTTGGTAAGATATGTCAGTATTTTAATTTATCAGGATCCTCGCCGGTGCTACGTAGTTCGTGCACATAGCTGAGTTTCTCCAGACTCAGGTTTGAGTTAGGAGAACGGAGCACCTATGGGTTACACCCGTGTGCCGTGATGTTGATCCATCGACCAAACTAAACTAAACTAGTATTTTAAAGAGTGACTGCTGAATGTATAATAGTAAATTAAACGTTATAAATAGTAAAGGTCTCTTTTCACTCGACTTACGGTGCATTTGGGCATATGACGCTAGACCCATATTCTATATCGACAACTCGGCACTGGGTGGATGATGTGTCAATATCACACCGGCAGAATTGATTCCCCTAGACATTTCCTTATGCCTATTTTAGGCTGGATTGATAGGTACAATTATCTCGGAACAGTAATAACAACTGGTGGAAGATGCCTTGAAGAGGTTAGAACAAGAATCGCCATGGCAAATGTAGCCTTTAGCAAGATGAAAAACATACTGACCAATACAAAGATGTCAATTGAAACGAGACAATGAGCAGTCAAGCTCAAAAACATCTGATGGCTGTAGAAATGTGGATTTCTGAGGAAAATTCAAAGAATACCATGGACAGCCAGAAAGACCAATGAACAAGTCCTTCAAGAAACAAATGAAGATCGTAAAATGATTAGAGACATTAGAGGTAGACAGTCACAATTTTTTGGGCATGTTATGAAAAGAAATGATTTGGAGAACTTGGTGACAACTGGCAAGATCGAAAGAAACAGACCAAGGGGAAGACCTAGAAGCAAGTACCTGGATGGCTTGGCCTTGTGGCATGGTCGAGACAGAAACACGGAGCTGATCCACGACTCTGGTGATCGAGTGAGATGACAAAACATGACCGCCCACGCTTACCAGCATGGCACATGATGGGTGGATTTTAGGCTGAGTCGACCTGAGAGACCAGGTCAATTTTAACATCCGCCCCAAAACGAATTCTCACTAATGACCGCCAGGTTGGCAGGCGAGTCAGCTTCTAACCACGACGGAACCACATACGTCATAATAATTAGTTTAGTCAAGAAAATTATAAATGTTTGATCGCAAGGATTGATCCGCAAATAGTTGCCTGGTTGGTTTGGCTTATTGAATCAAAATAAATTACAAATTACAAATTAGGGATGCTCCGTGGCGAAGTGGTCAAGCCGTTTGACTCGGGCTCCGAAGATTGTGAGTTCGATTCCAGGCCGCGTCCTTCGGTTCACGGGTGACATTTTTCGGAGACTCCTGTTGGTAGTCGCTAGAGCTACGGAGTTCGTGATTTGTGCGACGCTTTCCGCGAGTCGGAAGAAGACCGAGCCATATGAGATAAAACCCGGTGCAATGAAGTCGATCCTTTCGACTTTTAAGCGACTTATGTTTTTAAAAAAATTACAAATGTTTGATCGCAAGGATTGTACAGATGCTTAATCGCAAGGATTGTTCTGCGAATAATTAATTGCCTGCTAAGTTGTTTTTTTATTGAATCCAGAAAATTACAAATGTTTGATCGCAAGGATTGTATACATGTTTGATTGCAAGGATTGTTGACTGAATAATTGCCTGGTTGGTTTGGCTTATAGAATCAAGAAAATTGCAACTATCTAATCACAGTCATTTTTCGACAAACAGTGACTTGTCTAGTGTAGACTGATAAAACAATGAGAAATCAATACTCATATCCGGTGGCATTCGTTTATCAGCTGATATCTACGGATATATACAAATCTAGGAACGCAGATATTGTCCTTCTTAACAAGAAACAGTGTTGTGTCTAGTGTGAAACTCCATTGTGTGCAATAGTAACAGCCCTGATAGTTAGTTGCGTTCTGTTTAAGGTTCATTTATACTGCCGGCAAACAGTTTTGTGATTTAGGGGATGGGGTGAGGCGCGGTTTTACAATTCTCCAACATTCCGAGTCCAAGGTTCGAAATCAGCTACGGTGGATTTGGAAGCAAACCTGTCTGCGATGTTTTAAATGATATAAGGCGTCGTCATTTCAGAAAGCAATGGAATACACATGAACTAAATTGCCAAGTAAATATCAAACAGTCAATAAATACTGGAGTTGATTACAAAGTTTTGCAAAGAACATGCAACTGACTCTTATTGCCAGCGAAGTATCTCCATGACTGCCCACGTTACTTCCCTCAGATAATTGTATAGGTATATCAGTACACCAGACGAACTCCTACGGGTCGAGGCTCTTAATGTGTGTATACCATCCTTTAAATTAATTTTATATATTGGTTGTGTAATGTCCACATTTACTCAGGGCAACGACCGTTTTCTTTCTTTTTTTTTTCTTTTTCGCTCGCTTAAACTCAAGCGTAGTTCTTACACACTGTTTAAAGTAGTAAGGGACTGAATTTTGCGTGTGGGTTTGCTTTTCCTTTTACCGGTGTCCCTCGCCTACAGGCGAACCCACTCCGACTTCAGAGGTACTTGTTATTAACTTTCCAAGTAAAGGACGGAAGCATCTCACCACCATTTAGGAGAGGTGAGCAACTACTAGGTTCGCACAGCTGAGAGAGGCTTAGAGGCGTTCGGCCTTATCCCTTAGTTGAGAGCCGTAGTATGTGTATCTGAACCAGTCATCTAGCAGGCCTAATATCCACCCGGCCCTCACTTCCAAGGGTTAATAGCTTAGAGGCGTTTAGCCAAATCCCTAAGCAGAGATCCGTAGATTATGTATCCAGACTAGGAGTTAGTGGCATCGTGCGTCTGATTTGAAACGTTTGACTGCCATCCTCAATCTACCTGCTGGGCAGTAGGGTGTGTCTCTCTTTGTCTGGTCCCTATCCCAAGACCTGCCCGTGATGTAGTTGTGCTTCCGTCGGCAGAGCTCTTGAGGTCATTGGGACACGCAAGCCCCCCTGTCAGCGACTTGTGCGCTGCAGATTCTCAGGACTCCCCTACTTTAGCACCGCACGAAATAACAACTCGTGACATTTGCGAAAGGAATGCAATTTATTCAGAGCCGACATTTGAATGGCTCTACGAGCGTTATACTTCATCATCATTATACAACATGAATGCACTGAAGTGATGAGAAATGATGCTAGTATTCACAATCTAAATGAACAGCCCTATGTTTGCCTATTGCCTAGAAACTATAGCATTTGTCAAGGATACGTCTGCTCTCTACCGTCTCAAGTCAGGTCTCTTCACACGCTACACATTGCGTGGACAAGCACGGACACTGTCCCCTCCGTGCAGTAGCTATTATTGCGTGCATGGTCTCGCAAGCACGCTGGCTTGTGAGTTAGAGTAACCGGGTATTTCACGGTTACTCGCAAGGACAAGCTTCCCAATGACTTGGGGAAAGCCCTCGCTCAATTGTACGCATTGGCCCCTGGTCTGACACAACTGTGTCTCCTTGTGAGGCTATTTATAGTGCTCGGTGTCTCTCCTGTCTGGTGTCTCCCTACTAGACTAGTGTTAACTCCTATCGCCTCTGTAAGGTTTTATTGGAGATCTTGACACCCCCCCCCCCCTCCGCCTCCACCACGACAAGGTGAAGACACATGGGGGGGGGGGGGTAGGGGGGAGGCAACGACTTATTCGGATAGCTCTTTTCTATTTCGAACCGTTGAGAGATTTTTAAAGTGCGCAACATGTTCACGCATTCTCCAACATTGTTGCCCTTGTTCGAGAAGGCTAGACGCCCGGTCCACTACCCCGGGATCAAAGGGGTTTAAAGGCAAACGGATCAGCTTCTTTGCACCGTGTTTGATCCAATATGGGTAAGTCATTTCCGCAGAATGGCCTGCTTAAAGTGTCGCACATAACGGGAACTCTGTAGCTCTAGAGACGATCCCCAGAAGAAAGCTGCGTGCGTGAACCGAATGACCGAGTCCGTAAACCAACCCGCAGAGAGAAGTATATCATACTGTTCTTATATATATCATAGTTAAATGGCTAGTTAGCTAGTTAAATAGTTAGTTAGTAAGTAAGTTAGTAAGTAAGTAAGTTAGTTAGTTAAGTTAATTAGTTAGTTAGTTAGTTAGCTAGCTAGTTAGTTGGTTAGTTAGTTAGTTAGTTAGTTTGTTAGTCGACAGATCATCCTCATTGCACATCGAATCATTCGGTAAATAGGTGCTCAGATTCACTCCTCAGTACATCCCGAGCTTGTAGTTGTTCACGACACCAGTTCTGTGTTGGTTTATTAATCTTTCTGCATAGTGTTCTTGTCTGGCCGCACTTCTTTTAACTTACTGCTCTTGCAGTGTGACCATGGTTTTAGATTCACAGTCACCACTTGGTTCTCGCAAGTCTTACTTCTCGTATAGCATTCAGTATTAATAGCCTGGTTTATGGTTCGTCCGCCCTTAAACAGTAACCTTACCCGCAAACATTTCTTTGTACACCCGGATACCCTGGCATAAAAATGAAACTAATCTTTGCCAACCGATACACCCCCAGAGGCACTAACCGCTGTCTTCTGATCCAACCCATCTCTGTCTTCCTGAGCATACTCATTGAGTCACTAAGACAGCATTCCCGAGTGAAGATCAGTGTCTCGAGCCATGTTATTGCTTGACTTACTGCCATGACTTCCATAGTCAGACTACTTGTGGTCAAGGCAAAAGCACTAGAATCTTCCTTCACAATTCTCCCTCAAGCCTGAGCTGTAAAAGCCCACGAACATCTCACGCGCCGAACGACCGAATCATCTGTTTAAATGACAGCATCGCCCTCTAAAGAGTTTTCGACGATCAAAGTCTGTACCTCCGCTTTCACAGCAGGCAGATTTTCTTGCCTGCATTTTCTGTCTAAATGAATGCAAACTGAAAAGGAACTCTGTTGGCACTTGTACTCACCCCTCGTCAGGTTCTAAGTTTGGCCATATAACTAGGCTACCAAGTAACAATATACCACAACAAGCAATGCTGTCATAGACTAAATAGAAGTAAAAGAAGAGGCCGACCATGTAAACTATGGACTGGGGCAATAACAGAGTCCATGGGTATCTCGATAAATGAAACCCATAAACGTGCATTCTCCAGCTGTTTATACTTCACCTCGAAACCGCAAGGTATTAGAAGAACATAATGAGATGAGATGATGACTAACCGAGCAACTATTTCTATTCAGTATGTACGTGATTTGATTTATTAGCTGAGGTTAGGGTACAGACAGCATCTCAAGAAAGTGGACATCATATCCCATAGGACTATGGCCTAGCATACATGATATTTAGTACAGTCAACCCTTGCCCTGCAGCTTGAAGCCATTTCACGTACATGATTTCCCTATTACAGACACCTAACAGTGCATTGTAGTGTATATTCAAGGGTGAACTAGGCCCAGGTCTGTATGTCTTGCACGTACTAAGCCCTTCCATATCACGTCCATTGTAAGCTATAAAGAGGGCTGAAGCTTTTATTTAGAAACAAAATAGACAAGGGTAAAATCGAAATGTCACGCGATATAGGATTAGCAGAGTCATATGTCCCAGTACCTATGTGAAATGGATATTCCCCGGATAGATTTCAATAGCGTTCATTGTATACCGTTTATTGCATAGTCTTGAATTGTGCTTCTCAACCAAGATTACAGACCTTAAGTTTATAGACGTACACATGTGTGATTGTTAAACAGCTGTTGAAAGAGGAAAAACCGGGTGTAAGATAGCATGCTAATCTCTGCTAGGGCATTGAGTTTGGGTTTGCTGACAATCAAAACTGGAGGAAACATGGCTAACCTAGTCCTAATGGCAGCCATGTCAGTATATGCCGTTGTGAATGATAATTTGTGAATTAGTAGTAAGTAAAGACCCATTTGTACACAACTTAAGGAACAATGAGCATATATTGCTTGACCCATAACTGAATAGAACAACCGGAACTCGGTGGGTGAAGTGATCAATATTATGCCCACTGCTTTTACTTCCCAAGATATTTTCTGATACCTGTTGTAGGCTCGTCGACTTGGAAGCCCCGATAAACTTTTGTGAAAGTACGAGTCCGCCCCGGGCAGGCAGGAGAGCTTCTAGTCACTACGCTAATGCGGCTCCCTCAACACCAACAACAACAACAACAACAACAACAACAACAACAACAACAACAACAACAACAACAACAACAACAACAACAACAAATGTAAACTATCTGGCATTAATGGAATTAATTACCCTTAGTGAATATATGTATTGTGAATGACAATTCTCTATGGATAAAGTATATTGATACATTTTCTCTGTGTGCTGTTGTTTTTAATTGTCAATTGTTGCTTTTGTTTTTTCTTCAGATATTTGTACACACGGAACCTTTCTTCAAGCGGGAACACTGGTGTTCCGATATCATTATCCTAAAGCACATGCAATTCTGAATCACCTGGAGGATGTCAGAAACTGGGGTGACCGTGGTTGTCCTGATACTGAAGTTCCTGGCTTTAGTTGTAGATATCATTACGTTTGTTCCGTATTTCATCATTCAGAGACCAGACAGAGTCCTTCAGAGGTCGAAGAGGGTTAAGGTACGTTATAGATACAGGTGATGGTATGTTTGTGGGTTGGTGAGCAGAGCTAATATATATTTGCCTTTTTTGCATCGACTTAACTCTTCAATACACATGTTTTCGCTCATGCGTCTTCGTTGTTGTCACAAAAAATCACATGAAAACAATCTTATATAGGGTACAATTAATGTAGATCTTTAAAAGAGAACAGTAGTTGTCAATAGGGTTTAGATTATTTTAGTATGCTGCGACCAAGCTTAAAATTGTGAGATCACACAGTTTGTGATGTGCGGGACACTAGGGGAAGAACGAGCTACAATATAATGCGTTAATTGGGACTGAAAGAGTTCAGCTAAAATAAATTATGGACCAAAGATTGGATCAAACACTAGTCTATAATTGTGCCATTTGATCCACTCTTGCCACTTTTGTGCATTTCACCACATGTCACTGTTCGTCAGCGGACCATATCACGATGTATTAAAACTCCTTCAGTCCCAGTTAACGTATTATGTGTAGCTGGTTCTCCCTCTTGTGTCCCACACATTACAAAATGTGTGATCGCACCATTTTAAGTTGGTCACCGCATACTAACATGGTAACATTAAATGAAAAAGAGCACGGTGAAGAGAAAGAGACAAATGCCCGGATTGCTTGGCCACTTGGCATAAACACGACACAAACACAGATCTGATGCTGTTGTCGGGTGAGATGGCAAACCTAAACCGCTCACGTTTATAGCCATAACGTATGATGAGGATAAATTAGTGACAATATTGCTGGAAGGTTTATGTATCCGCCTCTGGCGCAGAACTTACCGGGTTTACTCCTAGCATCGCCATTTTGTAGCAGTTCTTTTGCAGTGCGTCGCTTCCACCACAAGCCGGCCGACACATAAACATAGGACTAGGCCATTCCACAAACAGCATTCGTGTTAGCTTCTGCTGATAACACACGTCATCCTTATTAGGTTTGGTGGCTGAATTGATGACTTGGCTGTTAGGAACAGGACTAAACCCAAGAGGCTTCATGTGCAAGTTGCATACATTAACATTCTTACAGCAGCTGAGTATCGCCATGAGTAGGTCTTAACTCCACTGCCTGGCAGCGTTGTTATGGGAAAAGTCTATACGCATATGCATACAGTCCTGTAGCCATGGGTAAAACCTGTGTAGCGGAAATAACATCATCATTAAGTGATTTGCCTGCATTGTCTCGTCAGTACATCCGACTTCTAAAACAATTTTTCGAGTTTTTTTTCCCCCTAACCATTGACTGTACCCAATCTACCTTCAAGGAAGCAAGTTTATGTATTGCCTTGTCTGGTCCCTATCCCTTGACGTATGTGACAGGGAAACCTACCAGGAGCTGCGCTACCGTAGGCATGGCTAATAGGGCCATATGAATATTATATTCAAGTGTCTTTACCAAATCAAGGTGGATAAACAGCTGAGGGTCCAGAGAAAATAAACCTAACATAAATGCACATAGAAGTCAGATGCATTAATCTCTGATTTAAAGAGAAACGCAAGCGAAGAAGAATATCAACAATGTCAACTTCATACTCTTTACCCAATGTGTGAGTTTCATTGTAAAAAGATGATAACTACGGTATTCCCACATCACTTCTGTGAATTTTTATATTAGATAAAAGTTGTACCTAATTAACTTCTCACACTCCGCTGACATATTAAATGAAATGCACATATCTGTTTCCCTGTTAGGCTAAACCAGTGTCTGGAAAACCCTCAGATCCTTGGAGGTCAGTTGACGTTCCGTCGACTGGTCTAACAACATCCATCTTCCCAGAGTGCAGCACTGTAGACGATCTCTTCTCTAGAGCTTGTAAGATCTACTCCAATCATCCCTGCTTGGGAACAAGGGATGTGATCAGCGAAGGACGACGAGGTGCAGCCCAATGGGAAAACCTTCAAGAAGGCAAGTTTCCGTCTTTTCCACGTATCGGTTGTTATCAACGTTGTATGACCATGCCACATTTCTGTCAGTTCTTGGATATGGTCTCAAATTCACGACGGTACACAGATGATCGCTTTCATAGAGACAATACCTGCGGTCACCAAGCTGCGTGGTTACTGTCTTGAAGGAAAGCAAAAGCAGGCTACCTTCTTCACTAATGCTTAGAACATCATGATTTTGACAATTCACAGAAATAGAAAATTACATGGGACGCTTGGCCACACAACATATACCCGATAAGAATGGAGATCTGATCCAAAAATGTGATAATAGTGTGAGACGGTGAACCATGACCTTCCACACTTAGTACAATGATGATGATGATGACGATTATGACGATGCAATTCTGTCTCTACACGCCTGTGTTCATCACGCTGGAGCTGTATGTAACTGGCCATGACGTTTTAGTATTAAACAATTTACATCACATTCTTTTACCTCTTCCTTGTGTGTTCTGAAAGTGACATCAGTTACTAATGCTCTGTTCAGCGTGTTCACGGAGGATGGAAGACTAGATGGATAGACGGAAACGAGAATACAGAAAGCAAACAACATAAACTATCAAATAGCACCCACCCTAAAACATCCAACTATAAAAATGCATAAATAAAAGAAGCTAATAGATGCTTAATTCGTCCCAATGCCGTATTAACAATATTAGACATAGACACTCCTAGAAACGACAGGCGTGAAATCACACCGTTTGAAATTAGATGCGTAGGAAACGCGACTAGAAAAAACAAGGACTTGAGAAAATAAGAACAAGTGTAAAATTAACATCAGTTGCAGACTCTATATTTCAAATGAGATGGCTCGGACGTCTAGCTAGAATCAACCAGCAACAAGATCAACCAGCGTTCTGCATGAGAATATTGGGCTACAAGGCGAAAGGATGACCTAGGAAGAGATGGCTGGATGGCGTAAAAGCAACACTGAAGACACCAAATAGGACATTAGTACAAACAATAAGGCAGAGAAAAACAGACAATTACACACATTTCCTCTATGCGATGCATCACGGCAAAATAAAGAAAGAAGAAGAGTATGTGAATATCGAACACTTAACTCCAACAACAGCATCTGGTAGAGTTTTACTGATTGCAAAGAACACTTGCCACTGCCGCTTGCTGAACCCCGACTAGTCTTCGTAAAAAGTAAACGACCATTTTATACGCATCAAGTTGTCTTTGCTATAAGGGGCTGGCCTCAAATTGTATAGACCAATCGGTACTACATGGGTAATGTGATCAACATCACGTAAGCTGTCATTACTCCTCATTACAATTCCCAGTAGGCATCTTTGATTGCACCTATCTGCCGGTCCTGATGATCACGTGCTCCAACACTCATCAAGGTGGATATGAAAATAGTACACGCTAAGATTAGTTCCCATTAAATTATTTCATTCAATTACAAGTGTGATGAGAGTTGCTGTGGCTGTTTTGTGCCTTTGATCTCTATTTACAAACGTGATTAATTAAACCGGCTCTGTGGCGAAGGGGTTACGAATGCAAATTGTAATCTCGTATGCAGCGCTCCAAACACAGTTCTGGGCGATTTGGAAGCAGACTGCCTTGCGTTGATTCTGTATAATGGTATAAGTGCCGGTCGTTCAGAAAACAATGGCAAACTACTAAACGTAAACTTGCCCAGAAATCACAAACAGCCAAATTTGCTGGAATTAATTGCTTCGTCCTGTAAAGGATATGCAACAACAATTTTGTTTTTAATTTGAACTATCTTGCAGTTAGTTTTGGGAGCATACCAATGGGAGACCTACGCTCAAGTGGACACAAGGATCACCAACTTCGGCAATGGTTTGGAGGTACTAGGTCACAGGCCCAGATCAAAACTGGTCATCTTCGCTGAAACAAGAGCTGAATGGATGATCTCCGCACAGGCATGCTTTAGATTCAATTTTCCTGGTGAGTTGATGGTTATACCTTTGTAGAAGTACAGCACGCAGTGGCAGACTATGTCTCAAGTTTTTGGTCATCGGAAGACAAAGCTACCGGGAGAACATTAACATTCTAAACAGTAGGAACACTTTCATTTGGGGGGGGGGGGGGACAGAACAATTCTAAACAGTGTCCAATGTTTAAGGGGGCCCACTTTATCAGAGTCCCACGGGCCCTCACATGCCATCGGTCAAGCTGACACCCAGGCCTGTCCGCCACTGATGGGATGTAATGTCTTTTTCTGAATTAGTTTTACTGATATAAAATAATTTCCTTCAGAATGTATTGTTATTTGTTTTTTGTTTGCATTGGCTCGCTTTGAACTCAAGTTTAGTCCATAAACGTGCCACAGCTTCTAGTGCAGAGGCATGAATTTTGCAAGTGGACTAGCTTTCGCTTTTATCAGTAAATCTGCTTCGACTTCAGAGATGCTTGTAATTTACGTCGCCAAGTCAAGGACGAGAAGTCAACATGTTAGTTCAACTGACCATTGAGGGGTTGAACCAACTACAAACGGATGTTTAAGAACGAACAGTCTTACCCCTTCGGCTTACTGATTAAATTAACTGCATATGTTAATAAATTATAGCTTGACTGGTTGGTTGGTTGGTTGTTTGATGTTGGTTGTTGATTGTTGTTTGATTGGTGATTGGTTGGTTGTTTGATTGGTTGGTTGTTTGATTAATTGACTAGTTAGCTGATTGTTGAACCTTCTGAAAGATTGAATGTTTGCCCTTAAATATGATGCTTTAGCAGCCTGAGCAGGTCGCTTGAAGCTATAAATGGTTAGCGTCTCCTGAAGGTTGGTGTAGAGACTGCCCTTCTGTCCTGGTACCACATTGCTATCTCCACGGGGATTTGTTGCAGGGCTCTCCTTCCCCTCGGCAAGTTCAAAGACCAGAGCGGCGAGCACTTCTCGTACTGGAATATCAGATTTAAGGAGAGGCGTATTAGAATGTCACGAAGTTGTGATACAGTTTAGCACAGCATATTGCCATGGAATGTCATGAAGTCATGACTCAGTTTAGCACACGCAGATTGCCAATTATTCGATTTATCTTGCTGATGTTTTCTCTGCAGATGATAGGTTCTTCATTGTCAAGGGAGAACCTCTAAACAAATGAGTATAGCTTAAATCCAGGATCACTGAACAGTGTGTGATTTGAGCTGTTTCTGTTGTTAATTAATTCATTCAGTAGCATGTCCTCTGCAGAACTTCGCTCTCATAACAATCGTCCGGACAACTTCTCAATCATAACCAAGATGTCCTGCATCCGATACACCCATCTGGAGATCATCTGCCGCATCCTGCACCCATCTTCTCTTTGGCCTCCCACTTCCTCTCTTCCCGGGCGAATACACCTCCATAATTTTTCGCTTTCTCTCCGAAAGTTTCATGACGTTTCAAGTGTTTGTTGTAATAGACAGTGCAATATCCTTTCGTAAATTCAATTCCTTACTCATTAGGAAAATAACATTATTTTGAATAACGAATACACCAAACACACACACACACACACACACACACACACACACACGCACGCACGCACGCACGCACGCACGCACGCACGCACGCACGCACGCACGCACGCACGCACGCACGCACACACAAAATGCATGATTTATTACCCGGCATATTTATCTGCATCTCGTCAGGTGCTTACTGCAGAACACACACAAGCACACGCACACGCACACACACACACACGAAACCAAAACAAATTAAAGTAATTAGATAAATCCTTCAAGCTGAAATATACAAAATAACATTATCACAAAATCAAACAGTAAGATACAACTTTAACCCGTTGTCCTTGTCTGCCTGCCTGCCTGCCTGCCTGCCTGCCTGCCTGCCTGCCTGCCTGCCTGCCTGCCTGCCTGCCTGTCTGTCTGTCTGTCTGTCTGTCTGTCTGTCTGTCTGTCTGTCTAAAATAAATATAATCCATAGCAGATGTTACCTTTGAGGTGTGAATTGTTAGGCCTTCACATATTCTAGGCTAGGATATAACAGGTGATGTGGTCAGTGCCCTTCTTTTTCGCTTTGACGTTCTAGACCAGTGGTTCCCTACCGGTGGGGGACTCCTCCCCCCCCCCTTTTTTTTTCCAGAAAAAAGGCGGGGGGGGGGGATTTTAAGGTTTCCAGGGGGGAATTAAGATCATTTTAAGATCGCGTTAATACAAGAACCGATTACTTGATATTATTTCCACCTTCCATACTTTACAGTTCTTTTACTTCTCCCCTTCTGAAATTCATTTTATAACGTAAGTAGACCCACAAATCACTTTTTCTAGCATGTGTTATTAAAATTAGCTTCCATTTTTACGTATACTGTGTAACGGCAGGGGGAACTTTATAGGGAGGAAATACGAAAAAAGGGGGCGGAGGGAGAATGACGTTTTGAAAGTACAGTGAAGGGGTGCACGGGCCAAAAAAAAAAAAAAAGGTTGAGAACTACTGTTCTAGGCAATTCGAAGAATATCCTGAAAATTATCTAGTACCCATCCTTATGAGACTGTATGGACCCCAAAGGTCGAGCAAAAGAATACTGCATTTTCTGGGGATTGAAATCAGACCATTGCCTTGTCAGGAAAACGTACTAACTGCAATGACAGCGAGAATCCTTGGTTATGTATAGCTAGAACATTCTGTACCAAACAACTCACTATACGTTGAGTTTATACTCTTGATATGAGACTGTCAGTTTTCTTACCACTTTCCCCGCGAGGTGTCCATCCTTATAAAAGATATATGTCGACATTCATTGCAATACACATGTAAGAGAGAAGTGTTGACATTCATTGCAATACATTTGTAAGAGAGAAGTGTTGACATTCATTGCAATACACATGTAAGAGACAGAAGTGTTAACATTCATTGCAATACACATGTAAGAGAGAAGTGTTAACATTCATTGCAATACGCATGTAAGAGAGAAGTGTTAACATTCATTGCAATACACATGTAAGAGAGAAGTGTTAACATTCATTGCAATATACATAGTAAGAGAGACGTATTAACATTCATTGCAATACACATGTAAGAAAGAAGTGTTGACATTCATTGCAATACATGTGTAAGAGAGAAGTGTTGACATTCATTGCAATACACATATAAGAGACAGAAGTGTTAACATTCATTGCAATACACACGTAAGAGACAGAAGTGATAACATTCATTGCAATACACATGTAAGAGAGAAGTGTTAATATTCATTGCAATACACATGTAAGAGAGAAGTGTTGACATTCATTGCAATACACAGGCAAGAGAAACGTATTAACATTAATTGCAATACACATGTAAGAGAGAAGTGTTAACATTAATTGCAATAAACATGAAGGAGAGAGGTGTTGACATTCATTGCAATACACAAGTAAGAGAGAAGTGTTAACATTCATTGCAATATACATATAAGAGAGAAGTGTTGACATTCATTGCAATACACAGAAGTGTTGACATTCATTGCAATACACATGTAAGAGAGAAATGTTAACATTCATTGCAATAAACATTAAGGAGAGAGGTGTTGACATTCATTGCAATACACATGTAAGTGAGAAGTGTTAACATTCATTGCAATACACAGGTAAGAGAGACGTGTTAACATTCATTGCAATACACATGTAAGAGAGAAGTGTTAACATTCATTGCAATAAACATGAAGGAGAGAGGTGTTGACATTCATTGCAATACACAAGTAAGAGAGAAGTGTTGACATTCATTGCAATACACATATAAGAGAGAAGTGTTGACATTCGTTACAATACACAGGTAAGAGAGACGTATTAACATTCATTGCAATACACATGTAAGAGAGAAGTGTTAACATTCATTACAATACACATATAAGAGAGAAGTGTTGACATTCATTACAATACACATGTAAGAGAGAAGTGTTAACATTCATTGCAATAAACATGAAGGAGAGAGGTGTTGACATTCATTGCAATACACAAGTAAGAGAGAAGTGTTAACATTCATTGCAATACACATGTAAGAGAGAAGTGTTGACATTCATTACAATACACATGTAAGAGAGAAGTGTTAACATTCATTACAATACACATATAAGAGAGAAGTGTTGACATTCATTACAATACACATGTAAGAGAGAAGTGTTAACATTCATTACAATACACATATAAGAGAGAAGTGTTGACATTCATTACAATACACATGTAAGAGAGAAGTGTTAACATTCATTGCAATAAACATGAAGGAGAGAGGTGTTGACATTCATTGCAATACACAAGTAAGAGAGAAGTGTTAACATTCATTGCAATACACATATAAGAGAGAAGTGTTGACATTCATTACAATACACAGGTAAGAGAGAAGTGTTAACATTCATTACAATACACATATAAGAGAGAAGTGTTGACATTCATTACAATACACATGTAAGAGAGAAGTGTTAACATTCATTGCAATAAACATGAAGGAGAGAGGTGTTGACATTCATTGCAATACACAAGTAAGAGAGAAGTGTTAACATTCATTGCAATACACATATAAGAGAGAAGTGTTGACATTCATTACAATACACAGAAGTGTTGATATTCATTGCAATGCACACGTAACAGTGAAGTGTGGTTATTCATTGCAATAACTATTTTGATGTAAGTATGTAATTTACCTCGCTAATGTTTGACTGTTGCAGTGGTCACTTTGTATGCTACACTGGGTGTTGATTCTTTGATCCACGGCATTAATGAAACAGAGGTATCGTTGGTTATCACTAGCATCGAGCTTCTGCCCAAATTTCAGGTGAGACAGTTTACCTGTTTGTTCTCCCAAACTCATTGCGTGACCTCACAAATTATGAACTAACTATCAATCCCACGTGTTAATTGATTACTTTGTGTGCTTCGGATGATGACGTTGAAGAACTGAATTCGCACAATTGATTAGTAATTTGCGTGACAAGAGGCATGTGCGCATTCGAAATTAGCTCTCTCTCTCTCTCTCTCTCTCTCTCTCTCTCTCTCTCTCTCTCTCTCTCTCTCTCTCTCTCTCTCTCTCTCTCTCTCTCTCACTTCGTACTATAGCGCGGCGCTCTCTCTCTCGTGCTCTCTCTCTTTTTCTTGTCCACTCTCTCTCTCTCTCTCTCTCTCTCTCTCTCTCTCTCTCTCTGTGAGACTGTGCACAAGGTGGTCTCTGAGGCTCTGGTTACGGCGGAAAATTACCCTGGGGCCATTTGAGAATACCTCACGAGTGGTAGGATCCGATTCCAAGATGGACCAGTGTCTCAGGAAAATGTGCTTGATGGCATAGGCATGTGGATGGAAGGTGAGGATAAGCTTGGGTTCATTGTTCTGAGGTCGCGTATGCTTGGCGAGGGACATTTCCCGCGAGACCTGGGTTATGCGACAGAGAGCTGTCGACAAGACGTCCTCTGGGTAGGACCGTCTGCGGAAAAAGTCCAGCATTTCGTGGGCTCTCTCGAGGAAGTCATTATCATCCTCACAGATGCGACGAAGGCGGAGTAGCTGGGAATATGGGATGGAATCTTTGCAGCTTTTGGGGTGGGATGAGCTGTACAGGAGGAAACCGTGAGCATCAGTAGGTTTATAGTACACGGAGGTCGTGAGGCCTGTAGAGTTTAACTTAATGGTGGTGTCAAGAAAATTGACAGAGGTGGTGGAAATTTCTGAGGTGAATTGGATCGATGGATGGAAGTTCTTGACATAATTAATGAACCGGTTCAGTTCCGCCTCCGACATGTCAGTAAGACCTATGCCGTCATCGATGTAGCGTCGGTAAAAAGAGTGTCTTTTGTGCCTCCCCACGGTTACTTCATCCGTGGGCACCTTCGAATGCCATCGTAGGAACTGTCTGACATGCCCATACGTTGTTCAGACACCAGAAATTGCATTTCCCCGAGGCACCTTCACCTTGAAAGATTCTTTCACCTGCACATCCCGCAATCTGATTTATGTTATCATCTGCAAACGATGTGACATGAAATACATTGGCCAAACGGGCAGACGTCTTGCGGATCGTTTTAGAGAACACCTCAGAGACATCAATCAGGGCGCTGACAAACCTGTCCCCAACCATTTCAATTCCTCCAACCACAATGGAGCCGACGATGCATGTGTCACCGCATTAAAACCCTGCTTCTCAAATAGCTGTGTCAGACTTAGAATTGAATGCCAGCTAATCAACAATCTGGGATGCATCCACCCGGCAGGAATTAATACTGTCGTGGACGCTACAGTATAACTGTGGCATCTTCCCCAATTGTTTACACTACGGCTGTCCCCCCCCCCCCCCCCCCCCCGCGATATCTAGACTTAATTGTCCCCACATTTCTATGTTTTCATAGCAGACTGATCACATATTTTTGGCTACTCAAATCCTTTTTGGCAACCCATTTTCAATTCTGCGCCACAAGCGTTTTCGCAGCTGGCCAAGTCACATTTTCTGCCCCACATGGAATTATCAGGTTGTGCACTATAAGTGATAGGTCGTGTGTTTGTGTTTTTGTCGTTGTTTGTCGTCAGCTATCTGTGTTGTCATTGACAAAGATTCTTAGAATCGAAACGTCTGTGTGTCGTACTGTATGCGTTCGTGTGTATTTTATCTTATTTTATTATTCATTTTTATATTTATTGAGTGCTTCTGATTTCGGATTTTTCACCTGTATTTCGCGACACGCGGATCTCCTTGTAAGGTATGTGCAACGTTGGTTAATGTTTAGTTCGTTTTTTCTCGCAGGAATTTAAAATACCTATTTGTTTCCATTTCATATTGTTATATCCTGCTGCAGCCGCTGCTTTTTCTCTCTATTCCATAATAATTAACAGCCAATCGGGGTTTCAAACGAAATATTCTTGTTATGCTTTTTTTTCGCATATCCTTTACAGGACATCGCTGTCAACATCAGCATCTTTCAGCTGATTGTTGATTTCTTGGCAAGATTACGCTCAGTAGTTTGCCATTGCTTTCTGAGCGACCGGCTCACATACCCCGTAAGTTACCGCGCGGGGAGAACCGCTACCAATTCTCGCGCACGTCACGTTACTCACGAGAGTATACGGGAAAACGGGAAAAAGTCGTGTAAAGCCTAGACCAGGGAGTCCGGCCTTGTTATACTGCTTCAACAAAATTGACAGATAACTAGCACATTAACACCAACAATGGAAACATTTGTGGAGTGTTTGAAACTTAAAAAAAAAACCGTTTTACTTGGTAGAGCATGCTACTTTAATTAGTAAATTAAAACATATGAAGTCTGATGTTACAATAGTGAACCAAATAACATCATTTTTGCCTGACAGACAAGTCGTGTTCTGTAAATGTCTTTCGCAATTTACACAACTTAGCATTGGCATTGTGTGTCAGAGTTCAGTACTGCTTTTTGCACTATATATTTGCGATTTCCCTGTATATCCCTATATTACGTGTATCTGCAGAAGGTTTTAATATATATATATATATATATATATATATATATATATATATATATATATATATATATATATATATATATATATAGTAAAGAGAACCGTAGTTAATTAGAGAAAGAACTAGAAAATCTTACTAAATGGAGGAATAGTGAATCTTGGAATGTAAATGAACAAATTAAGAAGAAATTAGAAGCAACAGAGATGTGGTTCCAGAGACGAATGTTGAGAATTCCTTGGACTGCCAGAGTAACTAACGACGACTGCCTGAAACAGGCTAATGAAACTAGAAGACTATATACAACAATAAGAAAGAGACAAACAGCTTTCTTTGGTCATGTAATGAGAAGAGAGGCATTGGAGAACATCGTGACAACTGGAAAGATCGAGGGGAAGAGAGGCAGAGGCAGACCAAGAAAAATGATGCTGGATGGATTGAGACGGTGGCACGGAGGAATATCAGCAGCAGAGTTGATCCACAAAACCAAAGACCGAGATCTGTGGAGAGCCATGAACGCCTACGCCAGCTGGCAGGGCACTTGATGATGATGAAAACTAAATCGGTGCTAATAACAAAAAGACAGCTACAGACACTAGCTGTGTCTGAGACAACGCATGGGCTCTGCCTTGGTATTTTAGATATGGTTAATGTAAATGAACATACAATATTAAGTTTGTTAAATGATAGAAGTTTAACTTTTAGCTCTCGTGTTCACGTCCTTACCAAGAAAGTAACGTAAAAAGTTCACCAACTTGCCAACACTCAGTTCTTTCTGGACGAAAACACACGAAGCATATTTTATATATCCAATATTCAATCGCATCTCGACTATTTTTCCAGACTGAGATGATTGTCCCAAATGTAATGGGAAACGCTTGTGCTCTCTTCAAAAACACACCAAATGTCTAGTTTCTGGCATAAATCATGTTGAAAGTAATAATTTATTCAGGCATCTAAAGCTGCAAACAGCAAGCGACTAAATTTAGTACATATTCAAAAGTCTAGATTAGATTTATACAAAGCAAGTTTAGCGTACTCTGCAGCTCATTTACGAAATTATCTCCCAGCGGATCTGAAAACTCCAAATGAGTCCCTGTTCTTTCAATTGAAAGCTTTTTAATTACCTAGAAAATCGACTTAATGTTGACCGCAAGATTCTGTAAAGGAAATGCAGCATTTATGGTTCTGGTATAATGGTGACGGTGAGACAAGAGCACTGAGCTGATCCACGACTCTGGTGATCGAGTGAGATGGCGAATCATGACCGCCCATGCTTATCGGCATGGCACATGATGAATGGATAAAAGCAGTTGATTTATTGCCCGTGTCACATGCACTGTGTTGAGATTCTCTTAGTGTTATCAGTGAGTTCAAAAGTAACCAAACTAGAATGCAAGCTACACATACTGGCTGCATTTATTCTACATATTACACAGAAAATCAATTGGGGAACCCATTGAGGCCACCGAGACAGTTACATAAACAGAAGGAGAAGAAGCAAGTAGAGGCTAGAGGACGCACTATAAAACATAAAATTTGAAAGCTATAGTTACCGACGGTGATTCGAACCTGTCACCTCCAAATGATGACAGCGCCTCGCTGCAGGAACAAGTGTACTTCGACGCATGACCAACTACACTAAAAAAAAAAGTGCCTTCATTGGTCATGCCTATCATACACATGAACCTACAACTATGGAATACGGACAGAATTCGTATAAAACCTTTAAGATAGCACCATAGGTGTTTCCCACCTAATATAGACTACATGTATATTGTCAACATATGTTCTAGGATGTTTTATCCATCACCCTAGGTGTTTCCCACCTATTATAGACTACATGTATATTGTCTACATATGTTCTAGGATGTTTTATCCATCATCTTTTGTGTCTCCCACCTAATATAGGCTACATGTATATTGTCTACATATGTTCTAGGATGTTTTATCCATCACCCTAGGTGTTTCCCACCTATTATAGACTACATGTATATTGTCTACATATGTTCTAGGATGTTTTATCCATCATCTTTTGTGTCTCCCACCTAATATAGGCTACATGTTTATTGTCTACATATGTTCTAGGATGTTTTAACCATCACCCTATGTGTCTCCCACCTAATATAGGCTACATGTATATTGTCTACATATGTTTTGGGATGTTTTATCCATCATCTTTTGTGTCTCCTACCTAATATAGACTACATGTATATTGTCTACATATGTTCTAGGATGTTTTATCCATCATCTTTTGTGTCTCCTACCTAATATAGACTACATGTATATTGTCTACATATGTTCTAGGATGTTTTATCCATCACCCTATGTGTCTCCCACCTAATATAGGCTACATGTATATTGTCTACATATGTTCTAGGATGTTTTAACCATCACCCTATGTGTCTCCCACCTAATATAGGCTACATGTATATTGTCTACATATGTTCTAGGATGTTTAACCATCACCCTATGTGTCTCCCACCTAATATAGGCTACATGTATATTGTCTACATATGTTCTAGGATGTTTTATCCATCACCCTATGTGTCTCCCACCTAATATAGGCTACATGTATATTGTCTACATATGTTCTAGGATGTTTTAACCATCACCCTATGTGTCTCCCACCTAATATAGGCTACATGTATATTGTCTACATATGTTCTAGGATGTTTTAACCATCACCCTATGTGTCTCCCACCTAATATAGGCTACATGTATATTGTCTACATATGTTCTAGGATGTTTTAACCATCACCCTATGTGTCTCCCACCTAATATAGGCTACATGTATATTGTCTACATATGTTCTAGGATGTTTTATCCATCACCCTATGTGTCTCCCACCTAATATAGGCTACATGTATATTGTCTACATATGTTTTGGGATGTTTTATCGATCACTCTAGGTGTTTTCCACCTAATATAGCCTCCATGTATATTGTCTACATATGTTCTAGGATGTTTTATCCATCACTTTAGGTGTTTCCCACCTTATATAGACTACATGTATATTGTCTACAAATGTTCTAGGATGTTTTATCCACCACCCTAAGTGTTTCCCATCTTATATAGGCTACACGCATGCTCTCTACATATATTCTAGGATGTTCTACCCAACACCCCAGGTGTTACCCACCTAATTGTGATGGGTTGTACCCGGATCCAGCTGGCCAGTGCCAAAACGAAGCTTCCCGAAGGAGTAACGGTCCTAGCCCTGCAGGAAGTCGAATCCTTAGGAGCTACAGCAAACAAAAGTATGTTACGTGCACTTTGTGACAATATTCAAGAGAAACTACACATTTGCGACTTTTTGTTTTCAAAGTATCCTGTTAACTAAACACAGACATCACCATTGTCGTGGGACTCTTGACTTCTGCTGGTTTCCTTGCAAATTGTTAATTAATCATAAGTTACTTATGTTGCGTTAACTTACTGTAGGATAGCAAGCGCATTGGTGTAATGGTTAGAAAAGTTACGTTGACAATGTCATCAAAGCGATAGGCGAGGGTTCGATATCATCTCTCGACATTCGCTACGAGAGGGAAAGCCTGGCCACCTAAACCTCCGTGCACGCAGGCCTACAAATCTACACTCACGTTTAGCAGGTTCGCACTACGAGTCTTCTGTTTTGTTGTACTGTAAGGTATGAGAATGTCCATTATCATCGGTTGTTGTTAGCATAGTATGAAAAATACATTCACGGGTATTGATTCGCACCCATAGAGCTAGAGGAAATAAGTACATTTAAGAGATAACCTTCAGACTGTACTTCTGAAAGAGATCGAGCAGTATGGGATAATACCCGGTGCAATGAAGTCGATCCTCTCGATTTTTAAGACTTTTAAAAAGAGGAAACACGGGGAAATATAACAAACGAAAGCTCTAGTGACCACAATGGGATTCGAACCTGCCGCCTCCATAAAATTACTATACTCTCTAGTGTTCCTCTGACGTCTCTTTCTGTCCTTTATTTCATTGGGAGTCGATTAGAACTTGTTAATTTGCTTCTCGTGTTATTTAAATTTTCCCAGTGATATCCCAGCTAATGCAAGTCATGTTACACTTGATGTGAAATGTGAACGTTGTTTGGTAATAGTTAGACAGTTTATTCAGTGTTGCCAGTGTCAATAACAACAAAAGAAAGGTGCAGTGGAGTACTTGCTAGACGCTGGATGTCCGCCCGGGGATTATGGGTTCGAAACCGAATTGCGGCTGTTTTGTTTATTGATACAAGCTTCCAGTTGGACCCAACCTAAAATGTATACCAGAAAATGGCTTGGGAAGTAAAGGCGGTCGGAGATACTGACCACGTCACCTCTAGAGTGATGATCGGTCTATTACAAATATAGGCCTAGCACCATATGTCCAATGCGCCTTAAGGCGTGTGAGAGGGTCATTTACTCACTGACTTGACCTTACAGATGTTATATGTGATTTTACAGGGTATTACAAGTAAAGATGAGGGTGTCACATAACAGGTACTATCGTTAGGGTGTGAAGTGTTAGGCTTTCACATATTTTACGCCAAGGCATAATGAGGTGGGATGTCCAGTTTCTCTTCATCGTTGCATTTCCTTCCCGGACATTCCATGGAAAATTATGGACATTTAATAAAAACTCGAGTGAACTGGTCATCTTATACAAATGAAACCCAACCAACTGTCTCTATGTGTCTATAACACTAAAGTATATGGCTGTAAAGCGGGAGAAAGGCATATATGTAGGTGGACTGATAACGTCTATCATTGCCTAAAACAATAACGTATATGGCTGTAGAGCGGGAGGAAGACCCAGATGTAGATGGACTGATAACATCAGACAATGCCTATAAGTACGACGACAAGGGATCTCGATGATCACAGTGAAACAGCTAACATAAGTCAAATTTGACACTGTCCACTTATAGGTAGGTAAAATGTAAAGTTCTCTTGATCACAGGGCCGGGTCACAGACATGACTGTTCGCTTAAGGTCTTCACCGGTTCCTCAGAGTTTATCAGGCAGGATCGTTTCTCATGGCCAGATGTCCTCCCTCAATTCGATCGAAGTCAAGGCAGTCTTGTTGGACATGCTTTTTGTTTTGCCTGAGTGTTCCACATCAGCAAGTGGCTTGATGATCCATGAACATCGAACCGACAGGCACTGTCTAGCCATTACGCTACCGTGGCTCCTTGAACGGTAGGTAATGACTTGTAACGCAAGCACTGAAGTAATGGACCCTCACCCAGGCCTTGATCCGCTCTAGACCTATAGTGTTAGTCCAATATTTGTACGGACACTCCATTAATGAGGCTGCCAATACCTCGCCGGTCGTCTTTACCTCCCGACACATTTCCTGATAAAAACAAAATTAGGCCAGATCGACTTGAGAACCTAAGTGTCAGAGTCCTAATTATTAGCTCTGTCTAGCTCGCTGGACTTGGACAGGCAAATTACAACATCTACGACACATCTACTAATAACACATGAATGCAATCGGAAAACTGGCAGGAGCTATCTCCTGAACAATCATTTATTACAATATATATTACAGGCTGACAACATAGTCGCACTTCACGCTCAAACAATCGTTCACCACCAACAGCCACGCGCTAGCTCACAATGGCGATCTTGACACTGTCGCCCGCATGATCATTCACAATCACAACTTCACATCATCCCGCACATATCACAGTTAGTACATTCCTCGAATATCACTACACAACGTTCATCTCCATCTATCCGTCACAACCACTATCGTTCTATCGTTCTAGCGTTCTCTAGATCTCCACACGTCCGTCTCTATTCGCTGCCTCACACACACTGACTCTCTCCTCGTTGACCTTCCCACATCACGTGGCTCGGTTCACGGGCTTCTTGCCTGACCGTCCACTAGCCAAGCCGTGGTGTCTCTTACTGCCCTTTACCTCAGTCATGCTTACACTGACTCTCGCTTACATACCGGCACTTACATTCTTCCTTACACATGTCATATAAGACCATGACACTAAGGTCAGTTATTTTTAAAAAAAAATTGCACACTCGAGGGGAATTGAAGTGTATGACCAACGGACCAGCTGGCAAGTGTGCCCGCCATTGTGCTACCGCGACTACCAGGTAAGGACTAAAGGGTAATCTGTTTCCTTTTTAGGCTCGCACATCCTTTACGGGACATCGCTGTCAACAGCAGCATCATTCAGCTGATTGTTGATTTCTTGGCAAGATTACGCTCAGTAGTTTGCCATTGCTTTCTGAGCGGCCGGTTCACTTACCCCATAAGACACCAACGCGCCGAGAACCGCTAACAATTCTCGTGCAAGTTACGTTCCTTACGTGGATATACGGGATTACGGAGAAAGTCGCTAACACTAGACCAGGGAGACCGGCTTTCCTTCCGTGTGCAAGAGACTTATTCAAGATACGACAAGACAAGACGAAGCAAAGCAAATCTAGATATGACAACGGAAAACAAGTTCAGACAAACATTAAAAAAAGAACAAGACAGGACAAAGCAAGACAAGGCAAGATATTATACGGTAAGACTAGACAAGGTAAGACAAAGCAAGGCAACAGCATAAAAGATAAAGCAAGACAAAAATAGATAAGACAAAGCATGGCAATGCAAGACAATATAAGACAGGCCAAGACAGAAAACAAGACAAGACGTGAGAGGGGAAAGCAATGCAGACAAAGCAAGACAAGACATAACAAGACAAGACATAGCAAGGCAATACAAGACTAGACAAGATAAGACAGGATAAGGCATATATTATTTTTTGTATGTTATCTAAATCTACCAGGAAACCTGACCCGGGAAAAACCCAAAGTGGATGACGTAGCAGTCATAATGTACACGAGTGGATCAACGGGACTCCCTAAAGGTAAGTCCATGAGATGTTTCTTCTTCCGCCATCAACGCTCGCTATGCGTGGTGCATAGCATCCATTGTAGTCCGTAGATGTCCGATACAAGTGGGTCGACGGGACTACCTAAAGGTAAGTCCATGAGATGTTTCTTCTTCTGCCATCAACGCTCGCTATGCGTGGTGCATAGAATCCATTGTAGTGCGTAGATGTCCGATACAAGTGGGTCGACGGGACTACCTAAAGGTAAGTCCATGAGATGTTTCTTCTTCTGCCATCAACGCTCGCTATGTGTGGTGCATAGAATCCATTGTAGTGCGAAGATGTCCGCTTTCTGGTCTCGTGCCACTTGGGCCAACATCTTCCGACTTCAATGATTGAGGTGTCTTTTCTGGATTCCTCCTCCCAAAAGCACATCGGCATCCCAGGTTTGTGGTCTCTGCCTGTTAACATTTGCTGTCGGGCTTTTATGCCCTAGATATTGTTTGTACAAGAACTTCCACAAGGCAGTGGTGGTTTGGCATTCGGTGTGTCCTTCACTTAAATGGATTTAATTCCAGGGATTATGAGCTCCACCACCCCATTTTGTTTTGCACATTTATTTTCCAAGGGCTTTTACCATGAAGCACATATGTAAATTCCAGTATTATTAGTATTTCCTCAATAAAGGAATTATCACAGGGTGCTAAAAAAAAGTTGCTATGTGTCTATTCCAGCAGGGAATCACAAAAAGAACGGTCTGTTTGAGGTCGTCGGATTCCCTATAGTTTGTCTCGCAGGGTTGTTCGAGTTGGCCACATTTCCTCCCTCAGCTCGGCGAAGTCAGGGCAGTTTTGAGGGACATGCTTTAGGGTTTGTCTGAGTACTCCAAAACTGCAAGAGGCAGAGTCAGTGATGCCCATTCAGTGGAGGCGTGCCCTGAGTCCACAATGTCCTGTTCTGAGTCTGATGATTTTGGTCTGTGCATTTCTGCCAAAAGTATAGATTCTATATAGCACCTCAATACTCTTTTCCTTGTTGCATTTGATATCTTTTTATTGGTCAGTATGTTTTTCATCTAGCAAAAGGCTACCTTCGCCATGGTGAATCTTGTTCTATTCTCTTCAAGGCATCTCCCATCACATGTCATGACTGTTCCGAGATAATTGTACCGATTCACTTGTTTAAGAATATTCCCATTTACTTGTATATTACAATTTGGTATCTCCTTCTTCCTAGTTACAACCATAATCTGTGTCTTCTTACAATTTAATTTTAAGCCTAGTTGTTCACTGTGTGCACCAACTGCATCTACTAAATGTTGCAGATCCTGTTAATTGCATCCGCATATCTACTCTTATTGATGTTACGTCTACCAATGATGATTCCTTTCATACCTTCTACATTTCTGAAAATACTTTCACTATACAGGGAAAACAGATCCGGAGACATTGCACATCTCTGTCTCACACTCTCTTAATAGGCTGATATTGACCTACTTCATTATACATCTTAATAGCAGCTTGTTGTTTTCAATTCACACCAAGAGAAACGTTTAAACAGCTTTCATATGCGGTGTCTGCGAAGAATTCTTGGTATTAAGTGGCAAGACAAAATCACAAATACTGAAGTATTGGAAAGATCAGGTTGTGTGACGGGTTATTCCATGCTCAGTCTTCGTAGACTTAGATGGATAGGACATCTTAGGAGGATGGATGATGGTAGAATACCAAAGGACATCTTTTTTGGTGAATTGCAGATGGGTAAGAGATCTCAGGGTCGGCCTCTACTACGATACAAAGATGTGTGTAGGCGGGACATGAATGATACAGACCTTGATAATGCACATTGGGAGCAAGCCGCCGCCAAACGTGTTGCATGGAGGGCAAACATCAGAAATGGAATAAAGACAAAGGAGAAAATTATTGCAGATAAGTCACACACCAAGATGGTGCATGATGGTGGAAATGATCACGTGTTCACATGCATCCACTGTGAACGGACATTTACAGCGCAAATTGGCGTTATCAGTCACATTCTCTACCGCCATAGGTAAAAGTTATTATGCCTTTTTACAGCACAAACTATCGTCTGTCAAGACGGCAAGGTGCCAATGTGTATGTATAAGCATATTTATCATGTTGACATGTCTTACTTTATCAAAAGCTTTTGTGTAGTCTTTGTTTATTTCTTTAGAACGTTAAATTAATGTTCTCAGCATATACACATCATTAGTTGTCCCTTGGCCTTCTACAAACCCATATTGTTCTCCTATGTCGGGTTGTATTTTCTTCCTAACTCTTTGCATAATACTTCTTAACAAAATCGTCGTGATGTGACTCATTGTTCGATGTTGATCACTTTCCAAGGCTCCTGATTTCTTTGGGAATGCAATAAATATAGAATTACATAATTCAGGAGGTATATCTCCAGTATCATATATTGTGTTCAGCAGTCTGGTAACTTGGGCTATTCCATTTTCTTTTAAGGCATTGAGATGGCGAAGTGAATGCCAGAATCTCCAAGGCCAGTGCAGCCTTCGGCAGACTGTACAGGAATGTATGGGACAGAAATGGAAAAAGCCTGCTAACAAAGCTGAAAGTCTACAAAGCTGTTATAATATCCACACTGCTATATGCTTGTGAAACCTGGACTGTTTATCGGTGACACACTAGGAAATTAAACCACTTCCACACAGTCTGCCTTAGGAAGCTATTGAAGATTAAATGGCAAGACAAGATCCCTGACACTGAAGTTCTAGAAAGAGCGTCCATGCCCAGTATCAACACTATACTAATAAAGAATCAGATTCGCTGGCCTGGTCACTTAACTCGCATGTCTTATCACAGACTCCCTAAACAAATTTTTTTACGGCGAGCTGCGTTGTTTTAAACACTCCCATGGCGGCCAGAGGAAACTCTTTAAAGACACTCTGGAAATCTCACTGAAAGGTGTTGGATTCATCTTGACACCTGGGAGACTGCTGCCAAAGGCCGAAATTCGTGGCGTACAACATTACGCAATGGTGCAGTTACTTGTGAATCATCCAACACTGCAAGAGCTGTGAAGATAAGGCTGGACAGAAAAATCACTGCAGGAGATCCTCCTCCTGGAACGACAAGCATTCTTTGTCCACATTGTCAAAGAACATTTCGAGCCAAAATAGGTCTTATCAGCCATCTTACAACTCACGGCTTTCAACCCCACTGGATGAAATGAATGGTCATCATCTTTCTTGTTGAACAAACAACATGCAAGGAATTGATCATTTCTATTGTGATGTTGTCTGAACCGGAGGTCTTGCCAGTTTTCTGATGCTGACTTTTATTTTGTGGATGATGCTGTCCTGGTTGGGACATGAAATAATCTGGGAAAATGACTTTGAGTCCATGAAGATTGCAATTCTATGTGTGATTCTTCTCGACTACATAGAGTCTGTAAAACTGAAAGAATGGATGTTGCTTAAGTCTGAAGTTAGTGTAGATTTGTCCTGCCACCACGGAATACATCTCTGAGTTTCCATCAGGGTATGTTACATAAATACCACTGTCTCTTTTTTGTCGAATCTCTACACCCCCCCCCCCCCTTAAATAACTTAGGAAATCATTGGGATACTAACCCCTCGTTACAACCTGTATGATTTGTTTCCATCTTTGTCTGGCTCTTGCCAGCGTTTCTGTTTTCACTAATATGGTTCCTGTAGATATGAGAATAATATCTGTCCAGGAACTCTTGGTCTTGTCCGTGTATTATATCTTAAAACAATTTCAGTAAGTATTCACTGGGCTCCTTAATTATACTAGAAATCTTACCTTATCATTATAGGTTACCCGATAGACTATTTCAGTAAGTATTGCAATAGAACAAATAGTTGATCAGAAATCTGATCATATCCTTAAAGTTTACACGCATTTACAGTTACAAAGTCACTATGTGTTTGCTAATATTCTGCTGACTAGCTCACGAGGACATAATCTGCCCTGCGCAATTGCATGCTACACTCAGCAGCCTGCTACATACGTTAATCATTAACCTGGATAATGCTGCCACGGAATGACACATTTAGAAAATAACTACCACTTTCAGCTTCCCCATATTAGTCTATAACTTATAGGCAATGTCTCGTAATAATGTAATACTTTGACTGACTGCAAGAGTTTCACTTGTGTGATTTGTGTTTATGTTTAGGCGTGATCCTGTCACATCGAAATGTAATGTGTGGAACGTCCGGTGAGGTTCAGAGGATCACAGACCTTGGGTAAGATTAGCTAGATTTGTACAGTGTCGTGACAGAATGACATATGGGCAAGTCATGTTCGATCTGTATACGTAAGTCCGATCTACTGGGATTCAGGTCGCGTGAGTTCTAACTATTCAGAACTCATGCAAGCCCTATGCCTTACATCTGTCGGAGTGAGGTATGTATACTTTATAGTACCAAAGTATCATCTTCGCGGGGACTGAACTGCGGAGATTTTCTTCTACTCTCTAAGCCCAGAAACAAGCGCGGTATGCAGGATCGGTACTGAAACTTCATATTTGGAAGAAGCATGTTAAGTTGTACAGAGGTCATGATTCAGCACAGTGCATACGGCTCAGCAGAGTTGGTAGTATTTCCTCCACAGGTGTTAGGTATTTCATGTCCCGTTACATGATCCTGCAGTAGATATGTGCCGTGTCTGGACCATCACGTGTCGGAGTGCCTGAGTGCACCGAGGTATAGATGACCTATCTCCCATCTCCCCATAGCTAACTAGTAGAACTCAGTCCTTTGCCAGCGCAATGCTCACTGTCAACAACTCCAGCCAATTTCTCATTTAAGAGTAGGAGAGCCTGGCATATGATACCACAACATCTAGCTTAAGAATGGAGATGGAGGCGGTCACTGCAGCTTTCCGCTGGATGGAGATTACGACACACACACACACACATCATGATTGTAACTGACTCAGAAAGCATGCTGAGGAAGGTGAGGACAGGCAAGCTTTGGGCAGAGTGGCTTGCTTTGCTTCGGAGGTCACAGGTGGCAAGCATCGCTTGGATCTTTTCTCTGGGGCATGCCGGTGTGCTGGGGAATGAACAGGCGGACAGATTGGCTGGCTCGGCAAAACTTGGTGGAGTATTGATGCATGACCAGACGTTGTTGCGGCCTTGTGGGAGCGCGTGTACACCTCGGAGGAGCAAATGGATCACCATAGTCTGGCAAGAATGAGACAGCAAGGAATGACGAGGGGATCTGGCCGACGCTCGACGCTCAGAGGAAAGGCGAGACGGAAATATAATCAGATTGCTACTGGTACTATCGGTGTTGGAACCCTTCGGTGGCTGCTGAGGATGGGGACGTAGCGCTTATGGGAATGCCCCGAATGTTTTAATGTCGGTTCCTAAATTAATCAATCAATCATACTCATTTAAGAACCAATTAATAGCAGAGGAAATGTATTTTTGGATAAAGCGTGAACAATTCCAAGGACGGGCAGAGCAACAAATGAGGCATTCCTTAAAAAAAAATAACTTTAAAAAAAAAAAAAGGTAAACTGATGAGTAAAATTAGACGCAGACAGTCAAGATTGTTTGGGCATGTTATAAAGAGAAATAAACTCTAAAACGTACTTACAACTCTTAAAATGCACGGGAAAAGAGAAAGGGGAAGACAAATTGATACATTCCCGAAAAGTTTGGAAACGTGGCATATCTGGACAAGAACGCAGATCTGATCCGAGACCGGTTATCGTGTGATTTGGTGAAACAAGACTATCCACGCTAATCGGAATGGCACATGATGGCGATAATTAACTATAAACTGTTAATATGATAGTTCTGCTCATAAAAAATAAAGATTTTTTCATTGCTTCTAGAAATAAAGACGTCTATGTTGGCTATCTCCCCCTGGCTCACGTTCTGGAGTTGTGTGCGGGTAAGGTAGTGATTGGTTTCTGTGTATCTTACACACTAAGTCAAGCAGATTCTGTATGGCTCTAATGGAGTTAAACCATTAATTAAAGTGTAATGTAGTTTACAATTAAACCGTTAGTTTGAACGTAATATTGTGTATAGTTAAATCGTTAATTTGAATTGAAAATTGCATGTATTTAAACCGTTAGTTTTAATGTAACATTATGCATAGTTAAACTTGAAATTTGAAATTACCGTGCGGATAAATGATGTTCCACATTTGAACAATACCTACGACAATGTGTTTTAATTGTTTCAGCTAAAGTATTATTTATTTATTCACTTCACATGATCTGCAGTATACATCTGACGAGATGCAGCTAAATATGCTAGGCAATAAATAGTGCAACATATTGTTTGCGGCTAGAGTGTTCATAGTTAAGTCGTTAGTCTGAATGTGTATCGTGTATGTAGTTAGTCTGAATGTGTATCGGAGTATGTAGTTAGTCTGGATGTGTATCGGAGTATGTAGTTAGTCTGAATGTGTATCGGTGTATGTAGTTAGTCTGAATGTGTATCATGTATGTAGTTAGTCTGAATGTGTATCGGCGTATGTAGTTAGTCTGAATGTGTATCGTGTATGTAGTTAGTCTGAATGTGTATCGGCGTATGTAGTTAGTCTGAATGTGTATCGTGTATGTAGTTAGTCTGAATGTGTATCGAGTATGTAGTTAGTCTGAATGTGTATCGGTGTATGTAGTTAGTCTGAATGTGTATCGGTGTATGTAGTTAGTCTGAATGTGTATCGGTGTATGTAGTTAGTCTGAATGTGTATCGTGTATATAGTTAGTCTGAATGTGTATCGGTGTATGTAGTTAGTCTGAATGTGTATCGTGTATGTAGTTAGTCTAAATGTGTATCGGGTATGTAGTTTGTATTACATTCTGTATTGCTACATAGTTCGCTTGTTGACATTTAAACTATTCATGTGTGTTTTTGTTTGTTTTTTTGTTTTGTGTTGTTTTGCGCTCGCTCGCTTTAAAATCAACCGTAGTCCATACACACAACTTCTAGACGTGCTGTACTGAATTTTGCGTGTGGATTTGCTTTCCCTATTAACGGTGACCCTCGCCATCAGGTGAACCCACTCCGACTTCAGAGGTACTTATAATTTACGTTCATAAGCCGGTCTTCCTGGCGAAGTGTTATTGACTTTCTTCGTAATCCCGTATATCCACGTAGGGTAACGCAGCTGCGCGAGATTCGGTGGCGGATTGCGACGCGTTGGTTACCTACGGGAATATGTGAGCCAGTCGCTCAGAAAGCGATTGCAAACTACTGAGCTTAATCTTGCCAAGACATCAACAGCAGCGGTAAAATGCTGGTGTTGACAGCGATGTCCTCTAAATAGGATATGCGGGAAAAAAAAGTCAACGACGAGAGGTCAACATTTTAGTCTAACTGTCCGGTGTAGGGGTTGAACCCCTTACCTCGGCATCAGCACACCAGATGATTAAAAACGCGCGTTCTTATCCATTCGGCCATGATGACCTCCTTCATGTTTGTTATATCGTGTTTTGTGGAATCGTTAATTTGTGCATGTATCGTATGATCGTGTAACCGTAGCCGGCAATTAAACTTAATGATTGTATGTTGTAATCGTGTACAGTTGCACCATTCTTGTAAGTGCACGTCGTGAATATTCAAACAGTTGTACTGTCCGTTTTTGGTGTAATTTGTAAAAAAAGTTAACTCTTAGTTCCTTTGTATATCTTGCATCATTGAATCGTTAGATAGTTTGCGTATTGTGAGTATCGTATAATCTGTAGAACATATAGCTTTTTCATCTCAGTGTAAAATAACTTTCTCATTACACTATAGAACATACTACTTTCTTAACGCATTCTAGAACACATTACCTTCCCATTAAATCTTAGAATACATCACTTTCTCATTACATTTTCAGCACATTACTTTCTCGCCACACATTTTATTATGTTGCTTAATATTACACTTCAGAAACACACCTATCCCAATGCTATATCCATATAAGAAAGTTCGGTTTCTGTGGCGAAATGGTAGCGAACGTGCTTCCCAATCCCACATACAGAGTTTAAAATCAGTTGTGTAGCGACTTGGAAGCGGACCGCCGTATGTTGTTTTTTTATAATGGTATGGGCATTGGTCGTTCAGAAACATTGGCAAACTAGTAAACCTTTTTTTTTTAAGCATATCATTTACAGGACTTAGCTGTCAACACCAGCATCTTTCAGCTGTATGTTGATCTCTTGGCAAGATTACGCTCAGTAGTTTGCCATTGCTTTCTGAGCGGCCGGCTCGCATACCCCGTAAGTTACCGATGCGATTCGAACCACTGCTGATTTGAACCGTCATCACGTTACCTGACGAGAGTATACGAGATTACGGAGAAAAGTCATAACCTCTAAGCCACGAAGCCGGCTAGTAAATCATAAATAAACATTTTCTTTTTCCACATGTTGTGACTGTGATTTCTTGGCAAGTTTTACATTGCTTTCTGAACGACCGGCACTCATACATACCTTAGTATGGAAACCAACTCAAGGCTGTCAGTTTCCTAATCGCCTGCAGCTGTGTTTGAAAACTGTATACGGGATTACGAATTGCATTCGTAACCCCTTCGTCACAGAACCGGAAGTAGTATGGCTTCACATATTCTAGGTGGCATGGCAACTTCCATTCCCGTGATCTTTCTTCCCAAATAATTTCTAGAAAAGTCTGTTGATGTGTCCCATCAATGTCATTTGTCTGTTCTTATTGAGTTCACAAGTGTTCTGGTAGCGCTTGTATACATAGCAGTTGTAAATTACTTTTTTTTTGCACTTCCCACGACAATACATACATTTGAAACTTCACTTTCTGTCACATTACACTTCAGAATACATTACATACGCTTGAAACTTAATTTTTTTAATTTAATTAAATAAGATACAGTTAAGAATACATTACATACGCCACAAACGTCACATTTATATCATGTCACATTACACTCCAGAATACATTACTTATACTTAATACTTCACATTTCTTTCACATCGCATTCCAGAATACATTACACACACGTTAAACTTACACATTTAAATCACATTACACTTCAAAATACATTACATACACCTTACTCTTCACATTTATGTCACGTCAAATTACACTTAAATTTCACATTTCTGTCACATTACACTTCAAAATACATTGCATATGCCGCTCACTTCACATTTCTGTCACATCACACTCCAGAACACATTACATACACCTAAGGTTTAATCATTTCTTTTAAAAGTATCTTATTTCAAAATATCATCTTGTGAACTGAATTGGTTCAACTCTAAAACACAGAGGTATGCTGCTTAGCCCTGGGCGCCAGAATAGGCTACTCATCTCCGACTACACTGACGGATAAGGTGGGTACTTCATCTTCATCAGCTTACCTAGCCTGCACAGTTCATTGTTGAAAACACGCTGCTCCCCTTGCTTTCTACCCGTGCCTCTCTCCTTGTCAGACACATTTGGCCTGTCCCATTGCGACCAGGCGCATCATCGCCCTGTCAGCTAAATATAGCGGCTACCGCTGGGATTTAACTTCCTCGTCAGGAGCAAATCAACGCAACAAATGATAATGCCGATCAGCAGAGTCTCATAAGACTCAACTGAATTGGACGAGTACAGAACGAAACATATCACCAGTCCTGCTTAGGACTAACATGAAAGAGAGCAAACGAAGAAAAGATAATCAAAATCTGCAAAAGAAAATCCGGTGCTCAATTATATCAGAAGCACGACGAACGAGGTCTAAGTCTTTTTTCTTAATTTCTTAAAGGAGAGAGAGAGAGAGAGAGAGAGAGAGAGAGAGAGAGAGAGAGAGAGAGAGAGAGAGAGAGAGAGAGAGAGAGAGAGAGGGGGGGGGAGAGGGGGTTCAACTTTATTAGGCTTAGAAACCTATAAATTAAGTATCACATATTTTATTTCTGTTTGCTTGGCTACTTTTATTTATAACATTACCGGCGGTGTGGCGAAGGAGTCACTAATGCAGTTCGTAATCCTGCATACCGCATTTGAAACATAGAAAGGAGAGATCTGGAAGCAGAATGCCTTGTGTTGGTTTCCATACAAAGGTATGAGTGCCTGTCGTTCAGAAAGCAATGAAAAACTAGTGAACGTAAACTTGTCAAGAAATCACATACAGCCCAAAATGCTGGTGTTGACTGTGATGTCCTGTAAGGAATATGCAACTAGCAAACTATAACAGTACGTCTTATGTTTATTGTGGTATCATGACCTGGGAGAGAATGATTGGGTGGGGAGTGACCAGAGGATCTGATCCACACTCAGAGGAAAGACCAGACGGACACATAATCAGAATGTAACTGGCACCATTAGTATTGGGAACGTCATCTGTGTTTTATAATGGTAATTTAGTATAGCTACTCCACATTTCGTATTTTGTGATTATTTAGAGTTTCAAAGTTCTATCACAGTTGAACTCATTACCTTTTTCCCCGATGACTACATCAGTTCACATTTAGTTCAATTCGATCTTGTTCTACACATGTGTATCTTGTACGTGGATCTTCTTCTTCTTCTTCTTCTTCTTCTTCTTCTTCTTCTTCTTCTTCTTCTTCTTCTTCTTCTTCTTCTTCTTCTTCTTCTTCTTCTTCTTCTTCTTCTTCTACTACTACTACTACTACTACTACTACTACTACTACTACTACTACTACTACTACTACTACTACTACTACTACTACTACTACTACTACTACTACTACTTACTACTTACTACTTACTACTTACTTACTACTTACTACTTACTTACTACTTACTTACTACTTACTTACTACTTACTTACTACTTACTTACTACTTACTTACTACTTACTTACTACTTACTTACTACTTACTTACTACTTACTTACTACTTACTTACTACTTACTTAATACTTACTTACTTACTACTTACTTACTACTTACTTACTACTTACTTACTACTTACTACTTACTACTTACTAACTACTTACTACTTTCTACTTACTACTAACTACTAACTACTTACTGCCTACTGCTTACTGCTTACTGCTTACTACTTACTACTTACAACTTACTACTTACTACTTACTACTAACTACTGCTACTGCTACTGCTACTGCTACTACTACTACTGCTACTGCTACTACTGCTACTGCTGCTGCTGCTGCTGCTGCTGCTGCTGCAAATATAATAATAATACTAATACAATGTAATATACAAGTAAATGTGAATATTCTTCAACAAGTGAATCTGTACAGTCATCTCGGAACAGTAAATAACATCTGATTGGAGATGCCCTGAAGAGATTAGAACAAGAATTGCCATGGCGAAAGTAGCGTTTAGCAAGATGAAAAACATACTGACCAATAAAAGGTTGTCAGTTTAAACGAAAAAAAAAAGATTGTTGATGTGCTACATTAAGCCTGTACTTTTGTATGGATGTGAAGCGTGGACAATGTGCAGTCAAGCTGAAAAACACTTGGTGGCTGTGGAAATGTGGTTTCTGAGGAGAATGCAAAGAATACAATGGACAGACAGAAAATCAAATGAACAAATCCTCCAAGAAACAAATGAAGATCTTACACTAATTAGAGAAATTAGACGTAGACAGTCAAGATTTTTTGGACATGTTATGAGAAGACATAAATGAGAGAACTTGGTGACAACTGGCAAGATCGAGGGAAAAAGATCAAGGGGAAGACAGAGAAGTAAATACCTGGATGGCGTGGCCACGTGGCATTACCGAGACAGGAACACTGAGCTGATCCACAACTATGGTGATCGAGAGAAATGGCGAATCATGACCGTCCACGCTTTCCAGCATGACACATGATGGATGGTGTTTGCCATTGCTTTCTGAACGAAAAGTCAACGTTTAAGTCCAGCTTAATGTATGTACGGAACATAAATGATTAAAAGTAACGACCAGGACAGACATATTAAAAGTTATATCTAAGATAGTGACTAAATATAATAACCACATCAGAATAATAAGAATAAATAAAACTACACATATCCAGTGTATCCCATCAACGTGCCTGTGAATCACTAAATTAAAGAAATCGTGACTCACGTGCTGTTTAGCGTTGAGACGGTAACCCACCCGGCAACTATAGATATCCATTGTTATGTTGTCTAGTGCGTCCTTTAGTCTCTACTTCCTTTTTCTCACTTCTATGGGCGCCAAATAATAGATGTGTGTTTATTTATAAACTATCTTAGTGGCCCCAAAGGGTTCCCCCATTGATATGTATGTGTAATACGTGTACAACATTAGAATCGACCAATTATTTCTATTCTTTAAATGTTCGTGAATATACTGGACACAACATTACGGTCCGATGTGAGTGTATGTTTGTTTCTTAATTATTGCTGGTTTAATATAAAATTCCGAGACCAGTGGTGCTATCTCAATGGTTAGATACGAATTATGTCCGTATTCCATAGTTGTGGGTTCATGTGTATGATTGACCTGACTAGTGAAGACACCTGTCCATAAGTGTCTTGTTCAGTGGTTCTCAATCTATTTTGGCTCATGCACCATTTCACCATATGTTCAGAATGTCATTCCCCCTTTCGTATTTCCTCCCTATAAATCCCCCTCTCCCCCCGCCCCTACACAGTATACGTAATAATCGAAGCTAACTTTAATAACACATACTACAACAAGTCTAGACGTCTACATAAAACGTGATTTGCACGCCTACTTACGTTAGAAAACGAATTTCAGAAGGGCGAGAAGTACAGAACCCTAAAGTATGGAGGGAAAAAACGATATCAAGTAAGCGGTTCTTGTATTAATGCGATCTTGAAATAATCTTAACCCCCGACCCCCCCCCCCCCCCCTCTCGAGAGGGGGGGGGGGGTAAGGGTTTCCCGGGGGGGGGTCCCCACCGGTTGAGAACCACTGGTCTAGTTGGTCAAGCGTCGAAGTACTCTTGTATTTGTAGCGAGGCGACGTCGTCATTTGTAGTGGACAGGTTCGAATTTTATGTTGTCTAATGCCTCCTCTAGTCTCTACTTCCTTCTTCTCATTTCCACGATCGCCAGACAATACATGAGTGTTTATTTATGAACTGTCTAGCTTTGAGAGCCAGAAGATGATGATAATCTCCTGAATGTTTCAGTCAACTAGAATCAAGAGAGGTTGTCCAGGAGATGTTACAGTGCTGAAACCAACCCTTGTGGCAGCCGTTCCGGTAAGTGTTTTATGTCTTCTTCAGGTATTGGTACTAGAGTTATTTCTTGTAATTTTTTCTCAGAATATTATGATTCTATGATTTTAAGCTAGCAATTTTTCATCTATTATTTTTGAAGCTCCGTTAGTCTACGGTACACCCTTGGGCAAGGTGGAGTGCCAGTTTAGCCCCAACCCCTCCCCCAATCAGGGTTATGTGAAGCCATGGAAGCTGTTGGTAGATGGAGTGTGAGAGCAGCCGACAGATTGTTGTTGGTTATGGTCTGCACTCTGCGGCGATAGGCAGATGATCTCATCAGTAGAGACAATGGCTATGGCCACCGACTAGTACAGTCACTGACCAGAATTAAAGCAATAGCAAACTATCTTCTGAAAAACTTGCCAAGAAACCTTAACAACCATTATAGAAAAACTAATAAGAAAAAGATCTAGTGGTGAGACCTCCAGGCCAGGCAGATCAGATAACACTGGGGAAGAGTGTGACACAGGGGTAAGTACTAGTAATCGTGATGACGGAGTTATTCTTGATGGTGTTACCAAGGAAATCTCATATAAGAGCATGCATCTTTCTCATTGCAACATACGCCCGTGAGACCTGGTCACTTACTAAACAAGCTGAACAGCGCATAAATGCCTTTGAATATAAATGTTATAGACGGGTCCTAAGAATATCTTGGATATAGAAAAGAACAAATGCATGCATACTTCAAGAGCTGAATATTGAAGAATGTTGGCTAGTAAAGGCGATAAAACAAAGAAAATTGAAATATTTTGGTCACTTGAAACGTCACGAAAGATTGGAGAGAACAATAATGGAGGGGTGTATGCCTGGGAAGAGGGGAAGACGAAGGCCAAAGAGAAGATGGGTGCAGGATGTGGCGGATGATCTCCAGATGGTGTTTCGAACGCGGTACATCTTGCTTATGATCGAGAGGTTTTGCGGAAAGTTGTTATGGGAGATATTTTCTGCAAAGGATATGCTACTGAATGAATGAATTAATTTTTAAAATAACAGGATCCCACGTATTCACAGGAGGTTGGATGGAAAGATCACATTTGTATCAGATACAACTGAGCAGATGACCACACAACTAATATTGAAGCATTCGTAGATGCCGTTTGTTGCATATACTTGTCGTGTCTTTTTTCGTGTTATAGTCTTATCTTTCTTCGTGTATTTACTGAGGAACTGTAGTTGCAGGAAATGAGTGATATAATGCAGCAGATAATCACAACATATCATCAGTCTAAACATTTTGCAATAGACAATGGAACAGAAACAGCCTTACCCAGTTTATCATAATTATGCGCATAAATAAACGGAATCAAAGTACTCTCCCTTGTCTTTAACGGTGTCATTATTTTGTCGTTCTGTTTAGTGAAGGAAGTAAAAACATTCCTTCTTTTAAAAGAATCACAGTCATGCTACAAAACTGTGCAAGACTACGTCTCTATTCCGGAAAACGTGAATATATGGAAAGAAGATCGTACTGCACAAAGAGCAGTTCTTTCCTAGGGCAGCAATCGTGTAGTTGTACTCTGGAAGAGCATGTATTACATATAAGATACACGATGCAAGGAAAAAGCAGCACAGTCGCAACAAATGCAAGCTAAACAACCTCCAGTACACAGCAGTAGTCGTAATAGTCCGGCACATGTAAAGGGACAATCACATAACATATGTGTTACGTGCGCAATGATGATGCTCAATTATTCAGCCACAAATAGCAAAAAATCGTCTGTAAAAGATATTATAACAAGTGATGTAGTTATAAAATAAATAGTACCTCGGTGCTTTTCCAAAACACATCCATAGTGACGTGGATAGGCCTTAGGTTCATACCAGAATGCGATCGGCGTTGCCAGTAGTGGGTTGTGCTCAATATTTAACTTTCAAATCCCGAAACAACCACATAATCAATGGTGTTGTTTATTATTATTATTATTATTATTATTATTATTACTGTTATTATTATTAAATTCATCGTTAACATCATCATCATCATCATCATCATCATCATCATCATCATCATCATCATCATCATCATCATCATCATTATCATCATCAGCATCATAATCATCATCATCATCATCATATAACTTGTTTCACAGTTAACATATACACTGACTAATATATGAGTCTATCAGTATACTACATTAGGTAAACAAATTAATGTTATATAATGCAAACTTAAAAACTAGATATTTACTGTCATTTTGTCAGATGTCAGATGCGCCTTGCCGCGACTACGCCATTGCTGTATCATCCACGGAGCTTTTGCACACAACATATTTCTCTCGCACAACCGTATTTCTGTAGCTTCGGTGCAATATTTTGTCCTTTTTATAGCCTTTATTTGAAGTTGTGTTTAACATAATTAACTTCTTTGACTTCTAAACATAGTTTTCTCTGAATATGTTTTGTAACGTTATTCATTTTACATAGTTTTCTCCGAATACGTTTAGTAACATAATTTGTCGTTCTTATTTTTAAATAAAGTTTTATCCGAATACGTTTTGAAATATAATTAGTTGTTCATACTTTCAAACATTGTTTACTCTGAATAGATTTTGTAATATAATTCGTTGTTCTTACTTTTAAACAAAGTTTTCTCCGAATACGTTTTGTAACATAATTTGTTGATCTTACTTTGAAACATTGTTTACACCGAACATATTTTGCTCAGGTGATCATGGATCGGATTTACAAAAACGTCTGGGAGAATGTCAACTCACTATCCCTGGTCCAGAAAACGCTATTCAAGTTTGCATATGACTACAAACACAAGCATCTGCTGGCAGGGTTTGACACGCCCCTCTGTAACAAGTGAGCAATGTTATGTGCTGTGTGTAATGGGATGTGTGTCAGAATTCAAGGTGAGATCACGTAATAGATACGCCACTGGTAGGATGCATGTTGGAGCTGGAGTCACGTAATAGATACGATACGGGCAGAATGATTGTTGGAGTTGAATTCACGTAATAGATACCACACAGCCAAGATGTATGTTGAAGGGCTCGATGTATGTTGGAGTCTAGCGCAGCTGATAAAACCTAGCCAATATTGTTCTAGCGTACCCATAAAAAAGCCAGGTTCCAATCCCCAGATGTGTGGGAGTCATTTATCCACGTACAAATCTGAAGCTTATGCAGCTCACAACATGAATTCTGGAGTGTCTCTGAAAAACAGATGTGAAGAGGGAGTCGGATACTCCTTTTCAGCATTTATTAATTGACTGAGCAGAATCGACATTACTCGTACCACTTTGGAAACACTCATCTGTGCTGTCTACCTCAGCAGATATAAGATTTTACACAAATCTGATTGCTGTAGCGCGTTGATTATTAAAGTTGCTTCCAAATTATGATAGCACCTCGCTGAATGGACATGTGTACGTCCACGCAGGGCAAACTAGACACCCATAATAAAAAATGTGTCGTTTGATTTGGAAGCACATCGCCTTGTGTTGGTTTTCATACAATGGCATGAGTGTAGGTCGTTCAAAAAGTAGTGGCAAACTACTGAACGTAAATTTACCAACACATTACAAACAAATAAACATTTTTGGGGTTGACTGAGACGTAATGTGAAATGCAGCAAACTTTAAAAAAAAACAACGAACGAAAATAGGGATCGAACCCATGAAAACTGGAACGCAGACGAATGTGTACACACTACGCCACCAACGGCTCACAATTTGTTCCCATGGTGTGACAGGCAAAACAACAAATGATATAATAGATAGTGTTCATCAGCTGCAGTATTAGTTCACATATATTTATCATTATGTGTAATTAACTGAAGGAACATAAAATTGTGATCAACGAATGTGTCAATTTCAGACTCGTCTTCAAGAATGTAACAAACCTGTTGGGCGGCAGGGTGCGACTGATGATCTCCGGGGGCGCCCCGCTCTCTGGCACCACTCAGAGGTTCATGAATATCTGCTTCTGCTGCCCGGTGGGCCAAGGCTATGGTCTGACAGAGACCTGTGGGGCAGGGACTGTTGTTGAGTGTATGATTGTTGAAATTTGTCCCATATATAGTGTTGTACACCTCTCATTAACATGTGTTATCTTTTTAGTTTCTCTCTTCCCTACTCACCTCTCTGTCTCTGTCTCGTTCTGTTTGCCTTTCATTCTCTCTCTCTCTCTCTCTCTCTCTCTCTCTCTCTCTCTCTCTCTCTCTTTCTCTCTCTCTCGCTCTCTCTCTCACTCTCTCTCTCACTCCTCTCTCTGTCTGTCTGCTCTCTCTCTCTGTGTGTATCTCTCTCTCTCTCTCTCTCTCTCTCTCTCTCTCTCTCTCTCTCTCTCTCTCTCTCTGTATCTTTATATCTTGTGAAGGGCAAAATGTCCTACAGGTCTTGCGTGCCCAATTACTACCACTTTGAAAATAAGGTTCGGTTGTTATTAGTTTGTTCGTTCGTGTATATCTATTTCTGTCTCTTGTTTGTCTAGCTTTGTCTCTCTCACATTATCTCTATTTTTCTCTTTTTTTCTCTCTCTCTCCCTCTCTCCCTCCCTCTGTCTGTCTGTCTGTCTGTCTGTCTGTCTGTCTGTCTGTCTGTCTGTCTGTCTGTCTGTCTGTCACTGTCTCTGTCTCTTATTTTCTGTCTCGCTTTATCTCTGTTTCTGAATATGTCTGTCAGTAAATTTGTGTGTATCTTTATCTGACTTAGTGTTCCAGGGGATTCACAACACAAAGTCCTGATCCCAAAAAATGATGGGGCCTAAACATCTACAACACCCAACAAAATGACGGGGCCTAGACATCTACAAAACCCAACAAAATGACCGGGGCCTAGACATCTACAACTCCCAACAAAATGATGGGGCCTAGACATCTACAAAACCCAACAAAATGATGGGGCCTAGACATCTACAAAAAACAACAAAATGACCGGGGCCTAGACATCTAAGCCTCCCAACAAAATGATGGGGCCTAGACATCTACAAAACCCAACAAAATGACAGGGCCTAGACATCTACAAAACCCAACAAAATGATGGGGCCTAGACATCTACAAAACACAACAAAATGACAGGGCCTAGACATCTACAAAACCCAACAAAATTACGGGGTCTAGACATCTACAAATCCGAACAAAATGATGGGGCCTAGACATCTACAAAACCCAACAAAATGACGGGGCCTAGACATCTACAAAACCCAACAAAATGACGGGGCCTAGACATCTACAAATCCCAACAAAATCACGGGGCCTAGACATCTACAAAACCCAATAAAATGACGGGGACTAGACATCTACAAATCCCAACAAAATGATGGGGCCTAGACATCTACAAGCCCCAACAAAATGACAAGGCCTAGACATCTACAAAACCCAACAAAATGACCGGGGCCTAGACATCTACAAATCCCAACAAAATGACGGGGCCTAGACATCTACAAAACCCAACAAAATGACGGGGCCTAGACATCTACAAAACCCAACAAAATGACGGGGCCTAGACATCTACAAAACCCAACAAAATGACGGGGACTAGACATCTACAAAACCCAACAAAATGACCGGGGCCTTGACATCTACAAAACCCAACAAAATGACCGGGGCCTAGACATCTACAAAATCCAACAAAATGACGGGGACTAGACATCTACAAAACCCAACAAAATGACGGGGCCTAGACATCTACAAAATCCAACAAAATGACGGGGACTAGACATCTACAAAACCCAACAAAATGACGGGGACTAGACATCTACAAAACCCAACAAAATGACCGGGGCCTAGACATCTACAAAAGCCAACAAAATGACCGGGTCCTAGACATCTACAAAACCCAACAAAATGACGGGGCCTAGACATCTACAAAACCCAACAAAATGACCGGGGCCTAGATATCTACAAAACCCAACAAAATGATGGGGCCTAGACATCTACAAATCCCAACAAAATTATGGGGTCTAGACATCTACAACACCCAAGAAAATGACGGGGACTAGACATCTACAAAACCCAACAAAATGATGGGGACTAGACATCTACAAAACCCAACAAAATGATGGGGCCTAGACATCTACAAAACCCAACAAAATGATGGGGACTAGACATCTACAAATCCCAACAAAATGACCGGGGACTAGACATCTACAAATCCCAACAAAATGATGGGGACTAGACATCTACAAAACCCAACAAAATGATGGGGACTAGACATCTACAAAACCCAACAAAATGATGGGGACTAGACATCTACAAAACCCAACAAAATGATGGGGACTAGACATCTACAAATCCCAACAAAATGATGGGGACTAGACATCTACAAATCCCAACAAAATGAATGGGGACTAGACATCTACAAAATCCAACAAAATGACGGGGACTAGACATCTACAAAACCCAACAAAATGATGGGGACTAGACATCTACAAAACCCAACAAAATGACCGGGGCCTAGATATCTACAAAACCCAACAAAATGACGGGGCCTAGACATCTACAAAACCCAACAAAATGACCGGGGCCTAGATATCTACAAAACCCAACAAAATGATGGGGCCTAGACATCTACAAATCCCAACAAAATTATGGGGTCTAGACATCTACAACACCCAAGAAAATGACGGGGACTAGACATCTTACAAAACCCAACAAAATGATGGGGACTAGACATCTACAAAACCCAACAAAATGATGGGGCCTAGACATCTACAAAACCCAACAAAATGATGGGGACTAGACATCTACAAATCCCAACAAAATGACCGGGGACTAGACATCTACAAATCCCAACAAAATGATGGGGACTAGACATCTACAAAACCCAACAAAATGATGGGGACTAGACATCTACAAAACCCAACAAAATGATGGGGACTAGACATCTACAAAACCCAACAAAATGACGGGGACTAGACATCTACAAATCCCAACAAAATGATGGGGACTAGACATCTACAAATCCCAACAAAATGACGGGGACTAGACATCTACAAAACCCAACAAAATGACGGGGACTAGACATCTACAAAACATAACAAAATGACGGGGACTAGACATCTACAAAACCTTACAAAATGACCGGGGCCTAGACATCTACAAAACCCAACAAAATGACGGGGACTAGACATCTACAAAACCCAACAAAATGACGGGGACTAGACATCTACAAAACCCAACAAAATGACGGGGACTAGACATCTACAAAACCCAACAAAATGACGGGGACTAGACATCTACAAAACCCAACAAAATGACGGGGCCTAGACATCTACAAAACCCAACAAATGACGGGGACTAGACATCTACAAAACCTTACAAAATGACCGGGGCCTAGACATCTACAAAATCCAACAAAATGACGGGGACTAGACATCTACAAAACCCAACAAAATGACGGGGACTAGACATCTACAAAACCCAACAAAATGACCGGGGCCTAGACATCTACAAAAGCCAACAAAATGACCGGGGCCTAGACATCTACAAAACCCAACAAAATGACGGGGCCTAGACATCTACAAAACCCAACAAAATGACCGGGGCCTAGATATCTACAAAACCCAACAAAATGATGGGGCCTAGACATCTACAAATCCCAACAAAATTATGGGGTCTAGACATCTACAACACCCAAGAAAATGACGGGGACTAGACATCTACAAAACCCAACAAAATGATGGGGACTAGACATCTACAAAACCCAACAAAATGATGGGGCCTAGACATCTACAAACCCAACAAAATGATGGGGACTAGACATCTACAAATCCCAAACAAAATGACCGGGGACTAGACATCTACAAATCCCAACCAAAATGATGGGGACTAGACATCTACAAAACCCAACAAAATGATGGGGACTAGACATCTACAAAACCCAACAAAATGATGGGGACTAGACATCTACAAAACCCAACAAAATGATGGGGACTAGACATCTACAAATCCCAACAAAATGATGGGGACTAGACATCTACAAATCCCAACAAAATGATGGGGACTAGACATCTACAAAATCCAACAAAATGATGGGGCCTAGACATCTACAAAACCCAACAAAATGATGGGGACTAGACATCTACAAATCCCAACAAAATGACCGGGGACTAGACATCTACAAATCCCAACAAAATGATAGGGACTAGACATCTACAAAACCCAACAAAATGATGGGGACTAGACATCTACAAAACCCAACAAAATGATGGGGACTAGACATCTACAAAACCCAACAAAATGATGGGGACTAGACATCTACAAATCCCAACAAAATGATGGGGACTAGACATCTACAAATCCCAACAAAATGATGGGGACTAGACATCTACAAAATCCAACAAAATGACGGGGACTAGACATCTACAAAACCCAACAAAATGATGGGGACTAGACATCTACAAAACCCAACAAAATGACCGGGGCCTAGATATCTACAAAACCCAACAAAATGACGGGGCCTAGACATCTACAAAACCCAACAAAATGACCGGGGCCTAGATATCTACAAAACCCAACAAAATGATGGGGCCTAGACATCTACAAATCCCAACAAAATTATGGGGTCTAGACATCTACAACACCCAAGAAAATGACGGGGACTAGACATCTACAAAACCCAACAAAATGACGGGGACTAGACATCTACAAAACCCAACAAAATGATGGGGCCTAGACATCTACAAAACCCAACAAAATGATGGGGACTAGACATCTACAAATCCCAACAAAATGACCGGGGACTAGACATCTACAAATCCCAACAAAATGATGGGGACTAGACATCTACAAAACCCAACAAAATGATGGGGACTAGACATCTACAAACCCAACAAAATGATGGGGACTAGACATCTACAAAACCCAACAAAATGATGGGGACTAGACATCTACAAATCCCAACAAAATGATGGGGACTAGACATCTACAAATCCCAACAAAATGACGGGGACTAGACATCTACAAAACCCAACAAAATGACGGGGACTAGACATCTACAAAACATAACAAAATGACGGGGACTAGACATCTACAAAACCTTACAAAATGACCGGGGCCTAGACATCTACAAAACCCAACAAAATGACGGGGACTAGACATCTACAAAACCCAACAAAATGACGGGGACTAGACATCTACAAAACCCAACAAAATGACGGGGACTAGACATCTACAAAACCCAACAAAATGACGGGGACTAGACATCTACAAAACCCAACAAAATGACGGGGCCTAGACATCTACAAAACCCAACAAAATGACGGGGACTAGACATCTACAAAACCTTACAAAATGACCGGGGCCTAGACATCTACAAAGTCCAACAAAATGACGGGGACTAGACATCTACAAAACCCAACAAAATGACGGGGACTAGACATCTACAAAACCCAACAAAATGACCGGGGCCTAGACATCTACAAAAGCCAACAAAATGACCGGGGCCTAGACATCTACAAAACCCAACAAAATGACGGGGCCTAGACATCTACAAAACCCAACAAAATGACCGGGGCCTAGATATCTACAAAACCCAACAAAATGATGGGGCCTAGACATCTACAAATTCCAACAAAATTATGGGGTCTAGACATCTACAACACCCAAGAAAATGACGGGGACTAGACATCTACAAAACCCAACAAAATGATGGGGACTAGACATCTACAAAACCCAACAAAATGATGGGGCCTAGACATCTACAAAACCCAACAAAATGATGGGGACTAGACATCTACAAATCCCAACAAAATGACCGGGGACTAGACATCTACAAATCCCAACAAAATGATGGGGACTAGACATCTACAAAACCCAACAAAATGATGGGGAATAGACATCTACAAAACCCAACAAAATGATGGGGACTAGACATCTACAAAACCCAACAAAATGATGGGGACTAGACATCTACAAATCCCAACAAAATGATGGGGACTAGACATCTACAAATCCCAACAAAATGATGGGGACTAGACATCTACAAAATCCAACAAAATGACGGGGACTAGACATCTACAAAACCCAACAAAATGATGGGGACTAGACATCTACAAAATCCAACAAAATGACGGGGACTAGACATCTACAAAACCCAACAAAATGACGGGGACTAGACATCTACAAAACATAACAAAATGACGGGGACTAGACATCTACAAAACCTTACAAAATGACCGGGGCCTAGACATCTACAAAATCCAACAAAATGACGGGGACTAGACATCTACAAAACCTTACAAAATGACCGGGGCCTAGACATCTACAAAACCCAACAAAATGACGGGGACTAGACATCTACAAAACCCAACAAAATGACGGGGACTAGACATCTACAAAACCCAACAAAATGACGGGGACTAGACATCTACAAAATCCAACAAAATGACGGGGACTAGACATCTACAAAACCCAACAAAATGACGGGGCCTAGACATCTACAAAACCCAACAAAATGACGGGGACTAGACATCTACAAAACCTTACAAAATGACCGGGGCCTAGACATCTACAAAACCCAACAAAATGACGGGGACTAGACATCTACAAAACCCAACAAAATGACCGGGGCCTAGACATCTACAAAAGCCAACAAAATGACCGGGGCCTAGACATCTACAAAACCCAACAAAATGACGGGGCCTAGACATCTACAAAACCCAACAAAATGACCGGGGCCTAGATATCTACAAAACCCAACAAAATGATGGGGCCTAGACATCTACAAATCCCAACAAAATTATGGGGTCTAGACATCTACAACACCCAAGAAAATGACGGGGACTAGACATCTACAAAACCCAACAAAATGATGGGGACTAGACATCTACAAAACCCAACAAAATGACGGGGACTAGACATCTACAAATCCCAACAAAATGATGGGGACTAGACATCTACAAAACCCAACAAAATGATGGGGCCTAGACATCAACAAGCCCCAACAAAATGACAGGGCCTAGACATCTACAAAACCCAACAAAATGACCGGGGCCTAGACATCTACAAAACCCAACAAGATGACGGGGCCTAGACATATACAAAACCCAACAAAATGATGGGGCCTAGACATCTACAAAACCCAACAAAATGATGGGGCCTAGACATCTACAAAACCCAACAAAATGATGGGGCCTAGACATCTACAAAACCCAACAAAATGATGGGGCCTAGACATCTACAAAACCCAACAAAATTATGGGGCCTAGACATCAACAAGCCCCAACAAAATGACAGGGCCTAGACATCTACAAAACCCAACAAAATGACCGGGGCCTAGACATCTACAAAACCCAACAAGATGACGGGGCCTAGACATATACAAAACCCAACAAAATGATGGGGCCTAGACATCTACAAAACCCAACAAAATGACCGGGGCCTAGACATCTAAGCCTCCCAACAAAATGACCGGGGCCTAGACATCTAAGCCTCCCAACAAAATGACCGGGGCCTAGACATCTACAAAACCCAACAAAATGATGGGGCCTAGACATCTACAAAACCCAACAAAATGATGGGGCCTAGACATCTACAAAACCCAACAAAATTATGGGGCCTAGACATCTACAAGCCCCAACAAAATGACAGGGCCTAGACATCTACAAAACCCAACAAAATGACCGGGGCGTAGACATCTACAAAATCCAACAAGATGACGGGGCCTAGACATCTACAAAACCCAACAAAATGATGGGGCCTAGACATCTACAAGACCCAACAAAATGACAGGCGTTAGACATCCACAAAACCCAACAAAATGACCGGGGCCTAGAGATCTACAAAACGGAGGGCGGCATAACCGAATGGATAGGAGCGATCGCTCTTAAAGTTCCGGTGTGCTGATGGCGAGGTAGCGGGTTCAGTCCATAGAACGGTCAGTTGGACTAAAATATTGACTTCTCGTCCTTGAATGTGAGACGTAATCCAAATACCTCATAAGTCTGAGTGAGTTCGCTTGAAGGCGAGAGACACTGGTAGTACGGAATGCTAATCCACACGCAGAAATCGTTCCAGTGCACTGTATGTAATAACACTATATGGACTATGCTTGAATTCAAATCGAGCGAGCGTAAAACACCGATTTACAAAGTCCTGAACCCAACAGAATGACGAGACATAGACATCTACAAAATCCAGAACCCAACAGAATGACGAGACATAGATATCTACAAAGTCCTGAACCCAACATAATGACGAAACATAGACATCTACAAAGTCCAGAAACTAACAGAATGACGAGACATAGACATCTACAAAGTCCAGAAGTTTCAAAACGGCGTGACTTCTATGAAAGATTGTTCACGACCGGGTGAGACACACCGAGTAGTGACCAAGTTAATTTATTTCTACAGGAATCCGAGCACTTTATCTTGCATTGAACGCAGCGCGCGCGCGCGTGTGTGTTCTGTCATCTAAACCACGTTTTAACTTCGCATTCAACTTCAGCGTCATTCGCGAAATGCCTCCCGCCAAGGTGGAATTTCAGTGGACCTAGCCTTTAGCGATTTCCCGTACAGCGGTGCTTAGTTGGGTAGAAAAAGTTACGAGGGAGAGTCAATAAGTAAGTCACACAGTTATGTGGGATGGCAGGTAAATGAGAATAAGGCACGCAGTTCTAAGCGGCCGGTTTGGGAGGGTTAATAAAACGATGGGATAAGTGGATCAATGTTGGTGGAATTTATATTGAGAAATAAAGGGACAATGTATCTATAAAATTAAACTGGTGTCAAGTTGTTATCATAGTGTGTTATTTTTCTAGAGCCATTTGAGACTTACTTATTAACTTACCCTCGTATATATATATATATATATATATATATATATATATATATATATATATATATATATATATATATATATATATATATATATATATATATATATATTTTCTTCTTCTTCTTCAGCGTTCCGAGCCATTGAGGTTCTTTGCTGCAGATACAATCCGTCTCCATTCGTCTCTCTGGTTGACCTTCTCTTGCCAGTCGTTGATTCCAAGTGCTTGTACGTCTGTATATATATTATCTCTCCACCGTCTTCTTGGTCTACCTCGGGGTCTACGTTCATTTATTTCCTGGGTGTAAGCGAGTTTTGTTTCCCTATTATCTTCCATTCTTTCTATATGCCCCAGCCATTGTAGTCTATTAACCTTCATGATACCAGTGATTAGCGGGGACTTAAACAGATCATAAATGTCTTTGTTACTTCTTCTTTTCCACTCTCCACTTTGTGTATCCCTAATAGGTCCAAATATGCGTCTTAAAACTTTGTTCTCAACGGTGTGTAGCAAGGCTTCGTCTCCTTTCGTTGTACTCCAGGTTTCAGAGCCATACAGCACAATTGGTCTGATCAGTGTTTTGTATATTGTGATCTTGGTGTTATGAGACAGCGCCTTTGATTTAGTTGATGTTGCAGTGCATAGTATATCTTATTTCCAGAATTGATTCTAGTTTGTATTTCTTCCCTTATGATGTTGGAGCAGTTGAAGATTGTACCCAGGTATTTGTATGTTTCCGATATTTTAATGGTCATATTATCTATTTGTATGTTGCGATATATATATATATATCGCCATCGCCATTGGACTTTGTAGATGTCTAGGTAATTTCAATATATATATATATATATATATATATATATATATATATATATATATATATATATATATATATATATATATATATATATAATTAAGGTTTTCAGTTGAAATCTACTCATAATTAGTTCATGATTCAACACAGCACATACGGAAAGGCTGGGTGGTCACTGTAGGTGCTAGGAAGACAACCAGCGAAGAGTCCCAATACTGATGGTACCAGCTGCTGTCTCGTTGTGTGTCCGTCTGGTCTTTCCTCTGAGATTTAGGTATACGTTATCAAGACACTCCAATACAAATCCCAAAGAAGTAATTACGGGGTAGAGAAAACTGAAAATTTTTGTCATCGTAGGCGATATAACTGATCAACGCATGGTGAGTATATCTGGTACACAAGAAGATGAGAATGATACAATAGAAAAAATAAGTCACGTAACCATATAGCATCTCATGATTTGTGGATTATTCAAATGCATTTGACTGTGTAGAACATCATACACTGGGAAATCATGAGGAATATGGGCTTTCCGTGGCATGTAGAAGAACTCATAAAAACGCTCTATCTAGACCAACAAGCAGCGGTTAGAATAGATGGCGAGACATCAGATTAGTTTGACATCAAGCAAGGAGTCCCCCTTGAGGCTGTGTGCTGTCCCCATATTTGTATAACCTGTACGCCGAAAATATAATGAGAAATGTCAGAGATGATATAAACAGGGAGCAATATTATGCCCTAAATATCGATAACCGGTCTCCCTGGCCTAGGTGTTAACGTCTTTCTCCGTAATCCCGTATATTCTCGTGAGTAACGCAGCTGCGCGAGAATCGGCAGCGATTCGCGCCGCGCTGGTAACTTACGGGAATATGTGAGCCGGTCGCTCAGAAAACAATGGCAAACTACTGAGCGTAATCTTGCCTAGTACATCAACAAAATATTTTGCATATCCTTTAGAGGACACCGCTGTCAACATCAGCACCTTTCAGCTGATTGTTGATTTCTTGGCGAGATTACGCTCAGTAGCTTGCCATTCCTTTCTGAGCAAACGGCTCCATACTCTCATAAGTCACTGGCGCGACTCGAACTGCTTCCAGTTCTCGTGCGCTCACGTCAACCACGAGAGTATTCGGGGTTACGGAGAAAGCTGCTAACTCCTCGACCAGGGAGACCGGCTCGTACATCAACAGCAGTTGAAAAATGCTGGTGTTGACTGCAACGTCCTGTAAGGGATATGCAACATTAAAAAAAAATATCGATGGTCATGACATACCAGAGGTTCGATATGCTGATGATACACTATTACTATCCACATTACAAAATGGTAGAGAAAACCTAATAACCTCATATCAAAGGAATAGTGGAAACCACAACTTATTTCTTAACATGGCAAAGACAAAGATAAAGCATACATATAACACTAATATGGAGAAAGAAATATACGTTAATGAGGAAAAATAAGAGAGGGTGGAAAATTTTGAATATTTAAATATCTTAGGTCATTGATTACCAACATTGGTGATGCAATGAAGGAAATTAACAAACGAATATCTATTACTCTTCAAAGACTAAAACAACTCAATAGATTGTGAAGATGGGATAGATAGAACTACAAAAATTAGATGTATAAGAGCCTGCATCTTCCCTATTGCAACATACGTCCGTGAGACCCGAACACTTACTAAACAAGCTGACCAGCGCAAAAATACCTTTGAATATAAATGTTACAGACGGGTTCTAACAATATCTTGGATAAAGAAAAGAACAAATGCATCCATATTTCAAGACCTGAATATTGTAGAATAGTGGTTCTCAACCGTGGAGAATCCCCCCCCCCCCCATTTGGGGGGAATTTTAGAGAGAATTAAAGACGATAAAATAAAGACAATTGAAATATGTTGGTCACTTGAAAAGTCATGAAAGTTTAGAGAGAAAAAAATGGAGGGGTATATGCCTGGGAAGAGAGGAAAAGGAAGGCCAAAGAGATGATGCGCGCAGGATGTGGAGGATGATCACCAGATGGGTGTGTTAGACGCTGGCCATTTTGCTAATGATCGAGAAGTTTTCCGAAAGGTTGTTATGGGAGCGAGGCTCTTCAAAAGACATGCTACTGAATGAATGAATGAATGAATGAATGAATGAATGAACCATATAGAATAGCATACGCAAGCACTTATGACGTAATATTTCCGGATCTAAAAGATATGTAATTTTGTTACTTTCAGTCAGTGACTTGACGATAGAGCGGGTCGGTCCACCCGTAGTTTGCTGTGAGATTCAGCTCAGGGATTGGTTGGAAGGTAAGGACGGATACAAATGATATGGCTGGTTAGTATGAGAAAACAATTCTGGGGTACTGATTGGCACACAAAGGTCAGTCCCATAGGTAGTCCCATACAAATACAGTTGCTATGGTGTGGAGTTTTGGCTTTAACAAATTTTAAGCCATGAAACATGAGGTGGGTTGACTAGTTCCTTTCCTCGTCGCACTTTCTTCCCAGGCAGTCCCTGGAAAAGGCTGGTACCCATGTTTATAAGGCTCAGCCGACTCCTGAGCGTTCTGTTCGGAGACATATAACCCTGCCTCTTGTGGGGATTGAACCCAGCTACTGACTAGGCAGAAAGTCGCACTAACCACTATCCCGTCTGGCCACCATGGGTAAAGGATAGAAGGACACAAGTAGACATCAGATATTAGACACTAAGGCCATTGAACGCTATAAGATCACGAGGATTCGAATCTCACACTCCAGATAACGAGGACGCATCGCTAAGGGAAGGAGATTGTACAATTGCCAATGGACTGAAGTACATTTGATCCTGTAGTCATCTGGAGGCAACTAGTTCGCATCCCGGAGTGCGTATAGTTTTCAATTTTTATATTGCCTAGTATATTCTCAAGTATCTACGTTTGTTTTTGTTTTTTTTTTTCATTTTTCATGTTACATCTGTGAGTCCACTCGATACCCTTGAATGTATTTCTCATAATATTTCAATTGAAACAGGAGTTCGTCACTGGAATTGATATTTCAGAGGTGAGATTTTGTTTTCTTCATAGTCATGCAATTACTTCATATAAGAAGTGGGAATACTTCAGAAAGCAAACAGTGCGCAGTGCTCCAGTCATTGTTTTTGGATTTTAATTTACTGCACCGGAAACATACATTTATTAACTGACGTCTTATTTGTTAAGGTTTCTGTAAAATGAGTGATTGTGTGAAGTATGGGACACGGGAAATGAGTTATTATGGGATTGTGTGCAGACGTGGGGAAATGCATGTTTGTTTGAAGGTTTTGGGAAATGAAGAATTATTGTGCGAGTGTTTAGGAAATGAACAGTTCGTGTGAAGGCTTAGAAAATGTATCACCTTAGGGAATGAGTCACCGTGAGAAGGTTTAGACAATTAACAGTTATTATGTGAAGGTTTGAGGAACCAACAGTTATTATGTGAAGGTTTGGGGAATGAATAGTTAATGCGTGAAGGTTTGGGGAATGAACAGTTATTGTGTGAAAGTTTGGAGAATGAATAGTTATTGTGTGAAAGTTGGTGAAAGAATACGTTTTGTGTGAAGGATTCGGGAATGAATAGTTATTCTGAGAAAGTACTGTATGTGAAGTTAGAGGCTATTTTGTGGAGTTTTATTCAATGAAAACTAAAGGATTATCATGTGAACATTTGAGATGCCAGAAGTTAATGTGTGAAGAATTATAACATAATCGATATAAGTCGCAAATAATTTTTCTAAAATAACAAATGACTTAATATTTCCTATTAAATACGATCATGGAAACGTCTTCATCGTCATTATCTTCCAATTTTACCATCAAGCGTCATGGAGAGGAACAGTTAGCGCCCCAACACTCGATGGGTGGCACATTGTAGTGTGATTGTACAATGTCGTTGATGTCGTCAATCCATTTTCTTTAAGGGCGTCTCGGTACTTCAATTTTAATTCACCGCAACAAAGAAGAATCCCTTCGAGCCTCATTTGCATCGGTACGGCAATCATTTTCCGGTTAAGTGTTTGGTGGACTGCTGGACCGATCGATGGAAAGTTTTTGGGCCCTACGGGCAAAACCGGCGTCTCTTTGCTCTCACATCAGATCTTTGATGCTGCACCAGTTTTGGTAGCTGACGATGTTGCAATCTAACGATTTTGCCGAAACATTTTATCTTCTGCCTTTCAATATATGTGACACAAGTTATTGATTCCACTGTCTGTGTAATAACACAATTTCTTAACTCGGTCTCAGATAACTAAGTTGGTAGTTTTTCCTAGCATCTAATCTCAAAGGTGTTGATTTTGCTTACGTGTGATTCGAAATAAATACGGAGTCTCTGTGGCGAAGTGGTCAAGCCGTTTGACTCGTGCTCCGAAGGTTGTGGGTTCGATTCCGGGCTGCGTCCTTCGGTTTACGAGTTAAATGTTTCGGAGACTCCTGTGGGTCGTCGCTAAAAGCTAAAAGTTCGTGCTTTGTGCGACGCTTTCCGTGCTGCGGAAAGAGACCGAGCCATATGGGACAAAACCCGGTGCAATGAAGTCGACCCAGTCGACTTTTAAGCGACTTTTTTTTAAAATACGGAGTAGTATTCCAAGATGTCTTATCTGTGTGTATGTTGGTGCTGTTTCAGGAAACTATACCACGGAAAATAAACCATACCCCCAGGGAGAGGTTCTGATTGGGGGAAACAATGTGGCGGTCGGCTACTTCAAGAACCCCGAGAAGACTGCAGAAGACTTCATAGTGGTCGAGGGTGTCCGTTATTTCTGTACTGGTGACATTGGCCAGTTTGAGGAGGACGGCAGTCTGAGGATTATTGGTGGGTTTTATTTGCGTTTACTTTTGATACTTTATTTTGTTATTACCGCTGTCGCTTCATTGTACAATGTGTATTTTACTAATGGCTAAGAATTCTAATTCGCTCCTAGACTACCATCTGGAATGGAAGTGTCAGCTGAAATATTGAGCTTACTCGTTGCCAAGACATGTCTTCGTTGAACTGGTGGACATGTATTGCTTAGCTCCAGGCGGATGCCTTTGTTTTTTAATTTAGAGTTAACTTATGCGAGGGAAAGGGTGGACGTGGGGGAATATTCCAAAGTCACAATGAATTGATTAGAATGCTTCGTATCTGTGTTTGTTTAATGTACCCTTGTCTGTCCATTGTTTTCTTGGTGGTCCTCCAAGCTCTATATCCAGATCATTGTTGGTTGTTTGGTTGTATGCTCTTATTGTTAGTTGAAGTTGATCAAGTTTCATTATCATGCGATGTCCAAACCACTGAATGTCGTGTATCACGATTACTTCATTGCAGAGGTCTTTCTCAAGCTGTTATATCACATGTGGCGAGTATATTTTCTGGTGCCATGTTTATAGACACCAAGCATGGCAATGATAGCAAATGTCGCCAGAAGATTAAATCTGTACATCATTAGTCACTTCACTTCCATCATGATCTTCAGATGTTTGAGCACAAGTTATATCTGATACGTCAGCAGGTTTACCTTTTGGCACCTTGTTTCTATCTTTCTGTCGAGCTTTCCGTCCTCTGGAAAGATATAGGTGCATCCATTGGTATTTAATCTCTCACATTAAAATGTTGCGGAAATGTGGCTGGTTACTGAACCATTATTGCTTTCACTGTGAATCTCCGATGCTATAACATTCTCAAATTAATTATTAGGAAGAATAACTTGACTGTTTATTTCTTACAGATGATTTCCTGCATTCAAAGCAATCCATTCGTTCTCAGCAATTCTTAAATGTCGAAATGTTGTTGTTGTTATTACTGTTATCACACGCTTCTGAGTTGCTTATCTTCCCAATTAATGTTTATTTCTATGAAGGTATTAATTTTGGCTACATCTGGTCCAAGGATTCAAAGCAATTGTTTCTGCATGGTGCTATATGAATGTCCCAGGTGTTTGAAACTGTGAATCCTTTAATCTGTTACCTGTTTGAGTATCATCCTTGCACGCTGGACAAGTCCATGGGAGCTTAGATCCTCCCCTCCCTACATATGCATCAGCGTCAGGCGGCAAATACTGCCAGTTCTGTGTTGGTTGACCAGGCCCCTTGTTTTCCCGATGTGCCTTTCGTGTCTGGCGTACCGATTCCGACTCCCTGGTCTCTCATTTTGGACAACGATGTGGAATCACTGACGTCAAAGTCATCCGCTCTTGACATCTCTCTAAGGGCGTTAATAACATCGGCACGCCCGGTAAGAAGTGGATTGGCTGTTTTTAATGGGTACAAGCAACGTCTAAAAGGGGTACATGTTAAAGGCAGGTTACATGTAAATTGCTACTGACTTGAATCTTGAAAATCTGTTTGCTACCTTTATCAATTATGTAATTTATTTGGTGTTGGCACTTTTTGCTAAAGATATTTTGCGGGGTTGCCTTGTTGTCTATCTGCTAAGCCAGTCTTTCCGCCTTGATTCCGAGAATTTCTTAGATGTGTCCATGCTGTATAATGTTGTTTTATCAAATGCTAAAATTTATATTTCTGCCAAATTATACAAAAAAGTTTTCAATAAATAGTTTGTATTCTTGAGAAAATAAAAACAAAAACACCCCAAATTGTTCTCACTTTTAACATTTGTCACTGAGAACTAATCTCTCTGCATTTGTAGGGAGTTGAGACCGTAGAAACAGAGAAAGCCATACTTGCTGTCAGCTAATCATAACTGAAGATTGGTGAACGAGTGGTGGCCAGGACACTTCTCCACTTTCAAGTGGGGACTCTGAAAGCAAGGTGCCATCCCTGCAATAGGGATCAAAGAGTATTGATCTAAGAGTAGGGATCCAAGTGTCTTCCTCCTCTTCTTCTTCTCTTCCTCCATTTATTTCATTTACGTATTGAGGGGACATGTAAAGTTCATTCATACGCTCTTTCAAATGTTATTTGTAAGCTGGTATTAATTTCCTTAAGTTTGTTTTTTGATACCATCACTCTATCTTTTACGTGGTCTTGCCATTGCCATGTATCCGTTATATTTCTTCAATGTGTCTCTTTGTTGCAGATAGTACCAAGGCATTCCCATAAGGTGGCCAAACCATTTTAATCTGTTGTTCTTTAATGAAGTTCATAACTGATTTCAAACCCAATCGTCTTCTAATGTCCTGATTCCCAATTCTATCTCTCACGGTTACTCCCGCAGCTCTGAAGATTCAAATATATGAATACAAAAGCAGGGATACAAGAGTAAGGGTTGAAGAGGGAAGGCAAACCCGTCTTGAAACATTCTGCACCGAAACAGATAACAAATGATATCTCACAAACCTGTTGTAAACAAACGCAAGGCATCCGACGTTTTTTTTTTTTTCAGTAGCACACAAGAGCACACTGATCGCTTCTCAGATTGTCTCCAGAGGTATTGACAATATCATGCCGAGCTGAGTCAAGATCCGACATTACAGCCCTCGGGACAATCCCACGCCCTCTTCTTCCTCATCTTCAACAGCCAGCAACGAATCCCAATCTAATTGTACCAGCTGTAGTCTGATTATGTATCAGCCTTGCCTTTCCTGTGAGGGAAAATATGATGATATCGATGATGATGATGATGATGATGATGATGATGATGATGATGATGATGATGATGATGATGATGATGATGATGATGATGATGATGATGATGATGACTGAAATATTCTAGGCTAAAGATGATTATCAGTACACATTCTCTCTACCAACTGTTAAAGAAAACGAAGCAGTTATGGATGTCCCTGGAGACTACTAGAATATTTTCTTGTTATTGGTAATTTCGGATTAACACTAAGACAGATAATTCACAGTGTACAGTATAATTTATATCGCCAGGAAATTTCACATTTCACAGCTACAAAATGTCAGACTTTCTTCAGCTGCAAATGTCAACTTATTGTTCTCAACTAAAACTTTCAGATCGCAAAAAGGACCTGGTCAAGTTGCAGCATGGGGAGTATATCTCTCTGGCTCAAGTGGAGATGATCCTTAAGATGTGTCCCTTTGTGGAGCAGATCTGTGTGGCGGCTGACAGTGGCGAGAGCAATGTTGTAGCACTGGTAGTGGCTAATGAAGCCAAGCTAGAGTCCTTGGCTAAAAGCATCGGGGTTCAAAGGTTGGACTTCAAGGATCTATGCAGGAATAAGCTAGTAGTTGACGCCGTTTTAAAAGCGCTGACTGTGCATGGGTTGAAATGTAAGTTCTTTTCTGCGACTGTGAATTTTTCTCTTTCTGCTACTGTGAACTGTTCTCTTTATGTGACTGTGAATTGTTCTCTTTGTGTGACTGTGAATTGTTCTCTTTCTGCTACTGTGACCTGTTCTCTTTAGGTGACTGTGAATTGTTCTCTTTATGTGACTGTAAATTGTTCTCTTTATGTGACTGTGAATTGTTCTCTTTATGTGACTGTGAACTGTTCTCTTTATGTGACTGTGAATTGTTCTCTTTATGTTACTGTGAATTGTTCTCTTTATGTGACTGTGAATTGTTCTCTTTATGTGACTGTGAATTGTTCTCTATCTGCGACTGTGAATTCTTCTCTTTCTGCAACTGTGAATTGTTCACTTTCTGTGACTGTGAATTGTTCACTTTCTCATCTCATCTCATCATGTTCCTCTTGTATCTTGCGGTGTCGAGGTGAAGTATAAACAGCGGGAGAGTGCCCGCTTATGGGCTTCATGTATCGATATTCCTATGGACTTTGTTATTCCCTGCGTCCATAGTTTACGTGGTCGGCCTCTTCCTCTGCTTCCCTCTGGTCTGTACATCATTGCTTGTTGTGGTATACTGTTAGTTGGTAACCTACTTGCATGGCCAAACCATTTGACTTGCTGCCTTTCAATAAAATTTAGTGCAGCTATAACCCTACTTTAGTACTTCTTAGTTTTTCTACGAGCAGTATGAAGATCCCCTGCCGGCTTGCTAGGCCAGTCGCAGGTTTAGGACAAAAATCTAACCATAAGGAGTCCATCCCCTATGACGAGCCATATCGCCGTTAGCCCATGACCTCGCGGTCATGGCTTCCCAATCTGCACCACGTGGAGGTGGGGTTGACTTTTGTAGTCTGCGGGTCATCGGCAGGCTACTAATTTTCACTTTTCACCCCTCCTGGGAGAGGCTAGCCGATCCTAACCCTGCTGGCTGCAGGGCCAGGCGCAGTCCACACCTTGCAGACCTGTTCATTTTCTGTTACTGTGAATTGTTCTCTTTCTGCAACTGTGAACTGTTCTATTTATGTGACCGTGTATTGAACTCTGTATAGAAAACAGATGACATGCATTGGTTGATAAATTAGCCAGTAAAATTAAACAACCCTTCTAGACACCTTATGGCATACGGTGCTAGACCCATATTTCTATAGAGCAATGGGCGCTTGGTGGGTCATGTGGTCAGTGTCACTCTCGGCGCCATTACTTCTCTAGACATTTCCTGGAACCCATTTCAGACTAGGTCAACCTGAGAGCTTAGGCCGACCTCTAACATCTGCCACGATGCGAATTCGAACCCAATACCATTGGGCCAGCTGGCGAGCGGTCAGCCACTACGTTACGGCGGCACCTGCTAGATTAGCAAGTAAAGTTCCGTGTGACACGCATCAAAGAGCATTGGTCATATGGTGTGAGACCCATATGTTTAGACAAATGGATATTCCTTGGGTTATGTGGTCAGTATCACAGCGGACACTTTTACGTCCGAAAGCATTTACTGGTATCCATCTCGGGCTGAGTCCACCAATGCGTGCAGGTCAATGTTTGTTTTTAAATTCCAATCCGCCCTGATGTGGATCGATACCTTGACTTTCGGGCCGGCAGATGATCGCCAAGCCAATACACTACTGTGGCTTCCTATTTACCAGTACATTGATTGATGTAACTTGCTTTTTTCGTGAAATGTGCTATATATTAACTTGTAACAAGTGTATCCATACTGCTGTCTTGTTCGTGTCTCCCCAGCCAAACTCCAGCGAGTTGAGATCCCGACTAGAATTACATTACTAGCCGAGCCCTGGATGCCGGATTCAGGACTGGTCACTGATGCTTTCAAGCTGAAACGGAAGGTTATAGAAGACCATTTCAAATCTGAGATTGCATCTATGTATAAAAGTTAGACTCTAGGCTGCCGGTTAACTCGACTTTACCAGTCACGAGTAACAAATAACAGAAAAACAGCGAACGTCAAGAAGAACTGAAGTATTTGTAATGCAGCATTTAAGTTCCGTGTGTAACAAATGTGCATTGAATGTTTATTATTCTGTGTTCTGGGCTCACTACATTCCACCACGCATTTTCACAAAGTGAATGTATGGAAGTGAGTTCAGATAAGTTAACTCATTAACTGCCACTGACCTTTGACAGCGCCATACTTTATGTTGTTGTTGTTCCTCTTCTTCTTCTTCCTCCTCTTAATCTATCTTTCTGCTTTTTAATGGAGCATAGGTCCTTAGCAATCTCTCGTCAAGTCGTTTTGTAGACTTGTCCATGACTGGTTGGGTTTTGCAGCTAAAGTTGCCTACTGGATGAGTTAGCCACTTTCACGCCAACCTTCCCTTGTTGCCTCCTACGACATGCATGTGAGGTGACAGAGTTACTATTCTAGACTACAAGTATGGAGGCTGACAACGCACTGACGTTTTATGTAGGAGGGAGCAACAAATATAATATAATAAAACATAATATGTATTGACAGTTAATAACCTGCAGCCGAAATTACAGACACATTTCTAACTGAAATATGTAAGTAAAATAAATTTATAACGATGTATTTGTTTTAAATTCGTGAGTAAAACTGTTTGTGTCCTATGCAGTTATTTAAAAAAATTTTTTTTAAAAATAACAACTTTCTCAGTCAGATAGTGTTAGAGTTCTATATCTAAAACAGAAGGATTTGAAGAAACAATTAATAAAAACTGTTAATATGACACCTGGTTGGGACATTAGAGCTAACCTAGCAGAAATAAATAAATAAAAAATATGTTACTCTAAAAATTATCCTACGTATTCTGTTCGTTCATTCGTACCTTCTGTTGTCCTTTGTCTACCATTGGAATATATAATATCAACCAACATACGCCTGCAGGCGAGCATCTAAACTATCGCAGCTCAAAAAGTCGTGCCATAAAGCAATCCCGAAGCAATCTTGTGCTAACACCTACATCACTCCTCCACTCCTCATGTCTTCTTACATTGTTTACCCCTGGTCTTATTCTCAACTCAGTGTGTAGTTAATCTCCCTCTATTTCGTTAGTCTCTGGGTGCAAGAGACGGGCCTCTGTAGTTATACTTGTATCAAGTTATCTCGATGTGTGCCCTATCAAATGCTACAGTCTTTTGCTCACCCTTGTGTAGCTGGAATGTGTCTAGTTTTCTCCCTAAGCTCCTCCTTAGTGACGTGTTGTCTTTCACCTATTCTGGACCAACAACATTTTGAGGTGAAGTGATCAGTTCCGTGGTAATATGTACTCATACATTAATAAGTACTCACCCTATTGCGTGTTTCGTGAGTTTGTTTGTTGAATGACGTGTTGGTTTGGTGTGTTTATTTCCTTAGTTTTAGTGTGATTGTTTGCTGAATGAAGTAATTTTTTGGCGTGATTGTTGAATGAAGTGATGGTCCGGTGTGTTTATTGGCTTGTTTTGATGTGATTGTTTGCTGAATGAAGTAATTGTTTGGTGTGATTGTTTGTTGAATGGAGTGATTGTGTCATGTATTTGTTTACTGGATGAAGTGACTGTTTTGTGTTTGTGTGTTGAAAGAAATGATTGTTTTGTGTATTCGTTGAATGAAGTGATTGGCGTAATTGCTTGTTGAAAGAAGTGATTGTTTCGTGCATTTGTTGAATGAAGTAATTGTTTGGCGTAATAGTTTTTTGAATGAAGTGACTGGTTAGTGTTTTTGTTTGTTGAATGAATGGATTTTTTGATGTCTTAGCTGTGAAAGAAGAGACCACTGTGAAACTAAGAAGTGTATTGGACAGTGCACCAATCTGGTCACATTTTTCAGAGATGTTATCAGTGTACAAGATTTCTCTCTTCGCTTATTGTAGAAAGTACTTATTTGATCTGATGGGTGTGAAAATATTGAAAGCAATACACGTTAATATAATGATTTCTGACATAAGCCTGGGTCATTGACATTGAGTTGAGTGACCGGGCATGAGAAAGAATGGAGATGAAAGTGGGAGACAGTAAAGTGACTGACCTGGCTATGAGAAAACAGCCAGTCCTGAGAAATAAAATAGTGAGGGTAGAGAAAAACCCCTAGGGTGGATGGGGCGAAAGACAGTTGAGTGTTGTGTGAAGTAAGGATACTGGAAAGTCAGTGAGAGAAGAGACCGACTGCGGGTCAGGTCGTTTAAGAGAGTTGAGTTTTAGATACCGAAGGAGTCGGTAGTCCACGGAGAACTGTGTTGTGTGATTCTCCGAGCTGTGAAGGCAGTCCTAAAACCCAGAGTGGGTTACATAGAGAGCAGAGGCTCCGACCCAGTGGGTGGGTCGTATTGGGTGAGATCCAGCCGTGGATAGTAGCTGGACTAAATGTCTTGTGAATTTGAGATTCAGCAGGCCGTGAGAAGCCAGTGATGTGTGCTGGTTAAATTGTGAGGAGGATATTTATATTCTATGGATTACATTATTTCTGGATGTATAAACATGTTCCGTCTGTCCGTCTTATTTCTGGAATAAATGATTATGTGCGCCAACTCAATCTTGTTTCATGACTGGTGAAGGTGCACTTCTGGGGTGAGTTGGATTAAGAGACAGTTAGATAGCTCAATTGACACACCATGAACATCGTTACCTAGACAACGACCATCACACGACAATATCACGCAAAGATCATCAAGAACATTGAACTTATCATGAGAACGACGTGTGACAATTTCCTATTGACCAAAGTGTACATATGGCCTCATAGTTATGAAATAAAACAAATATTTGCATATCCTTTACAGGACATAGCAGTCAACTCCAGCATGCTTTGGCTGTTTGTGATGTCTTGGCAAGTTTACGTTCTGTAGTTTGCCATTGCTTTCTGAACGACCGGCACTCATACCATTTTCCTAAAAAGTCCAACGTAAGGCGGTCTACTGCCAAATCGCCCACAACTATGTTTCGAACCCCGTATGCTGGATTACGAACTGTGCCCGTAAACCCTTCGCCACGGAGCAATAGTTGTGGAATAAGTGACCAAATTAAACGTTTTGATTATTTTCTCTTAAACAAAGCATCTATTTATTTATTACAGTTGTGAAATAAATGTCCATATTAGAGCTTTGTAATGATAATGATTTTCTGTTTATCAAAGTACGTATGAGGTCTCACAGTTGTGGGTGAAGTGACCACATTAAGCTTTATAAGGATATCCTTTTGACCAAAGCACGTGCTTGGTCTTACGTTTGTGAAATTAAAAGGCAGTTGCATATCCACCCTTTCTATGATATTGCTGTCAACCCCAGCATTTATTAACCGTTTGTGATTTACTGGGAAATTTTGCGTCCGGTATTTTGCATTTGTTTTCTGAACAGTCGCCCCTTCAAACAATCGAATCAGCGCAAAGCGATTTGGTTCCAAATCAACAACGGCTGATTTCGAACGCCCGACTGAAACCGTGTCTTACGTTTATAACTGGGATATGTATACCAAACTGCTTTAACACGAATTCTTCTTTACCAAATCTTACTAATAAAGAAACATTTAATGGACCTTAATACCGGGTGTATTTTTAATGATTGTGCAGCGTTTGAAAATATTTCCGGTCCAAGTTTTGTATTTATCTTTTATGTTGCATGAACTTTACAGAGGATGAATATAAAACTTGGACCGGCAATATTTTCGAACACTGCATAGTGAATGAAAATTCCCTATACATGCCTCGTGCGTATTTAGCAATGTGTCAAGTCACGTAGCGGACCATTTTACACGTGTTAGCCACATTTGGTATATGGTGTTACACCCATATTTCTATAGACCTATCAGTACTCGGTGTATGATGGGGTCATTATCACACTGGCTAACTTTACTTCCCAGCTGTTCTTTTCCGCCCCCCCCCCTTTTTTTTTAACGCCACTAAGGTACTAAAGACAGTAATGGCAGTTTTTATTGTTTTAGACCACTGGTTCTCAACCTTTTTTTGGCCCATGCACCCCTTCACCATAGGTTCAGAATGTCATTCTCCTCACCCCATTTCGTAATTCCTCCCTATAACCCCTCCCCCCCCCCCTCATCCGCTCCTACATGGTATACGTAAAAATGAAAGCTAAATTTAATAACACATACTAGAACAAGTCTAAATGCCTACATAAAACGTGATTTGCGGGTCTAGTTACGTCATAAAACGTATTTCAGATCGGCGGGAAGTAAAGAACCGTAAATTATGGAGGGAAAAGCAATATCAAGTAATCGGTCCTTGTATTAACGTGATCTTGAAATAATCTTAACCCCCCCCCCCCCTCTCCCGGAAACCCTAACCCCCACCCCCACCCCAGGGGGGGGGGGGCATTCCCCACCGGTTAAGGACCACTGTTTTAGATAGACCGCACAATATAAGTTGAGCTGTAAGTTCAGTCAGTCACCGTACAATGCAACATGTTGAGCTGTACATATAGTCTGTCATTGACAACCCGCACAATACATGACATGTTGAGCTGTATATGTAGTTGTCACACAGTCAGTACAATATGTTGAGCTGTACATATAGTCTATCATAGACAATCCGTACAATACAACATGTTCAGCTGTACACACTGTCAGACGGCAGCAAACAACCTCCGAAGTCTGCGGTAAAGAATAATGGCGGCGACTCTTGCTGTCTCAGCAGAAGTTATAACCGGAAGCCAATAAATCGTTTATGTATTTGGACCGAAAGGGACATGTGTTCAATATCACAGCTGACAAATCCCTCTGTTTATGTGTGTACACAGAAGGAGCGCACCACAGAACGAACGAGTTGAGAGGGTTGAGGCGTGGCTGAAAGGTTACGGCGTATCCCTGGGGCTTATAATGTTCAGAGGTTCGAAACCTTGCTTCATATAGGGCTATGGATTGTTACAAGAACAATTGGTGTGTAATGATATCATGCGTGCCCGCTATATTTCGTGTAGTGATGCCCGATACCTGCCCTTTTTGGATAAGGGCTAAAACAAACGGTCCAGTGAGCAAATTGTGCACATTAACATCCCACGGACTCTGGAAATCGTGAATAGTAGGCTATACGACCGAAACCTGGCAAAATTGTTAGGAAAGAAAACTACCCATTGGTAGATGAAGCTCGTTACCCTGTATAGAATATACTTAGATGAAGCTCGATAGCCGGTATAGAATATACCTATATGAAGCTTGTTACTCTGTATACAATATATCTAGATGAAGCTCGTTAGCCTGTATAGAATATTCCTAAATGAAGCTCGTTAGCCTGTATAGAATATACTTAGATGGTGCTCGTTACTCTGTACAGAATATGCCTAGATGAAGCTCGTTACCATGTACAGAATATGCATAGTTGAAGCTCGTTACCTTGTATAGAATATACCTAGATAAAGTAAACCTCGCACAAATGCACGTACAGCCGGGGACACTGACCTCTGAAAAGTATAACTAATCTGATTTCGATGTCTCTATGTATTCTGCCATCTTCTGTGATCTACAGCCGTATACGGGAAACCTATGAATAAGGATGTAGATGGAAAAGTTTACCCTTGGTGAGGTCGGTTCACTGTAGGAGAAATAGACAAAATGGCTCATGGTGGAGTAGGTAGTAAGAATCCTGGTCCCAGAAGAGTCTACCTCCCTATCAGTGGCATAGGGAACTGCAAGTAAAGTTGGATGCTATACATCGATAAATTATAGCTGACTTAGCAGCGACACGCTACCCCGTGATGAAGGAAAAGGCCCCAGCGCCCTCAATTATAACATACAGGAGAGACACAACTAGCTCACTCAACTTATATCCTTGCACACTGACTGGCACCTTGCCGTCTTGACAGAAGACAGTTCGAAAAATGGAGTTATAACACAAAGCCTGGGCTGAATTTAGAGACCATGTGTTGCCCATGCAGCATGGTCCCTCTCTCGGCCTGTCTAGTGTACTCCAGAGGAAAGGTAAACCAATATGTCTGGAACAAGACAAGCTTCAGAAGCTGCCGGAGCAGCAAAGCAATGTTCTAACTGTCCACCTATCGGAGCTTCAATCCTAGACTAGTTGCCAACCAAGGCTCAGAGCCTGGTCTGCCCTGTCATGACATTTACTCTTTAGGTTGCATTTCCTTGCACTAGGATAAGGCTTGTACCCTCCCAAATGCCCTCCTCCTCGCGAAGTCGTTGGCACAATCTGGGGTGTCGGGTTTGGTTTGCGTCACCCAACATTCGGCGCTAATAGAAAGCAGGTAGTACCGTCTACTGTCTTACGGTAACTCAGTCATATCTAACTAAGACCTTGCACAATACACTACTGTTAATTATTATGAGGTGTAAAAGGCACTAGACGTCAGTAGATTAAGTTTTTGTGTGATGGTCTATAAATCAGACCTCACGGTTTAATTATAAATGAAAACAAAGAGTTGCTCCCTCGGGAGATAGAAAAAGAAAAACGAAGTATCCTTTCAATGGTTTTTTTCCTGGCTACTGCAGCTAACAAGGCTGTTTCATTGAAGAATCATTGAATCATTGAGAGAAGGCGAAGCACCTGGCGGTGGGTTGGAGTCAGATTGATGGCTCAATACTTAGCTCGTGTCCTTAGCTTCCACGATATTTGTCTGCAGCTTTCCTCCCCTGCCCTTCCTCAGTTCTCACTTGATGATGGCAGCAAAGGTGACTGTACAACGTTATATCGTTGGGTGTATGCACACAACACTGTACAGTTCATTTCTAATGTACGTGTCACACAATCAAATGGTGTAGCTTTGGTAAGCTTTAACTGAAAGTTTGTGTATCCGTGAGATGCAAATTGTCTATGTTATGGCTATGTACTTTACCATGAGCCTTGGTTACTCAGGCAGTACAATAACTAGCACGTGTAGTATCTACATCGTAGAACTCGTTGATGATGCTGACTGATGATGGTGCCGCTTGAGGGTGAACCACGACAACTCGTGCAGTTACGCGGCCGATTTCCCCACAACCACTGCCCAAAACCACTGCGCCGGAACTAGCAGTTTGGTACACGGTGTACCCAGGTCCGTGGGCACTTGGCAGGTTGGCTACGCTAGACCAAAATCTCTTAGCCAAAAGTAAATTACCACATTAAACGTACATTCATACTAAGTAAACGCAACATTATTGTAAGCATATCTTAAAGAACCTTTATAATACACTGTGTACTAAGCAAGAGGGGAGGGTGCAGCCAGGCTTTCGCCTCAATCATACTTCGAAGATACTTGAGTTCTTTAACTTGTTTCTGTTGAAAATCACAACTTATATCTTAACATAGCAAAAACGAAGATAATGCATACAGATACAATTAATATGGAGAAAGATTGATTGATTGATTGATTTAGGAACCGACATCACATCATACGGGGCATTCCCATAAGCGCTCCGTCCCCATCCTCAGAAGCCAGCGAAGAGTTCCAATCCCAATAGTACCAGTAGAAATCTGATTATATGTGCGTCTCGATTTTCCTCTAAGCGTCGAGCATCGGCCAGATCCCCTCGTCACCCCTCGCTGTCACATTCTTGCCAGACCATGGTGATCCATTTGCTCCTCCGAGGTGTACACGTGCTCCCACAAGGCCGCAACCACGTCTGCCTTATCATGCATCAATACTCCACCAAGTTTTGCAGAGCCAGCCAATCTGTCTGCCTGTTCATTGCCCAGCACACCAGCATGCCCCGGAGAAAAGATCCAGACGATGCTTGCCACCCGTGACTTCCGAAGCGAAGCAAGCCACTCTGCACGAAGCTTGCCTGTCCTCACCCTACTCAGCATGCTTTCTGTGTCAGTTACAATCACGATGTCTGTACGTATCGTATTCTCCATCCAGCGGAAAGCTGCACTGACTGCCTCCACCTCCATTCTTAAGCTAGATGTTGTGGTATCATATGCCAGGCTCTCCTGCACCAAACGTCCATTAGCCTTTGCCAAGAACCCCCAGGCACTTCTCTCAACACCGAACCATGCTGTGTAGATAATCACATCACCCGGGCGAGCATTATCCTGAATTAGTTGCTGGATTTCCTCTTCCGTGGCCTCTGCTGGCCACTCCCTGCACTCCCGGCTCAATGTGATTATAACTCTGCACAAGTCTAACTGCTCCGCTGGCACTCTGACCCACTCCTCTCCTCGCCTAATGTTCTCCATGATGCACACCTGTCTGATCGTATCCTCCGCCTGAGCCATCCATGATTTCCCTCTTATCAGTTGCTGGCCCTTAACTGCGTCCAGCGCCTCATGCAACGGGTGATCTGTGTCAGCAGCTACTCTGAGATATTCCTTCGCCTGCATCACCTTGAGCCTACCAGCAACAGTCGGCAAACCAAGAATATACCGCATACACACAACAGGGATGTCTCTGGTGCATCCCAGAATGACCCGCATAGCCTCGTTCCGTATGCGCTCCAATCTCACCAGCTGACTCTTTGAGACAGTGAGCAGTTATAGAGAAAGAAATATTTGTTAATGAGGAAAAATTGGAGGTGGTGGAAAATTTCGAATATCTGGGGTCATTAATTACGAACAATGGTCACGCAATGAAGGAAATTAAAAGACGAATGTCTGTAACTCTTCAAAAACTAAAACTACTGAATAAATTGCGGAAGGGGACAGATAAAACTACAAAAATTCAGTTTGTAAGAGCATGTATATTTCCCATTGCAACATACGCCTGTGAGACCTAGACACTTACTAAACAAGTTGAACAGCGCATACATGCCTTTGAATATAAATGTTATAGACGGGTTCTAAGAATACATTGGATACAGAAAAGAACAAATGCATCCATACGACAGGATCTGAATATTGAAGAAGGTTGGCTACCTAAAACGATACAACAAATTAAATTTAAATATTTTGGTCACTTGAAACATTATGTAAGTTTGGAGAGAACAATAATGGAGGGGTATAGGCCTGGGAAGAGAGGAAGAGGAAGGCCAAAGAGAACATTGGCGCGGGATGTGGCAGATGATCTCCAGATGGGTGTATTGTGTATCAGACGCGGGACATCTTGCATATGACCGAGAAGTTTTCCGAAAGGTTGTTATGGGAGCGAGGTTCTGCAAAGGAGATGCTACTGAATGAATGAACTTGTTTCTGAGATATGCTATTTATCAATATACTTAGTGGACCAGGAGATCTGCTAACTTCCATTACTTCAATTTTGGTTATATTTATATTTATATTGTATCTTCTGCATGTTGAAATCAGCTTATTAATGCATCTTTGTAAAGCAGACATTGATCGTCTGCAAATTACTGGGGGAGGGGGCGGGCAGGTGCAGACAATCAAGGAACATAAGTCAGTCGAAGTAAATTATCCGGTTACACCCTTGAGGGTATATCTGTATAGACCAATCGGCAGGCGATGGGTGGTATGATCACCATCACGCAGACAGAAGGTAAGAGATCAATAAATTAGATACAAACTGACTGATATTCGAATATTCATCAAGGCGGGACTTTTACATTCACCTTGGCTCCCAGGTCGAGCCAGGTTAACATTGGGACATGAGAAGTGAAGACGGTCGGCTTGTGATTGATCACATGAACCATCTTGTTAAGGAGATCTATAATAACGGGGAATTAGTCAGAACTTGAGATTGATAACATGAACCATCTTGTTAAAGAGGTCTATAATAATGGGGAATTAGTCAGAACTTGAGATTGACCACATCAACCATCTTGTTAAGGAGATCTATAATAATGGGGAATTAGTCAGAACTTGGGATTGATAACATAAACCATCTTATCAAGGAAATCTATAATAATGGGGAATATTAAGAACTTGAGATTGACCACATGAACCATCTTGTCAAGGAGATCTATAATAATGAGGAATTAGTCAGAACTTGAGATTGATAACATAAACCATCTTATCAAGGAAATCTATAATAATGGGGAATATTAAGAACTTGAGATTGACCACATGAACCATCTTGTCAAGGAGATCTATAATAATGGGGAATTAGTCAGAGCTTGAGATTTATCAAATGAACCATCTTGTCAAAGAGGTCTATAATAATGGGGAATTAGTCAGAACTTGAGATTGACCACATGAACCATCTTGTTAAGGAGATCTATAATAATGGGGAATTAGTCAGAACTTGAGATTGATAACATAAACCATCTTATCAAGGAAATCTATAATAATGGGGAATATTAAGAACTTGAGATTGACCACATGAACCATCTTGTCAAGGAGATCTATAATAATGGGGAATTAATCAGAACTTGAGATTTATCAAATGAACCATCTTGTCAAAGAGGTCTATAATAATGGGGAATTAGTCAGAACTTGAGATTGACCACATGAACCATCTTGTTAAGGAGATCTATAATAATGGGGAATTAGTCAGAACTTGAGATTGATAACATAAACCATCTTATCAAGGAAATCTATAATAATGGGGAATATTAAGAACTTGAGATTGACCACATGAACCATCTTGTCAAGGAGATCTATAATAATGGGGAATTAATCAGAACTTGAGATTTATCAAATGAACCATCTTGTCAAAGAGGTCTATAATAATGGGGAATTAGTCAGAACTTGAGATTGACCACATGAACCATCTTGTCATGGAGATCTATAATAATGGGGAATTAGTCAGAACTTGAGATTGACCAAATGAACCATCTTGTCAAGGAGATCTATAATAATGGGGAATTAGTCAGAGCTTGAGATTGATAACATAAACCATCTTATCAAGGAAATCTATAATAATGGGGAATATTAAGAACTTGAGATTGACCACATGAACCATCTTGTTAAGGAGATCTATAATAATGGAGAATTAGTCAGAACTTGAGATTGACCACATGAACCATCTTGTTAAGGAGATCTATAATAATGGGGAATTAGTCAGAACTTGAGATTGACCACATGAACCATCTTGTTAAGGAGATCTATAATAATGGAGAATTAGTCAGAACTTGAGATTGATCACAGGAACCATCTTGTCAAGGAAATCTATAATAATGGGGAACATTAAGAACTTGAGATTGACCACATGAACCATCTTGTCATGGAGATCTATAATAATGGGAAATTAATTATAACGATCTAAAGGAAATGATATAGAAACATTAGTTGTAGAAAGTGAAAAAAAAAAATGTGCCTTGGTGTCAATAATAGAAAGACAGAAGTCATGGTGATATCAAGAAACAGATTGTGCCTAAATGTGGAATTAAATTACAGAACGTTATTTTGGGGCACGTGCAGAAATTAAAATATCTATGCACATAGATAACATCAAATAGAAGATGCATCACTTAGATAAAGAGAAGAATAGGACAAGCAAAATCTGCGTCCTATCAAATGAAGAACTTTTTGTGCAATAAGTCACTGTCCTTGAAAGTTAGAAAAGAGTTCTTGCATGTTACATAGAAACAGTTTTAACATATGGCTGCGAATACTGGACAATTAGTAAACAGGCGAAAAAGAAAATCCCTGGACGCCTTGGAGATGTGGTTTCAAAGAAGAAGGCTGAAAATTAATTGGACAGCCAAAAAAGAGCAATCAAGACGTTTTAAGTGAAGCTGAGTAGGACAGACAACTTATCACACACATCAGAAAGAGGCAATCTTCGTTTTGTTTGGCCACGTTATGAGAAGACAAAAACTGGAACATATTGTGACAATCGGAAAGATTTGCGGAAAGAGAGATAGAGGGAAAACAGCGTGAGAAGATTCTTAACAGTCTTGTGTCATGGCACGGAAGGGAGTCAACACACGAATTGATCCATGACGTCGGAGATCGTAATTTGTGGAGAGGCACGCCAGCCGGCATGGCATTGAATAATGAGTACCATATGCTTATAAAGGCGTATAATAGGGTTCTTCACATGACATATTGACTGACTTACTAACGTATACAAGGGGTCTTCACATTATATGCTGACTGACTGACTAACGTCTGCTAGCAAGCATCTCTTCTCTATCCCTCCCGCATGTGTCGGGTGGGAGATAGTGTGTGGGTGGTGGATATGTATGTGGATGGGGGATAGATGCGTGGGGGAAGGATTTGTGTGGGTGGGTAGGGGAGGTGTGGTCGCTGCGGGATGTGTGGGGTGGTAAGGGGATGTGTGTGTGTCGTTGTGGTTGTGTGATTGGAATGTCGGTGGTGTGTGGGTTGGTGGATGGAGGATGTGTCGTGGGTGCTTGTGTGTGGGTTGGGAGATTGTGTGCGGGTGGGGACATGTTCGTGGGTGGAGGGATGTGTGTGGGTGGAGTATGGGTGGGTACGTGATAGTGGGTGGATGGTGGGGGTATGTATGTGTGCCTGGGTGAGTGGGTGGGGGAGGGAGGCGTGTGGGTGGGTGGGGGATGTGTTTGTGGGTGAGGAATGTTTGATGGCTGAGTGGGGGTATGTGGGTGTTGGTGGATGGGGTGATGTGTAGGTGGATGGGTGTGCAGATTGGTGGGTGGGGGATGTGTTTGTGGGAGATGGATGTGTGGGTGTGTGTGTAGGGGTGCGGCTGTAGGTGGTATGTGTATGTGAGTGGGGATGAATGTATGGGTTGTGGGGGTGTGGGTGGATGGGAGATGTTTAAGGGTGGATGGAGGATGTGTGGGTGGGGAGATGTGTGTCGTTTGGAGTGGTGAGTGGGTGGGGATGTGTGTGCGTGTGGGGATGTGTGTGCACTGGTATATGTGTGTGGGTGGAGAGATGTGTGTGTGTGGTTGGGGAGATGTGTGTGTGGGAGGGGGATGCGGGTGTGGGTGAGGAGATATGTGTGTGTTGGAGGGGGAGGTGTTGATGAAGGATGTGTCGGTGAGTGGGTGTGTGTGGGTTGGGGGATGTGTGTGTGGGTGGGGGATGTGTGTGTGGGTGATGTGTCTGTGGGTGGGGGAATGTGTATGTGGGGATGGGTGTGTGGGTGAGGGAATGTATGTGTGCCTGGGGGTTGGTGGTTGGATGTATGGGTGGGTGGGGTGTGGTGGGTCGTGGATGTGTCTCATAACATTGTAATATGCGTTGTTTATGTTTACAATATTCATTTGATAATGTTTTTTTCCCTATATATCAAGTACTAATGATGAATGAAAGATGAGTGATTGGAAGGGCCAAACGAAAGACGGGCTTGCGTGCCCAATTTGTTACCCTTTTAAAATAAAGTTAAATCAAATCACATCAAATCAAATCCCTCTTTATTTCTCTCTTTGTAAGTGTGTATTCCAGTCTCTCTGTCTCTCCTTGTGTGTGTGTTCAGTCACGCACTCTCCTTGTGTGTGATTAATGGCTCTCTCTCTCTCTCTCTCTCTCTCTCTCTCTCTCTCCTTGCCTGTGTGTTAAATCTCTTTCCCTCTCTCTTTGTGTGTGTTCCGTCGCTCTCTCTTTCTCTCCTTGTCTGTGTTCAGTCGAGCTCTCTCTCTCTCTCTCTCTCTCTCTCTCTCTCTCTCTCTCTCTCTCTCTCTCTCTCTATACTTGCGTGTGTGTTCAGCCGCTCTCTCTCTCTCTCTCTCTCTCTCTCTCTCTCTCCTTGTGTGTGTATGTTCAGTAGCGCTCGCTCTCTTGTGTGTGTGTGTTCAGTCGCTCTCTCTCCTTGTATGTGTGTGTTCAGTCGGTCTCTCTCCTTGTGTGTATGTGCTCAGTCGCGCTCTCTCTCTCCTTGTGTATGTGTGTGTTCAGTCACGCGCTTTCTCACTCTCCTTGTGTGTGTGTGTGTGTGTGTGTGTGTGTGTGTTTGTGTTAAGTCGAGCACGCTCTCTCTCCTTCTGTGTGCATTCAGTCGCGCTCTCTCTTCTTGTGTGAGTGTTCTGTCGTGCGCTCTCTCTCTCTCTCTCTCTCTCTCTCTCTCTCTCTCTCTCTCTCTCTCTCGGTCTCACTTTTTGTGTGTGTTCAGTCGCGCGCTATCTCTCTCTTCTTGTGTGTGTGTGTGTGTGTGTGCTCTCTCTCTCTCTCTCTCTCTCTCTCTCTCTCTCTCTCTCTCTCTCTCTCTCTCTCTCTCTCTCTCTCATAGATAATTGATGTACGAAAGATGGGTGATTGAAAGTGAATGTAAGACTCAGTGTGTGCTCAATGTGTGACCCTTTGAAAATAAAGATCGTTCGTTCATTCATGTGTTCTCTCGCTCTCTCGTTTCGCTATTTAGACGTGTGTGTGTGTGTGTGTGTGTTGTGTGTGTGTGTGTGTGTTATGCGTATGTGCATACGTCCGTGCGTACATTCATGAGAGGGTGGCAAACAGCTACCACTGGAGGGAAGAATAATTGCTTACCTTAACGTTCTACAGCCGGTCTCCGTGGCGAAGGCGTTATGGACGCGGTTCACAATCCCGCTTACCTGCGTTCAATACACAGCTGCGTGCGATTTGGCAGCAGACCGCATTGCGCTGGGTTTTAACGAATTGGTATGGGAGCCGGTCGTTCAGAAGGCAATGCTATACTACTGAACGTAAACTTGCCAAGACATCAACAACAGCAGTAAAATGCTGGTGTTGACAGCGATGTCATATAAAAAGGATATGAAAAAAAAAAAAAAGTTCAACAAGAGTCAATGTACCAAACAACATCTGCTATGAATGTAAATCACTATACCACCCGCACATCTGGCTCCTCCAGATCAGGTTGTCAAGATATCAACATCCAACTTCCTCAGATCTAGCGATAGGAGCTCTATCATTCCAATGATGCAATGTTTTCGTCTAGCCAAGATAAGCCAGACAGTGGAACTTGTATGATTCTCGCCGACATCCAAGGCAGGTCGACCTGACATCTCAACAAGCAAGCCTTCCAGCGGGCGTCGTCATCGGTGCGTGTGGCTTTTTTTCAAGACAGTTTTAACGGATGTGGTTGTTAGTATATCATTATATAGCTGCGCGAAATTCGGCAGCGGATCGCGTCGAATTGGTTACTTACGGAGAGTATGTTAGCCGTCGAAAAGTAATTGCGAACTACTGAACGTAAAACTTGTCAAGACATCAAGCAGCAGCTGAAAAATGCTGATGTTGACTGCAATGTCCTGTAAAGGATATGCGAAATAAAATATCATTAAATAATTAGAGCTTGAAATAGGCGAAATAACAGTAAGACTATTTGAACGAAAGATGATGTTGCTGATGGCAATGTTGAAGCTCCTCTTGTCTATTATCTAACTTTCATAATGAGACACTAACTAGGCTAATGAAAAGATGTTAGCAACAAAATTTACCAAACTCATAAAGAGCGGCACATATAAATAGAAAGAACAACATTTGTCCGTTGACCTGGCTGTGGAAAATAGTGTTAAAGTTAATTGCAACACCCGGCAAAGGATATGAAAACACAATTTTTTTTATTAATTTCTACTTGCCCGTTTTAGAATTAATGTACCTATTTTCATTGACATTACTGCCCTACGGCGCACCCTAAGTGTAAGAGGATGTAGATTAGCCTTTCCTGCCACACTTCCGGATAGACTGTTAATCTCGGCTGTTTATCGTGTTGTTTTATGCTAGATAGTTTGTTTCTAACTTCTAGTGTAACACACTTCACAATTGGCTACTCAAACATTGCCTCAGTACTAAAAGCCGGAGAATTAGGGACAGATGAATAATAATATGAGAAGGGCACGGAAATAGCTGAAAGAGATAACCAAGGATAGGACAGCTTATTACCAGTTCAATGGGGATAACGGGAAGACTAGGCAGATGCAAGAAAGTGTCAAATGCTAGTGGGAGCCATAACATATTATTCCCAAGTATACAGGGATAGATCACACATCTAGAATGGATGAGTGTTCGGAAGCTTCATGTTAGTCTTTGAATCGTAGAACTTGACATCTTGGACATAAACAAAGAGCTTTGGGAAAGTGTGGTGGGAAGAACAATTGAGGAATGAAATAAATTACGCTGAAAAAGGAAGAAGAAAGAAAGACAAGAAAGAAAGAAGAAAGAATGAAAGAAAGAAAGAAATAAAGAAAACAAGAAAGAAAGAAAGAGAAAGAAAGAAAGAAGATCAAGAAAGAAAGAACAAGAAAGAAAAGAACAAGAAAGAAAGAAAGAAAAAGAAAAAAAGACGGACAACGAGGAGAGGAGGAGGAGAAAGACAGACAGACAGACAGGACAGACAGCAGACAGACAGACAGACAGACAGACAGCCGACCCGACCGACCGACAGGACAAACAGACAGACAGACAGACAGACAGACAGACACCAACAAGCAAACAACATTCCAGGAACATAATGCAATTGGGGGAGTCTTGATTATCTTCGGCTGCTGCAATTCCTGCCGGCGGTAGTCGTGATGGAGATGTGGCACTCATGCCAGTTGTCTGAGGCTGATGGGTTTGTCAATGATTGTCTCATTTCCTCTCTACCACGCTCTCATTCATCACAATAACTCAGGGACTACATTACTTGATTGGAGAGACGGGAAATACGACTTACGGACAAATAGACTTGGCAAGCATATGTCAGAGTCAGTGTGTATGTCAGTGATGAGTATGCATGTCTATTTATACGTAAAAGTACTCGAGGGACGAAAGCAGAATGATGATCCAACAAACAGTGCGAAATTATAAATAGATAGAACTGACCGACAGTTAGCAAATCGAGTAACCGAACATATACCAGGGTGGGTGGATAGGAGAGTTAATCAGTCTTCAGGAATCCCCTTCCAAGATATAAAACTCCAAGCTCGGCTATTTCTCAATATCGGTTAATTTGAGACCATAAAGTTAACAAACAAAAAGGCGTTTCGTATATTGTATCAACGAACAATAAACGTTAACTTAATAAACCGTAGCATCAGCAATTCGGTTGTTGAAACCATTTTTTGTTTTTCAGACGGAAAGATGTTAAATTTGCTATTAGCATAGGGACAAATGCTCCACATTTGAAAAACAGCAGTAACAATGCGTTTTAAATATTACGCCCAATGTATAATTCATGTTTGTATACCTCATGTGAAATACAATGGTGACATAGCATGTATATATATATATAATGATGATATATTTGGATCCTGACTGAGTTGGCCGCCATAGTGGACGCCGCAAGAATGAGAGCGAATAGAGAGGGGTACAGGCCGAAGCCGGTGGCGATTTCCTTCGTCCGAGAAGGGCGCAAAAATGGTAAAGCTGACGACCTTCCGCTTGCTACCGTCTTCGATGCTGCGAGGGACTGGGAACTGACCATAGACCTAAAGGGCCGTGGCAAATATCACGAGGTGATCCGAAGGTTTGGCTTGTGACCTAACATTGTACTTAGCTCCTCGTCAGCCAAGCAGCTAACGCTGATTGAGCTGACCGTCCATTACGAGTCCAATATTGAGGAGAAGCACTAGTACAAATTAGCGAAGTACGATGCCATGGTCGCAAGTCTTAGGCGGGAAGAGTACACCGTCAGGCTGTTCGCCGTCGAGGTCGCCAGAGGTCTTGTCTCCCACTCCGTGTTTGATGTGCTGAAGCCAATAGGCATGAGAGGACGAGCAAGAGCCCGGGCCCAAAAATTACTGTTTGAGGCAGCCGAAAAGGTCTCGTGCTTGCTATTGAACTGCCGTAACTTAAAGTGGAATGAGTTTCGAAACTAGTATGGTTAGAGGCGGTGTCTGCAGTACCAACAATGTCTCAACCAAAGACCACGAACTTTACAATGTCTCGTGTGAGTTCTTGAGCCCTTCCTCCGAATGTGGGTGGTGAGTCTCGGTGCAGCCAATTACGCAAATGTCGGCCGACGTCCAACCGCTATAATATAGCGATAATCGACCATAGGTCGCACCCAGCCAGCTACAGAGAGACCAAGAGGTGGCTCCGGCAAGAAAGGAAAAGCCGGCTTCCTAGTAGGGTGCGGAGCCGTGAACGGGGCACAGGGAAGGAACACAGCAACGGAGACGTATGGAGGCGACAGAGGCCGTGGCGGGGGATGAGGCTGGCATCCCACGACCACACGTACCAAGGGGTAGGCACAGGCTGCACGGGCTCTCCCCATCGACGGAGGGAGGACTTGAGAGTTGACAAGGTAACAGCGAAGGGACAAGCATAACATCAGGGATAACAGGGTTATAATCACATTGAGCCGGGAGTGCAGGGAGTGGCCAGCAGGGGCCACGGAAGTGGAAATTCAGCAAATAATTCAGGAAAATTCTCGCCCGGGTGATGTGATTATCTACACGGATGGGTCAGTGTTGAGAGGTAGGAGAAGTGCCTGTGGGTTCTTGGCAAAGACTAATGGTCGGCGGTTGGTGCAGGAGAGCCTGGCGTATGATGATACTACATCTAGCTTAAGAATGGAGGTAGAGGCGGTCAGTGCAGCTTTCCGCTGGATATAGAACACGATACATACACACATTGTGATTGTTACTGACTCAGAAAGCATGCTGAGGAGGGTGAGAACAGGCAAGCTTCGTGCAGAGTGGCTTGCTTCGCTTCGGAGGACACGTGTAGCAAGCATCACCTGGATCTTTTCTCCTGGGCATGCCGGTGTGCTGGGGAATGAACAGGCGGACAGATTGGCTGGCTCGGCAAAACTTGGTGGAGTATTGATGTATGACAAAACAGATGTGGTTGCGGCCTTGTGGGAGCACGTGTACACCTCGGAGGAGCAAATGGATCACCATAGTCTGGTAAGAATGAGACAGCGAGGTGTGACGAGGGGATCTGGCCGATGCTCGACGCTCAGAGGAAAGGCGAGACGGACATATAATCAGATTGCTACTGGAACTATTAGTGTTGGAACTCTTCGCTGGCTGCTGAGGATGGGGACGGAGCGCTTATGGGAATGTCCCGAATGCTGTGATGTCGGTTCCTAAATCAATCAATCAATCAATCAGGGATAACTAATGTGACCAAACGTCTCCACGGCAGGTGTAAGACGCCCTGAGTCATGACCCGGACGGGGCCGCCCGCAGAGAGTATCAAGAAATGAAAGGTCCGAAATACTTGGGGAAATGGTACTTCTGACGATCAGAAGCCCCCTGCCGTGTTTGCTCACGGTCGGAGTTTTTACGATTAACGCTGCGGTATGCATCTGACGAGATGCAGCGCAATATGCCAGGCTATAAATCGTGCAACCATTTGTGTCTTCTGTGTTTAAGTCACCCCTGTTTATGATCCATGCATGTCAGCGTTAACAATTCTAAGTTTATTGCTAATTTAATTTTCTTTGACTTCTACAAGTTGTCATATGCTAGCGTTAACAATCATAAATTTGTTGCTAAGCTTATTTTGTTTGACCTCTACAAGTTATCAAGCTCCTCACGCCTTCTGTATTCTTATTATTTTTCTATCCATGTCCGACAACCTTCTCTGTCTATCTTGCTACGTAACTAGGTATGCGATTCCACATATTGAAATGAGGATTCACTGCGGGAGATAGAGTTATAATATGCTTGATTTGCTTTCATTACCTTTGTCTTTCCCCTATGAATTTGAGACCTAAGTGGTGTGAGCCCCACCCCCCCCCCACCCCCACCCCTTCCACCACCCTCCCCCCCCCCCCCGATATGTGTGTTTAATTTATCTTGCATCCAATTGCATATGTGGGACATGAAGGCAATGTATCAGTGAAGTTTATATTAACAAGTTGTTTCTGTTCAGTCAGATTCAATTGATTTCCATTTCTTGCGGTAGTTATTATAGTCCTTTGAATCCAATCTATAGTCAGTAAGAACAGTAAACTGTACAAATTACAAAAGGCATGCCTTCCTCACTCTATCACAAATGTATCTGTTAGATGTCTCTATGAAGAACTGTGCATGTCATATCTTTATATGTTGGTCTTATTTACTTGAAGATTTTCGATGGGATCCCATAGTGGCTCAACAAATTCCAAAGGCATTAATTAAAAATGCCGTCGAAGGCCTTTTCATAGTCCACCAGTCAAATATAAAGTGACAAGTTAAGTTCGGTTATTATGCGAATATTGCTGTCTGTTCAATACATGATCTGGTTGGTCGAAAGCCTGCATTTTGTTTACGGAAATTTCTAAATCATGTTTTGTTGATCGGCACAGCTGTATAGTGACCGTATAACTATTCCTTTTTGTTATGTTTTTATCATTTTGATTTTGTTGTTTTTGTTGTTTCCGTTGATAAAGACTTCGGGTGAAAGATTCGCTGTGTCTATGTGTGTGTTTTCATTCGTCGAGCCTCTTTGGCATATTGTGTTTTTATTCTATTTTACAGTTATGTGGATGGATTTACTGTCTTGTTCATCATGCAGGATTGCCAGGTAACAAGCTAGCACATTCATTAGCGACTAGAGAATAAGCAGAATTAGCAGAATAAGCAGATAACAGGAAGTGTCTGGAAGGGCGGAACATCACATAATATTACCATTCATACGTTTATGTGAATAGATCGCAAATTTGGGGTGTATCAATGTTCAGATGCTTGATATTAATCTTAGAACTGTATAACCAAACATCATACGATATAACAGCCATAAAAATTATAAACTTATTAACATATTAAACAAGGTGTTAGATATAGTTGTGTATTATCACCCGATCTGTTTAATTTGAACAGCGAAATAATAATGGCATACACACAAAATATGCTAGGGATACCGGTTTGTGGGTTTGATGTAAACAGCCTGCATCATGCTGATAACATGGTTTTGGTGGCAGAAAATAAAACGTAGTTAGAAGTAATGATAAGTATAATTGCAAGGGAAAGTCAAAACAAAGGACACAGAAGTAACGGTTATTATAAAGAAAAAGTGTATACCCAAACTCAACCCCATAGTGAATGGAACCATCCTAAAACCATCCATCCATCCATCATGTGCCATGCCGGTAATCGTGGGCTGTCATGTTCTGCCATGCCGGTAAGCGTGGGCTGTCATGTTCTTCCATCTCACTCGATCACCAGAGTCGTGGATCAGCTCCGTATTCCTGTCTCGACCATGCTATGTGGCCAAGCCATCCAGGTATTTACTTCTCGGTCTTCCCCATGGTCTCTTCTCTTCGATCTTGCCAGTTGTCACCAAGTTCTCCAATTCATTTCTTCTCAAAACATGCCCAAAACATTTTGACTGTCTACGTCCGTCTCTAATCAGTTTACGATCTTCATTTGTTTCTTAAAGGACTTGTTCATTGGTTTTTCTGTCTTTCCATGATGTTCTTTGCATTTTCCTCAGAAACCACATTTCCACAGCCATCAGCTTGACTGCTTATTATCCACGCTTCACATCCATACAAAAGTATAGATTCTATGTAGCATCACAACACTATTTTTCTCGTTTCAATTGATATCTTTTTATTGGTCAGTATGTTTTTCATCTTGCAAAAGGCTACCTTCGCAATGGCAATTCGTGTTCTAATCTCTTCATTGCATCTCTCATCAGATGTTATGACTGTGCCGAGATAACAGTATCGATTTACTTGTTTAAGACTATTCCCATCTACTCGTATATCACATTGTGGTATTTCCTTCCTCCCAGTGACGACCATAATCTGTGTATTCTTAATATTCAGTTCAAATCCTAGTAGTTCACTGTGTGCAACAACCGCATCTACTAAATTTTGCAGGTCCTGTTCATTGTCTGCAATCAAGACTGTATCATCTGCATATCTAATGTTATTGATGTATCGTCCCCCAATGTTGATTCCTTCCTATCTTCTATATTTCTGAATATATTTTCACTGTACAGGGAAAAAAGATCTGGAGACATTACACATCCCTGTCTCACACCTCTTTTAATAGGCTGATATTGACCTACATCGTTATCAATTCTGATGGCAGCTTGTTGTTTCCAATATATGTTTTTTACAAGTCTAAGGTCTTTTCCATCAATTTGTAGATCTTCAAGCATCCTTATCATGTCGACATGTCTCACTTTATCGAAAGCCTTTGTGTAGTCAATAAAGCAAAGATATAGATCTTTGTTTACTTCTATAGAACGCTCAATTACTGTTCTCAGTATATACACAGCATTTACTGTGCCCTTGCCTTCTACAAACCCACATTGTTCTTCTCCTATTTCGGGTTGTATTTTCTTCCTAACTCTTTGCATGATAATTCTCAGCAGAATCTTTGTGATGTGGCTCTTTATACTAATTGTTCTATGTTGATCGCATTCCATGGCTCCTGATTTCTTCGGGATTGCAATAAATAGAGAATTACATAATTCAGGAGGTATATCTCCAGTATCGTATATTGTGTTCAGCAGTCTGGTGACTTGGTCTATTCCATATTCTTCTAAGGCATTGATCATTTCTACTGTGATGTTATCTGTACCCGGGATCTTGCCAGTTTTCATATGGTTAAGCGCATTCTGAACTTTTATCTTCAAAATTGATGATCCTTCATTATTATTCCGATGATCATATTGTTCTTCTCTTGTATCATCATAAAGGTATTTCACATAATCTGACCACGCATGTAAAATCTGATCTTTTTCTATTATGATCTTGCGATCTTTGGTTTTTAGGCAACCCGTTGTGTGTGTGTTCTTTTGTTAGTGATACCATTAATTCTTTTGTGCATTAATTTGGGATTCCGGGTGTTATGTTAGTGTTCGATTTCCTTGCAATTTTCCTCAAGCCATGTTTCTTTTGCCTCTTTGCATAGCTTCCTAATTTTCCTGTGAATCTCTTCATATTTTTCCTTGTTATTTTTGTTATTTCTTCTTACTTTCATGAGTTTTAAGATGTCTTCCGTCATCCATCTTGCGTCCTATTATCTTTATTTTGTAGATGGTTGTTTCCGCAGCTTGGTTGACTAATTTCTTTAATATTTCACATTGGTCACTGACGTCTTGAAATAATATTTCCATTTTAGACAATGCATCAAATCTGTTCTTTACCTCTACGTTGAATTTATCTTTTATCTCCTCACTCTTAGTGCCTGTAGATCAAATTTTGCGTTTCTATTTGTATATTCGACTTTCTTTAAGTTTATATGTAAATTCTTCTTCTTCTTCTTCTTCTTCTTCTTCTTCTTCTTCTTCTTCTTCTTCTTCTTCTTCTTCTTCTTCTTCTTCTTCTTCTTCTTCTTCTTCTTCTTCTTCAGCGTTCCGAGCCATTGAGGTTCTTTGCTGCAGATACATTCCGCCTCCATTCGTCTCTCTGGTTGGCCTTCTCTTGCCAGTCGTTGATTCCAAGTGCTTGTAGGTCTGTATATATATTATCTCTCCACCGTCTTCTTGGTCTACCTTATATGTAAAATGCCTAAGATTAATCTATGGTTGCAGTAGCAGTCTGCGCTTGGTAGGGGGACATAAACATCTAATATTGATACAAGGGAAATTACTAGAATTTGAAAATAAAAATGGCATACCAGGTATAATACCAACAACTGACATTAGAATCTTTCATTTTTCTTTGAGAAATAAGACAATCAGTACCGCAGTCAAACTTTTGCAATTGTGAGAAGAAAGCTATTAAAATTTTTTTACAAAATGTGTGTAATTTTTATTAACTTATATTTTATGATCCACTTTTTCAGTTCTATTTTTATTTTTAATATTTAAAACTGTACTTTTAATGTTATCTTCATGGAAACATAAGAACGATTTCCCCGATGTGGGGACATAACATTTTTTTACTGGCCTCTTAAGGCCACCCACAATTTAAAGACAATTTACTTACATTAACGGCGAAAGACCTTGGAAGTCTATGGGGTTTATGTTGATAAATATGTTTAGAGTAAATGTCATTTATGTTTTGTAAATTTCATTCAATTTGAACAAATAGTTCTCTCTCTCTTTCTCTCTCTCTCTCTCTCTCTCTCTCTCTCTCTCTCTCTCTCTCTCTCTCTCTCTCTCTCTCTCTCTCTCTCTCTCTCTCTCTCTCTCTCTCTCTCTCTCTCTCTCTCTCTCTCTCTCTCTCTCCCAAATGCTGGTGCAATTACGTTTGCTTAGAGAATATTTAAAATATTACAGGACATCGCTGTCAACATCAGCATCTTTCAGCTGATTGTTGATTTGTTGGCAAGATTACGCTTAGCAGTTTGTCATTGCTTTCTGAGCGACCTGCTCACATACCCCGTAAGTTACCGACGACGAGAGAATCGCCACCAATTCTCGCGCACGTCACGTTACTCACGAGAGTATACGGGATTACGGAGAAAGTCATGTAACTCCTAGACCAGGGAGGCCGGCATTAGACATTTAGCTTTAATAAATAAAGTGTTGCATGTGATCTTTAAAGGCTGCGAAGTCACAACAAATCACATCAGACAATTTTGAAATAAACAGGTTGTGTATTAAAATATCCACCTCCAGCCGAGTTAAATTCCACCTTTTGATAGAATTAACATTAACCTTGAACCTAAACAGGCTATATAATGGAACAGTCGCTGAAGTCGCTATTACCGACTCGGAATTGTTGCTTGTAATCACATACTGCTGCTGGGGATATTTTACCTATCACCTTTAACTGCATGCTACGAGAACCACTATTTCGTCGCGTTAGTACATTCGGGCCGGTCTCCATGGCGAAAGTCATACCGATGCGGTTCCTAATCCCGTATACCCGCGTTCGAAACACATCAGCACGCGATGTGGCAGCAGACAGCGTTTCGTTGGTTTCGCCCTGGTATCGGTGCCGGTAGTTCAGAAAGCAATGACAAACTACTGAACGTTAACTTGCCAAGAGATCACAGCGGCAGAAATGCTGGTGTTGACTGCGATGTCCTGTAAAAAGGATATGAAAAAAGTACGTTCAGAGTGGCTGGTTCGCTTGTCTGTCGGCCTAGTGTTTATGTGTTAGGAGTTTCTTTGAGGCGGATTTTAAAAGAAAATTCAACTGGACTCCAAAATTGACCTAGACTAAAACAGGTACCATGAAATGACGTGGGAAGCAAAGGAGGTCGGAAAGGTACTGAACATATCGGTCATTGAGATTAGATTAGCCTATATTGTAATGGGGCTAGGATCATATACCAAACACGCCTGATATCGTGGAGATGGGTTCTTTACTTACTTTAAATAGTCTTAAAAGTCGAGAGAATCGAATTCATTTCCCCGGGTTTTATCCCATATAGCTCGGTCTCTGTTTTGCAGGACAGCCTGCCGAAAGCGTCGCACAAAGCACGGACTACGTAGCTCCAGCGACGACCCCAGGAGTCTCCAAGGAAAATGCACTCGTGAACCGGATGACGTGGGTCAGAATCGAAATAAGAACCATCGAAGCGCAAGGCAGACGGTTTGACCACTTCGCCACGGAGAGGCCCATTTACAGCATTCTTCTATAAAACCACATCTCCAAGACTTCCGTGGATTTTTTTTTCACCTGTTTATTAATTGTCTAGGACTTGCAGCCATGTGTTAAAACTGTTTTTATGTAACATGCAAGAACTGTTTTTCTAACTTTCAAGGACAGTGACTTATTGTACACAACGTTGTTCATTCGATAGAATGCAGTTTTTCTTGTCCTATTCTGCTCTTTTGCCGGCTTCGTGGCTTAGAGGTTATGACTTTTCTCCGTAATCTCGTATACTCTCGTCGGTAACGTGATGACGGTGAGAATCAGCAGTGGTTCGAATCGCATCGGTAACTTACGGGGTATGTGAGCCGGCCGCTCAGAAAGAAATGGCAAACTAATGAGCGTAATTTTGCCAAGAAATCAACATACACCTGAAAGATGCTGGTGTTGACAGCGATGTCCTGTAAAGGATATGCCCAAAAAAAAAAAAAATTCTGCTCTTTATCTAACTGATGCATCATCCGTCTAATGATATCCGTGTGCCTAGATAACCGAATTTCTGCACTTGCCCTAAAATAACGTCCTGTACTTTAATTTCACATTTAGGCACAATCTGTTTCTTGACATCAGTATATAACGCAGTAAACATTTTCACACAGAAGGGAATGAAGATCAGTTAATATTTCATATTATTTGTATTCGTTTAGTTCTACAACAGCGAATAAAATGCCAGGAGACTTAAACCACCCTGATATTTCCGCCAGATCCGCCTTTGACATCTAGGGTAATTTCCGGTTATTGAATGCGCGTGTATGATAATGCTTCTCGTCTGCACGTGTAATAGGTTTCACCGCCGTTCAGTAATTATCTGCTCCCCATTGCTCCCGACATGGCAGCTGCGGACAGTGCGACAGTCCGGTCTTAACTATGACCGATTAGTATTACTTCGGGGCTTTTTATTTATTCAGTCAAATCTGAAACGCATGCTTGATGCAACCGTGGTGTTGTCTACACACGCATGATTTCATCGTTGCTTCATGTGCGTCTAGATAACTTAACTAGAAGAGTATTTGTATCAATGACAATATAGCCTCCACTTGAACGCCTACTGTATATTTATTGTTCAACACCTAAAGCATATTTATTGTTCAACGCCTACTGTATATTTATTGTTCAACGCCTTCTGAATATTTAGTTTCTAGTGTGGAGTAGTGTGGTTAATTGTGTTAATCTAGGACTGTTTGAAACATGGCACTAGTGCTGTCACGTGGAATCATAGTCCTCGGAATCTACATATGTAAGTATACGTTTATATATATATATATATATATATATATATATATATATATATATATATATATATATATATATATATATATATATATGTGTGTGTGTGTGTGTGTGTGTGTGTGTGTGTGAGAGAGAGAGAGAGAGAGAGAGAGAGAGAGAGAGCAGTCGTTGTGCCCGAAAGTAAAAGAGCGCTCACTCTTAAACTTCTGGTGCGCTGATGGAGAGGTGCAGCGTTCAATCCCTATACCGGCATTAAGTTAGACTTAAAGTTTGATTCCTCGTTCAGAAAGCAATGGCAAACTACTGAATGTAAAATAAATTGCCTAAAAAATAAAGTGAGGTTTGATCGCAATATATGGCAATATGTATATATAGTGTCTGGATCAATTCTCCCGATGATGATCTCAACCTCCACGCCACCATCTCAGCCTAATCAACACAGTTTCTCTCTGTCTGCGTCTTTCGCCATTGTTATTTTCAACTGTCACGGTGTTTTCCAGTACCTCTCTTTTAATTATGTGACTAAAGAACGCCTTGTGTCTCTTTCTTGTAGTTGAATGTCATGTTATACCTCCATTTGCCTCTTTCGGACAATCGTTATTAGTTACTGTTACAGTCCAAGCTATTCGCAACATGTGTTTCAGGCACCACTACTACTTCACTAAAGAAACACAACAAAAGATATCATTATCTTACTCCGCGCTTTATCTGTTCACAATTGCTATCTGTTTTTTTTTCATTTTAATTTATGCTACTTGTTTCCAGTCAATATTCTTTGTTATTCTGAGATGTTTCCCATCAATATTGATATCTTCTAGTATTGTAATAATTTCATTATGCTTCACTTTATCATATATAAACTCAAGAGTAGTCCCTACACACTACTTCTAGTAGCATTGGACTAAATTTTGCGAGTTCATAAGCTTTCCCTATTACCAGTGTCCATCAAGCGAACTGACTCGGACTTCCGAGGCACTTGTAATTTACGTCCCCAAGTCAAGCACGAGAAGTCAACATGTTAGTCCAACTGTCCGGTGTAGGGGTTGAACCCCTTATCTCGGCATCAGCACACCGGATGTTTAAGAACGGCAATGCAGGGCTCCATTTTATCATTTGCTTGGTATAATTTTTTGAAGCACAAATATGTCTTTCTGATATCTCCATTAGTGTTCGTAAAGTGTAAACTGAATTATTTGTACCTTTTTCTTGAACAAATTCATACAGTCCTTCACCAATTTCAATTCTTATTTTCGTTCTAGTTCTTTTCATTATAATTCTGAGTAGAAGTTTGAAGACTTGGTTTATGAGGATGATTGAACTAAATTCGTCGCATTCAAATGCTATTGGCTTTTTGTTTAGCTATAAATACAAACTTTAGCATATCCCTAGGCATATATTCTCTGTTGTAAATATCATTCAACATTGTAGTTAATATTTCTACTACAAATTCTCCCAGCACTTCTAATTCAGCTGGTGTAGTTCCATCCGACGCGACTGGTTTTCCTTTCTTCATATGTTTGATAGCGTCAGTGACTTCTTTTAGAAAAGACAGATCTTCTAAGTTAGTTGCTTCTGTTATTTCTGCTCTTTTTACAGCACACAACTCGCTTGTGTGTTCATTCTATCTATTTATTATATCACCTTCGCTCAATAACTCCTTTCTTGTTTTTCATTTCAAACATACTATGTTTACTCTCATTGTTCTGTCAACATTTGTGTTTCTTTACCAGAATTTAATTCAATTTTGCTGTACTGGTGGTTTCACTTGTTTCCTGTTGTCTTTGCGCATTTATCTCTTGTTTCGTTACTCATCTTAATATATTCTTCGGATGGACAGTGACGGGCAGACAGACAGATGTACAGACGAAGGGACAGACAGACAGACAGACAGACAGACAGACAGACAGACAGACAGACAGACGGAGAGTCAGTCAGACAGACGGAGAGTCAGTCAGTCAGACAGACAGACAGACAGACAGACAGACAGACAGACAGACAGACGGAGAGTCAGTCAGACAGACGGAGAGTCAGTCAGACAGACAGACAGACAGACAGACAGACAGACAGACAGACAGACAGACAGACAGACAGACAGACAGACAGACAGACAGACAGACAGACAGACAGACAGACAGACAGACAGATAATCATGTTCGTCTCCCCCACAGATACAGTATGTGTGACAACTGCCGAGACAGAGTGCAATGATCTGGTCGTTATGTGCATCAATAAATTTCAACATATGAATGAAACGCCGCTGTGTGGGTGAGTACCGCAATGACTGCAAGTTTATATTTGCCTGTTGTTGAAGGCCCCGGAATGACTTGGCCGCATCCATTCTCAGATATGTTGGCTGGATGGATTGTTTGGTTGGTAGATTGATGAATTGTTTGGATGGTTGGTTCATTGGTTGTTTGGTTGATTGGTTGGTTGGTTGTTTAGTTGATTGATTGATTGATTGGTTACGTTGATTGATGGATTGTTTGGTTGATTGCTTGTTTGAGTGGTTGGTTGATTGGTTGTTTGGTTGGTTGGTTGGTTGATTGGTTAGTTGTGGAAGCCTGCCTTTTAACTCTTCAGTTCGATGCATTATTGGCATTCAGGTCGGCAGAGCCACGAACACGGCCTACATCTATGGGTCTGTGGCTGACATAGCGACTTTCCCCCCAGCCTGGTACCAACGTCTCATGTGCTTATCGATTGTGTTGCACAGCTCTCCTTCCCCTACTCAAGCCCAGAAACCAACGGGGTGTGAAAGGCGGCTACTGGAACTTGACATCTGCCGAGAGGGATATTAGGATGTAACCATGTCATTCAGCACACAGGTGTGGACTGACTGGGTTTAAGTCTAGGTTGATACTTTTCCTTCCAATAAGATTTAGGAATGTCATTGTCAGCAGACGCCAACGCATTCCTCATTGTGGATGGAGAAATGCAGTTGTGCAAGATTAAAATGAACTCACGTGAGGGAGGGAGTGACTTAGGTTTAATAGTGAAAACCTGCTAATAGAACAGATTAGTACCAACATATTCTAAAGATCCGTGATTTTGTCTATTTCATTCGGACAGAACTAGAGCTGTCCTTGTCGACAATAGAGGATGATGATTAATCATCGATAATTTTAAAACAAAAGTTAGTTTATCCTTTACAGGACATAGCATTATTTGGCTGCTTGTGATTCCTGGGAAAGTATACATTCAGTAGTTTGCCATTGCTTTCTGAACGACCGGCACCCATACCATTTCATAATAAAAAAAACCAACGTAAGGCGGTCTGCTGCCAAGTGCCCACAGCTGTATATACACCCACGCGGGTATGCGGGATTACGAACGGCGTCGGTAACACCATTCGCCACGGAGCCAGCGATAACACCAGAAGTGTGAAAGGAGTGCTTGTATCAGCTAGCCACCAGTATTGTATGTTAGTCATCCGGCGACATTATCAAAACGGAGGTCCAGCTAGCCAAATTTTGGCACTAGGAATATTTCTGGGAAGTTAAGGTAAAGTTATGGCCCTATAAGTATAACTCGTATCATCATTTAATGCCTTGCCAGCCGGCGTAGGCATTCATGTCTCTCCACATATCTCGGTCTTTGGTGTTCTGGATCAACTCTGCTGATGATATTCCTCCATGCCGCCGTCTCAGCCCATCCAGCATCATTTCTCTTAGTCTGCCCTTGCCTCTCTTTTCCTTGATCTTTCCAGTCGTCACGATGTTCGCCGATGCCGTTCTTCTCATAACATGACCACAGACAGCTGTTTGTCTCATTCTTATTGTTAAACATAAAGTTTTAGTTTCATTAGCCTCTTTCAGACAGTCGTTCTTAGTTACTCTAGCAGTCCAAGGAATTGGCAATACATCTCTGTTGCTTCCAAGGTCTTCCTTATTTGTTCATTTACATTGCCACATTCACTATCATACAGCAAAACATGTTCTATATAGCATTTTCGATCACTCTATGAAAGGAAATGCCAGCTACATCACATGTGATATAGGACGGGAAGCACACCACGGTGTGGCAAACGCAGCTCTGAGGACCAAGTATCACCGGGAAGAGTGGATAACCCTACAGTTAAATAGAGCAAGGCATTCACTTCTCCTGACAATCGGAAATGGCTGTAAAAGGCAGAGGTAAATTACCCAAATATGGATGTGGAAGGCAAGGGAAAACCCCTACATTATCGCCCAATAATTTCTTGTAAATATTGAGAGAGGTCAAAGAGGTCGGGAATACGAGATGGATGATATCATACAAAGAATCTTTACTATACAAATTACGCAATAATAATGGATGAAAATGTAAAAGATCTACAAATTTTGGGCAGTGTAGTTACAGCGAGTGTTAAAATTTAAAAAAAAAGAACTTTCCTCAAATATCAAGAAAACAGAAAAAAAATGATTATATCAAAGAAAAAGATTACATCTAAATGTTAGATAACATTAGAAGAAACAAAATGCTTAACCAAGTTGATAAATTTAGCGGCAATTATAACATCAGATGAAAGATCCCGACAGAGATTAAAAGCAGAATAGGCCAAGTAAAAGCGTCATTTTAGAAACTGAAACGTATCTTATGCAATAAGTCACTATCACCGAATGTAAGAAAGAGAGTTCTGAAATACTATATAGTACCTAGGTTGTTCCTGTGATGAATGTTGCAAATACATTGGACTGCCAGAATAACTACTCGTAGTAATGATTATCTGGAAGAGGCTACTGAGACTAGAATATTATATACAACTATGAGCAAGCGAAACACATAATTCTTTGGTCATTTGTTGAGAAGAAAGACATTGGAGAATATTGTGACAACTGGAAAGATAAGCTGGAAAAAAGGCAGAGGAAGGCGAAGAGAAACCATGCTGGATGGACTGAGACGGTGGCATGGAGGTGGCAACAGTTGATCCAGAGTAAACAAAACGAGATCTGTGGAGAGACATAAACGCCTATGCCAGCCTGCAAGGCACATGATGATGATGAAAGGTGGCCACGTGATATTGACCTCATCACCCATATCGAGTGTCGAAGGGTCTTAAAATATGCAACTAGCACCATACATCCAATACGTCTCATGGTGTGAAAAACGACAGTAGATATCAGTTGCCTAAGTAATCGCACCGAGAGAGAAGTAGTAGAACTCGCGATAAAGAAGAGTTGACAAACAATGAATTAGAGGTAACATTAGAAATGTGATAATTAGTTAGTCGACATATCATCACCATTGCACATCGAAACATTCAGTCCATAAGTGCTCAGATCCCATCTTCAGTAAATTCCTGCAGCGTATAGCGGCTCACAGCACTAGTTCTGTGTTGGTTTATTAATCTTCTTTGGCTTCCTGCGAAGTATATACCGCACATAAACAAACATTGAAATCTGCTGTACAATCTCCAGAACAAAAATTTTTTTGTTGGGTGGACATAATGATAAGTTTATATACTAAATCTCATAATTTTCCCTCAGTTGGTTCCTGAGATACGGATGTTTATATTGAGGCAAACAAATGTGGACATACTATAGTCATCCCTCCCCATGCTATGATACACTAGTTGTCCCTGTGCTGGGATACTCTAGTTATCCCTGTGTTAGGATTCTCAAACTATCCATGTGCTAGAATACTCTAGTTATCTCACATTACCTACAACATTCAGGGAACTCGGGTTGGTCTTAGTGAGACAGTTAAGGGTCGCATGTTGAACCAACAGTACCTGCAGCTGTTTGGTCGTAAGAAACATTAGTGTTAATATACCCAATGCATCCCTTATTTAAAGAGATTAAAGGCTATAGGCTCGACTTCATTGCACCGGGTTAAACCTCACGTGGCTCAGTCTTTTTTCCACAGAGCGGCCAGCTGAAAGCGTCATACAGAGCACACAGTTCGTAGCACTAGCGATCACTCCAAGAAATCTCCCAGAAAATTGCACGTGTGAACTGACAGACGCAGTTTTAAAACGAACCCACAATCGTGGCAATTCGAGGCAGGCGGTTTGATCACCTCATCCCGGAGACGTCCTTAGTTAATCTACTAGATAGAATTGTAATTGTGATCTATTGAGACAGGAAAGGCAGGAGTAGAAGAGGAAGTGAGAAGAGAACTGTGTCGCACAACCCGATTTGAACTTCCCTCTTCCATAATACGACAGTACCTCGCACAATGCAAAAGTATTCTTCGACACACGGCCCACCAGACACGCCGAAAATGGGGTCTTTATTAACGATCAACCTCAACACACGAATTATGGACCATGGAGTGAATTCGTACTCAGCCGTTTATATAGCGGAAGCCACGGCATCACACAGTAGCTAACCTGCCAGTCTGTGGTCATGTGATCGAATCCCATTTGGGGCTGGGGAAGTTTTGTTTCTGAGGTGATATGAAATGTGAGAGAGAGAGAGAGAGAGAGAGAGAGAGAGAGAGAGAGAGAGAGAGAGAGAGAGAGAGAGAGAGAGAGAGAGAGAGAGAGAGAGAGAGAGAGAGAGAGATGGGGGTGGGGGGAACTGAGAGAACTATTTGCATACTTGTCTGTGATAACAAATCTGTTGAAATAGAGGGCCAGACAGACAGACAGACAGACAGACAGACAGACAGACAGACAGACAGACAGACAGACAGACAGTCAGTCGGACGGACGGACGGACGGACAGACGGACGGACGGACGGACGGACGGCGGGCGGACAGAAGAAATTATTGTTCATAATGATACAAACACGCTGCAAAACCAGGAACTAGAAAAAAATGTTGTTTCCTGTGGCGGACGTCAGACAATATATTATTTATTGATTGTAGATGTCGGGGGTTCATTGTGACCAGCAACACCAGAATGGCAGGTGACATTTGGTCATAATCTCTATATACATACAGCCCGAGATACTGTAGATGGTCAGCATTTGGTCTTATTCTCTACATACATACAGTAGATGGCCAGCATTTGGTCAGATCCTCTATATACAGGCAGCTCGAGATACTGTAGATGGCCAGCAGTTGGTCAGATTCTCGAGATGAACATAGACTAATACACTGGAGTTGGATTTCAGGAGCGGCTAGTCGATTTGCTAGAATATCGGGTTCATCTTAGGGAGACCCGGGTCTAAACCATCGGTATAGTGTGGATTTGTTATATCAGGAGCGTGAGAGACGTAAGATGGTGCATGATGGTGGAAATGACCATATTTTCACATGCATCCACTGTGGACAAACATTTACAGCAGGAATTGGCCTTATCAGCCACACTCGCCACCGCCATGTCTTGTAGTTATTATGTCTTTTTGAAGCACTATGAGCCAAACTATCGTCTGTCAAGATGGAAAGGTGCCAATGATGTTATATCAGGGCAAAATGAATCCCTAAACTGCACAATTCGCGGCGACTGCATTAGCCAGGCCTTAAGCCTTAATTCCTCAGACTCAAGACCCCCTCCCAGCGCCCTAAATCAAGAGCCAATTACCCCATATGGACAACAATCACCTTCGAATGAATAAGCCTGTGAGGGTAAAATCGTGGGCAGCTGCTTTTGTGGCTGACTCAATCACATGACTATCATTCTGAAGCGGTGATGGACCCTAACTATAACTTCTTCTTGAATGGTGAAATGGAATCGAAAAAAAAAAAAAAACAACCTGTCGTACACCGCAACGTACTATAGGTAGTAGATAGCAGTATGAACAGATAAATGTTGTCTCTGGTCTCATCATTTTTATCCGTTCGTATTTTGTGGAAATCCAGTTCCAGAACTTAGATGTGTGGGTAACACAGTCCTCCTCTCAAATATTACTAAGGGATTAGCAGAACTGATCCTGCTGCCAGAAGACACGGTGAAAATCGAAACAAGTTAAAGTAAACATGCTGAGAACATGCATTTTCCAACCGCAACATTTAAATGTGAGTCATGGAGCAGCGTAAAAAACACACACACACACACACACACACACACGCACGCACGCACGCACGCACGCACGCACGCACGCACGCACGCACGCACGCACGCACGCACGCACGCACACACACACACACACACACACACACACACACACACTAGCAATGAATATTATTTTTCGCAAAATTAAATATTTTTGATTTGAATAAAAGTCATATGATGTGGAAAGAACAGTGTTGCCCATGAACAATATAATTTCTTGGAAAATGAAATATTTTTGATGATATTAAAAGTCAGTGCGGTTTGGAAAGAACAGTGTTGCCCGTGAATAATATCATTTCTGGGAGCAAAGACATATTTTTGGTCATATTAAACTAGAAAGTGGTCTGGAAAGACCAGTGATGTAAATTGTCGTTCCTTGACCAAGAGGCACGTCTTATTGTTTTTGTGAGTTGCCATAAAAAAAATTTATGGAGTAAGGGGACTTAATCATGAAATTTGATTTTAGAATGTTTGCACAGTTTAGCTTAGGTCCCTTGATTAGTCTTTAATTCAGTTAGCTCCCTTTATTGTTACAGTTCTCGATTTCCATTTCAATTTTACCATTACCCCTATCTCGTTCAACTTAACAAAGAAGTTATAGTAGAGGTGCATCCCTGGCTCCGATTAATGATTCTGTGATTGAGTCAGCCACAAATAGGATATTAATGTATAGGTGATTGTTGTCCAAAGAGGGTAGTGGCACTTAAATGTTTCTTCTTATCGTCCAGCCGGAGGTCAGCATGGGCGAATGGATAAGAGCCCGCGTTCTTAAACATCCGTCATGCTGATGTAAAGGTAGAGGGTTTAACACTTACATCCGTCATTTGGACTAAGATTCTGACTTTCTGTCCTTGACTTGGGGATTACCGACAACGTCACAAGTACCTGAAGACCACACGTTAATCCACACATCAGTCCAGTACTAATAGAAATAGAAGCACGTGAATGGACTACGTTTGAGTTCAAGGCGAACAACAATAGAAAATAGTCCTTGCCGTGTGGCGTTGATAACCGTATCTCTCCATAACCTTCTGTCTGTCGTGCTGCCAGTCATATCTGATACTGACGTTACTCCGTGGCATAATGTCAAATTAACTCCTAGACTACCAAACAATTACAACTTCAGCTCTTAAAAGCCCGTATACGTTCACCTATGCTTCAAGCAAATTTGATCTCTCGCTTAATTGCCCATTTAATAGTCAGATATAAACATGCTTATAAATGCAAGCATACTCTCTTAACATGGTTATAAACAGTTATAAATACCGAATTGAAATGGTCACAGAGAATTCTGCAAGTAATCATAATAAACAACACCACAATAATATCAGGAAGCTTGTAAGACGGCACCAGTGTCAGACGATATTAATGATACGGCAAATAAGGGGATTGGCCATAAAACAATATCATCAAACAATGAGGCCCTGCTGGACTTTGATAACACGTGACAGAGGCAGAGAATGAGTCGGAAACGCAACCGATTGATGGGAATCTGACACTGCAAATACCTCTTATGTGTGAAGTACACGGAATCCGTGGGGACGTCGTGGCTAGCACTCCCTGCCTGAAGTGGTTAAGCTTCCTGCTTGCTGCTCTGAATAGTCATGGGTTCGTCTCCTGTCTCCGGAATTCGTCATTCTGTTTACAGGTGTAGTTTTCTCGGAGGCCATCGTCGCTGGAGATAGGGAGTTTGAGCTCTGTGTGACGTAGTCGGTAGACCTGTCTGTGTGACCTAGTCGGTAATGGGTAGACCTGTTTGTGTGAAGTTGTCGGTAGTGGGTAGACCTGTCTGTGTGAAGTTTCGGTAGTGGGTTGACCTGTCTGTGTGAAGTTGTCGGTAGTGGATAGACCTGTCTGTGTGAAGTTGTCGGTAGTGGGTAGACCTGTCTGTGTGAAGTTGTCGGTAGTGGATAGACCTGTCTGTGTGAAGTTGTCGGTAGTGAGTAGACCTGTCTGTGTGAAGTTGTCGGTAGTGAGTAGACCTGTCTGTGTGAAGTTGTCGGTAGTGGGTAGACCTGTCTGTGTGAAGTTGTCGGTAGTCGGTAGATCTGCCTGTGTGAAGTTGTCGGTAGTGGATAGACCTGCCTGTGGACAAAGCCCAAGTAACATACGATATAACTCCGTGCAATCAAGTCGTTCTTCACGCCTGTAACCCCACCCCTTATTCCTGTCTGCCAATCAGGTGGTTATTTCTTTTATTTAAGGCCCCGGCTTAAAATAGAAACCAGGAAATGTGGAAATTAAAGTGGGAATTAAAGACGGTCTCTGTGATATCGACCATACCACCCATAGATCAGACGTATTGGGTATATGGTGCATGCCCCATATTTGTAAGTACCGATCGTCACTCTAGGGGGTGATGTCATCAATATCATGCCACACACCTTTATTTCCCTAGGTGTATCCTGGATACATTTTAGGCTGAGTCCATCTGGGAGTCAAGGTCAGTTTTAACAGTTCACCTCATTGTGATTTCTAATCCATGGACATTGAGTTTTTATATGAGTGACACTATGCGGTTCAACCTAAAGGCATGAATCCTGGGCCTTTTGACCCGAACAATGAGAAGATCTATCTGCACTTGATCTAGCCAGGGTCACCAGCAGGTGGTCATGACAATGACACACATGGGATTTGGAACCTCATGGGCGGCTCTTGCACCTGGGAAAACGCGAGCCCAATTTTTTTTAATAATGAGCGAGGGTGAACTGTTAAGTGAATGTGAAGAATTAAGGTTAACCGATTTTCTTAGGACGTCAACGAGGACAGTCGACATCCAAAATGAACTGGACCAGGGAGATGATGGTCATCGAACAGCCTTTGTAGATAGTGTTAGTGTATGATAGTGATTAATGACAAATGCTAATAGAATTCATGGACCAGTGAACAGGGCATGCTAGTAATGACTGCCACCTTGCTGTCTTCACAGACGATAGTTTGTAAAATGTAGGTATACCTCTCAATAACACAAAACCTGGACTGAATTTAGAGTCCATGTGTGGCCCATGTAGCATGATCTCTCTCGGCCTGCCTAGTTTACGCCAGACGAAAGGTAACGCCAATGCGTCTGGACCAAGACAAGCTGCAGAAGCTGTCGGATTAGCAAAGCAATGTTCTAACAGCCCGCCTGTCAGGGCTTCGATCCTAGACCAGTTGCCGACCAAGGCTTAGGGTCAGGTATGCCCTGCCAACACATTTAGTCTTTAGGTTGCATTTCCTCTCACTAGGTTAAGGCTTGTACCCTCCCAATAGCACTCCACCCTCCGAAGCTGTTGGCACAATGTCGGGGTGTCGGGTTTGGTGAGGGCCGCCCAACATTCGGCGCTCACAGACAGCAAGTAATACCGTCTACTGTCTGTCATACGGTAACTCAGTCATATCTGACTAAGACCTGACAACAATGACAGTAATACTGCGCTTATATATCTAATAGGATCAGTGCAGATGTCTCTTATCGCCGTCTATGAAGTTGGAGAGTAAAGATAAAGAACGCAATGCTTCCAAATGCGACTCAGCGATGAGACAAACATGTCGTATGGTTTCCATCGGTTATCGGTCCAAACACCCTAGAGATGCTGGTTTTTGTAGGAGAATGTTGACAATTCATTGGAGAGTAAAATAAGCAATCTGAACTTTTCGAGGGAGGCTCAGTCGCAAAGACAAGCTTATCACAAACATCATAAAGAGGCAATAAACATTGTTTGGCCACATTACGCGTAGACAAACTTGGAACATGTTGTGGCAACCGCAAAGATTTGTGGAAAGAGAGATAAGGGAGACAGCAAGAGAAAATTCTTGACAATCTTGAGTCATGGCACAGTAGGGAGTTAACACATGAATTGATCCACGGCGTTGGACATCGTAGTTTGTGGAAAATACTTGATGCCAACACCAGCCGACAAAGCGCTTGATGATGAGTGTGTGTTTATTAATATTCTCAGCATAATACAGTACTGAAGAACAGGGGTCATGGCGACTAGAAATATACAAGTCAGAACGAGGCGGGAATCCTCCACCATAAATACCAGCGAAGCCTTGTCGCATCATCAACCATAAACGAGATATGGCAGGTTAGCATGGCAGAATGGATCAGAATGCTCGTTCTTAAACATCCGATGTGCTGAACCCGAGGTAGCGGGTTCAACCCTTACACCGGACATTTAGTCTAAAATATTGACTTCTCTCGTCCTTGACTTGGGGCTGTAAATTACAAGTACCTCTGCGGTCAGTGTGGGTTCGCATGATGTCGAGGGACACTGGTAATAAGGAACATTAATTTACACGCAAAAATCTATCTTGTGCACTCGAAGTAGTTGCACGTGTATGGACTACGTTTGAGTTCAAAGCAAGAGAACGTCAAAAAAAAATGCAGATATGTTCTAGTCAAGACTCGGACAGCAGGATTCTAACGGGTGCTCGTGTCCTACCTGTGAGGTTTGTGAAGCCTTGTAAATATGAGTACCGGATCATTTATATAATCTTCTGGGGTTTCCCAGGGAAGGAAAGGTGGTATGGAACTGTATGTTTTGCCTTGTTATAGTATATGGGAAGATCAAACACTTCACATCACAGTGGCGAGATTTATCAAAAGGCTGCTTTTACCTTTGTTTTAGAGCAAGGCGGGCGGTATAGGAAACGTTGGATTCTTTGTTGAAGACTTCGGGGTTAGAGTAGATTTCAGAACAAGAAAGAAAATTGAGTGTGTATGGGAAACAATCTAATCTTTGTTGAAGACGTGGGGGTTAGAGTAGACTTCAGAACAGAAAAAAACAAACAAACCGAGCTTGTATGGGAAACATCCGAATCTTGTTGAAGACTTGGGGGTTAGAGTAGACTTCAGAACAGAAAAACAAACCCAGTTTTTACGGGAAACATTCGAATATTCGTTGAAGACTTGGGGGTTAGAGTAGACTTCAGAACAGAAAAACAAACCCAGTTTTTACGGGAAACATTCGAATATTCGTTGAAGACTTGGTGGTTAGAGTAGACTTCATAACAGATATACAAAACGAGTTTGTATGGGAAACATCCGAATGTTTGTTGAAGACTTGGGGGGGGGGGGGGGGGGTGGTTAGAATAGACTTCAGAGCAGAAAACAAACCTAAATTATATTTGAATTATTCGAATCTTTGTTGAAGATTTGAGAGGAGAGCAAACTTCAGAATAATAATATGTCATCCCAAATAAATATTTACCCATAGTTCTTAATCAACCATTTTAGCCCAATCAATATTCAGCCACTGGTTTGAAAAATAAATTGCATACAAAACAAGTTTGTAGCCATTGTTTTGAAGTGGAAATGTTTGACTAAAGTCTTAAATGCACATGTCTTCTTCTTTACAGAGAGCTTAAAGATGCCATCAACTGTTTAAATACGTCAGACATCGATAGGTGCCTGTTCTATGCTATCAATCATACACAAGCGGCAGAAACAAACCAATCAAATCAACAAGTGAATTCAAACTCCGAAACTGACCAATCACACAGCGAATCACATCAGAGCAGCGAAATTCACCAGTCAAAACAAGAAAACAACGGAAATGATGCCACTATCAAGACAAACACATTGCATTTAGACAGCGGTTCTCCTTCCTGGTCGGATGGAACTGTTTACGGTAACAGTGATTCTCAAAGTGACCAAATGATGCACAATGACTACAAAAGGACTCTCATTGACATAACAGAAATTGCTAAGGCGGAATATAATCAAAAATGCAACGTGAGGAATGCGGGTATGTATGTCAAAGTGTCTGTCTCTCAGAACTTAGAGGTCGGGGTGGGATTGGAGTAGATTAGCGACTTTCACTGCCATTTCGAGCACACCTGGCATTATTGAAGGTTTACGCTACATGGAATATGTTATAACATAGAAACAGGTGGAATATACAACTGATAAGCAAGAAACAAACTGCATTCTTTGGTCATGTGATGATAGGAGAGGCGTTGGAGAACATCATGACAATCGGAAAGACGAGTGAGAAAAAAGGTAGAGGTAGATTAAGAGAAATGATGCTGGATGGACTGAGACGATGGCGTGGAGGAAAATCAGCAGAGTTGATCAGGAAGCACTAAGAATCGAGATCTGTGGAAAGACATGAACGCCTATGCCCGCTGGACAAAGGCACTTTATGATGATGATGATAACAATTTTTGTAATTGATTTGTGTTTCTTTTAATTGCTGTGATGATATTTCACATCTGTTAACTGTTCAAAGTTAAATCCTAAATGTTAACAAACTTAAAAGAGTCTTTAGATGTTGTTTCGCTTTGCTATGTTGGGTTTTGCTTTATATGGGGTCATTTTTATTGTACATGAAAACCTCTATAAGTGCTCTAGTTTACTCCTATTGATCGCAGGAAGGAGAATCTCAGCACAGTACACCTATTACGTATCATCAGCAAGGTTAATTATATGTGTATATCTGGATAGTATACCAGAAATGTTTAGTGTGGAACGGCTTGCCTCGCTTCAAAGGTCACATATTATGAAAACTGTATGGATTTTCTGCTCTGATCATTCAATTGGGGGGGGGGGGGGGGGGGGAGGGAGGAGGAGGGAGGGAGGAGAGAGAGAGAGAGAGAGAGAGAGAGAGAGAGAGAGAGAGAGAGAGAGAGAGAGAGAGAGAGAGAGATTGGAAATGAACAGGATGATATGCTGGCAGGGAATGCGCCTCTCGTTGGTAGATTACAAAGGACAAGGGAGGGGTGGTCGGACCCTCAGGGACCAGGTGAAGAAGGCAGGAAAACTGACTGAGAACCCGTATGTGGAAAGAATGATATGGCGGGGGATCAGGTGGGGTTCTGGACTAATATCAAAACTGAGAGGGAAGACCGGGAGAACTTCTAATCAGATAGCAGCTGGAACGATTAGCAGTATGACTCTTCATTTTAAGATTTATCTCCTGTGTCTGTTCTCTTATGATATTTCAAACTTCCTAATCTGCCTGAATGAAGCGCCACATTAAACTCTAATCAACTCACTGATAGCATGTGATGTAAATATTTTTATGTGAGTAGTGAGAGAATCTCTGTTTCAAAGTGGTTACGCCGTTTTCTTCACGTTCCAAAGGTTTTGGGTTCAATTCAGGCCTACGTCATTCGTTTACGGAGTAAAATTTTCTCGGAGATTCCTGGGGGTCGCCGCTGGAGCTAACGAGTTCGTGCTTTTGCGTGACGCTTTCAGAGACCGCTCTGCGGAAAGAAACGGAACCATTTGGTATAAATGAAATCGATTCTCTTGCCCTTTAAATCCGTTGTTAATATGTGGATGTTTCAAATGTTTGACACTAGGCCGGGCTGGCGAGCCACTCTTTCTACTCATTTTCCATTTGCAATTTTGAAGGGAATTAACGTTCACAGCTTTAACACGACTCCTCCTAGTTTGTCAGATATGATTCGCTGTGTGATCGATCAACAAACCTTGACCCCCAGATGGACCCAGCTTAAAATGTACCCAGGGTTCGCTTTGGGAATTAACGGCGGCCGGCACGATATTGATCAGATCACACCCAAGAATGTCGATTATCTAGGATTCGCTTTGGGGATTAACGGCGGCTGTAGATATTGATCACATCACCCCAAAGAATGTCGATCATCCAGGGTTCGCTTTGGGGATTAACGGCGGCTGGCACGATATTGATCACATCACCCCCAAGAATGTCGATCGGTCTATACAATACTTGCACGAGGTACCCAATACGTATCATCGATAGGTGATGAGGTCGATATCATACAGACCGTCTTTACTTCCCAAAAAATTGTCTGGTATCCATGTTGGCTGAGTCGGCCTCAGAGCTCAAAGGACTAAACATCCGTCATTGATATTCAGGATATCCGTTTGTTTGGGTCTGTCAGAAAAATATCAGATGAAGACGTATTTGAAGTGTGTTAACATTTAGGATTTACCTCTGGACAGTTAACATATTTGAAATATCATCACAGCAAATAAAACTAACACAAATCAATTACAGAAACTGTTATCATCATCATCATCATCATCATCATCATCATCATCATCATCATCATCATCATCATCATCATCATCATCATCATCATCATCATCATCACCATCATTATTTGCTGGCAATGGCGTTCAAGTAGGTAATCCCTTAGAGATTCAGGCGAATAGTCGAACAGAGGCTCCATGTCAGCTCTCGTCGTTCGCTACGAGAGAAAGGATGGCCACATAATCCTCCCATGTACTCAGGATTACACAAATGTCTTATCTCGTCGCATACCCACATTTATCCCTGCTATGGGGCTTTTTAATGTTTATTTGCTGGCGAAATCGCGATAGCACAGTGACTAGCACACTAGCCTGTATGTCAGGTGTTCATGCGTTCGAATCCTATCGAGCCGGGAATAATTTAAACTCACGTGGGCCCTCAGTTGGATCAGCCTAAAACGGTTACCAGGAAATGTCTTGGGAAGTAGAAGATAGTCAGGGGAACCGGGGTAGTGCAGTTCTAGAACACATACCTGTCGATCCGACATCCGTGTGTTTGAATGCCTTATACTTCACAAAGTTGTCAGGTCTAGTGAACATCCCCAGACAATAAATCTCAGCAAATATGAACAAAATATGGAACAGGCTAGCTCAGTGGCAAGTTCGCTTGCCTGCCGGTCAGTGATATTGTGTTCGAATCTACCATCATCATCATCAAAGGCCCTGTCAGCTGGCGTAGGCGGTCATAGCTCTCCACATATCTCGGTCTTTGATGGTCTGGATCAACTCCGCTGATGATATTCTTCCATGCCACCATCTCAATCCATCCATCATCATTTCTCTTGGTCTGCCTCTGCCTCTCTTCCCGTCGATCTTTCCAGTTGTCACGATGTTCTCCACTGCCTCTCTTCTCATCACATGACCGAAGAAAGTTGTTTGTCTCTGTATTATTGTTGTATATAGTCTTCCAGTTTCATTAGCCTCTTCCAGGCAATTGTTACTAGTTACTCTGACAGTCCAAGGAATTCGAACCATTCGTTTCAGGAACCACATCTCTGTTGGTTCTAATTTCATCTTAATTTGTTCATTTACATTCCAAGATTCACTGCCATACAGCGAAACGGGTTCTATATAGCATTTCAGCAATCTCTTTCTTACACTCAGTGATAATGACTTATTGCACAAGATACTCTTCATTTTCTGAAATGCGGCTATTGTTTGCCCTATTCTGCTCTTAATCTCTGTTGTACATCTTCCATCTGATGTTATAAATGCTCCTAGGTATCTAAAATTATCCACTTGGTTAAGAATTTTCCCTTCTATTTCTATGTCACATTTTGGTGTCACCATTGTTACTGTTTTCTTGATATTCAAGGTGTCCTTTCGTTGCATTCTTTTTACACTCTTTGCTCTCTCTCTCTCTCTCTCTCTCTCTCTCTCTCTCTCTCTCTGTGTGTGTGTGTGTGTGTGTGTGTGTGTTCGAATCCCCATAGAGATAAATTTGCAAAATTGACCAGTGGTCCCTGGTCGATCCAGAATAAAATTCGTACCAAGAGATGTCTTGGAAAGTAAAGACGCCTGTTTTAGACACCATACAGTGAATTTCGTTGCACTGTTTCGTCAAGCCTGTGATAACGCAGCACAATGACTTCGAGAAGCGTTTCTTTCGTGTTTTCCCTAGCCTTTGATTATCTCAGTCTGCCTACAAGGCAGCTTCGTCTGGCTCCTATCCCCTTGACCTGTCCGACATGAGAGACCCTACCAGTAGTTGCTCTACCACAGACATAGTTCTTGCAGCTGTTGGATAGATGTATTCATAACTATCAATAAATCAGTCATTATGACGTGGTATTATCTGGTTACGTAGAAGAATTATACAATGATATCGCACACAAACCCATGCAAGCACAAGGGTGCAGCTTTACGTCATGTTTGTTTGAGGTATGGGAAACGTACCCCCCTCTACCACCTCATGGTGGAGACACAACAGATGGAATCGGCCGATTTTATTTTGACCATGAAATCCACTTAGTCCAACTGACCTATTAAAAATATGGGGTAAAGGCAATTTTCAATGCGCCACAAGGAGTGTGAAAGGGTCGTTTACATTAATTACAGCTACAAATTAATTCCTTAATCTGTATACTTCATTTCCCATTCAGCAGTTAACAAGTAAACGAAATACTGCACACACGCAAAGCTATAAACCCTCGGTATGTCTGTTCTTTGAGCCATGACAATCACACACGCAGTCTGTTGCATGTAAAATAAACTGTCCTCCTATAGTGGCATGCCTCGAGAATAGTTTCATAACAATTGTCTTTCATAACGTCATCAAATTTGAACAATTAGTGTCAACGTTAAGTGTGTCTTAAATTTGAACATTGTTATCGTTTGAAGGTAATTTCTATGCAGTGTTCAATTGATGAGAATGAAATAGCCCAACTGGGATGCAAGAATCATGATAGAATCACGTCATTCACAACACGACATTTATTTATTAAATTTTTCTTAATTCTCTTCTAGACTTTCTTAACTGTCTAAGGTAGGTATTTTGACGTATATTTCTCCTAGTGGCGGTTTTGTTTCTGAAATGATGACAAGAGAATCAAATATCTCAATTGCTAAACACAAATCGGGAGAATATATTTAGTAGAATCGAACCACCCAGACCTTGACATGTCCAACTTCCTTTATCAACATATTCCGTAACAGTGGTTCTATTTTTGTGCTTATGAAAAGAGAAAGAAATATCTCAACCGCTAAACACGAATCGAGGAAAGATTCTAGAATCGAATCAAACAAACCATGACATGTTCTTCAACTGTTATGTCTATTTTTCTTACTATTAGATGCGTTTATGTGCTTATGGTACGAGAATGAAATATTTTAACGGCTAAACAAAAATAGAAAAAGTTTACTTTCTAGAATCAAATCCCCCAAGACATGGAAATTTCTTCCCTATGTTAATGAAAATGTTTTTCTAGTTTGCTTCTAAGCTTAAATTTTTTTTCTTGCAAATCCCTTTACAGGACATTGCAGTCAACACCAGCATTTTTCAGCTGCTGTTGTTGTCTTGGCAAGTGTTACGTTCAGTAGTTTGCTTATTTCTGAACGACCGGCTCACATGCCTCCTTAAGTAACCAGCGCAACGCGATCTGCTGCCAAATCTCGGGCAGCTGTGATTTCGTACGTGGGTATACAGGATTACGAACAACGTCCTTAACACCTTCGCCAGGGAGGGACGGCAAGCTTAACATACTAGAACGAAATATTTCAAACGCTACACACGAATCGGGAGAATTCACTTCATATAATGAAATTAAATGAACCATCCAGTTGTTTCACATGTCTGTCTACATGTTTCTTACTGGCACTTTTGTTTCTTATCTTAATATGGGTGAATATCTCAACCGCTAAACAAGGATCGGGGAAAGTTTACTTCATAGAATCAAATCACCGACGCCAAGAAATGTTCTTCTGTTTGAAATTCTCATTGCCCCTACTAGTAGGTTTTGTGTCTGTACTTATGACAAGAGCATGAAATACGAGGGTGCTTCAAAAGAAAACCTTAAATTTAAAAAAAAAAAAAAAAAAAAAAAAAAAAATAATAATTTGGGTGAATATATTCTGTTAAAGTTTAAGACAAATGTATCATCTTTCAATGTAGTCACCACTGCATTGAATGCAAGTCTCCAGTTCCGATAAAGTGCTTGAATTCCTGTATTTAAAAAAAAAATTTGGCCTCATCTGTGTAACCATTCGTACACCACCTGCTGTACCTCTTCATAAACCGAAAATCCTTTCCTCCGAATAACTCTTTGAGTTGTCCAAACATGTGGAAATCACGTGGGGCTAGGTCTGGCGAGTATGTGGGATGTGGTAGACACTGAGAGTTGAGGTCTTCGATGGATTCAATAGTTGCATGGGCAGTATGTGACCGAGAATTGTCATGTTGCAAAACAACACTTTTACTCAGACAACCACGCCGTTCGGATTTGACTGCGGTCGAAAATGATTCTTGAGAAGATCATCTGTATGCATATCACTGGTGACAGTTTTCCCTCTTGTCATGTAGGTGCTATAAAATAACCGCCAAAAGAGAATGTAACCATCCCGCAGATGGCTGTGTGCGAAACTTCTATGGTTTCGGTGAGGAGCGATGGCTCCATTCCTTGCTCGCTCTCATCATTTCCGGCTGGTGGTAGTGAACCCAGGTTTCATCTCCAGTAAAAATTGTTGATAGGAAATCATCACCTTCTACTTCAAAGTACTGCACATGTTCTTGACAAGCAACAATGCGTCGTTTCAATTCTGAAGTAAGCTGTCGCGGCAATCCTCCCCCTCCTCTCTTTTGTTTTTTGTTGCAGACACTTTGCACATCATGGATGATGTGTTTTGAACCTTGACTGATGTCAAGATGTGCGGCAATGATGGTCAGTCAATCGGCGGTGTTCCAGTACTTTAAATAATAGTCGCTTAAATTTCGACAGGATCGACTTCATTGCACCGGGTTTTATCCCATATGGCTCGGTCTCTTTCCGCAGCGCGGAAAGCGTCGCACAAAGCACGAACTCCGGAGCTCTAGCGACGACTCACAGGCGTCTCCGAAATATTTCACTCGTGAACCGAAGGACGCGGCCCGAAATCGAACCATCAACCTTCGGAGCCCAAGTCAAACGGCTTGACCACTTCGCCACGAAGTGTACGAGGCCTTCAACGGCTGCAGTCGACTCTGGGGGTCACACCTCGATGTGCCCGACGCGGTCATGATGAGTCTATCAGGGACGTGACGCCGTTTTAAAACTTCCTACTACACTCACACTTGCTGGACTGGTAGGCATGCATCACTATACTGGACCTTCATTCACCGATGAATTTCTACAAGTTTCACTCCGTCATTAATTTTAAAAAAAAACGGATAACAGAACGCTGCTTGTGTTTGGTGCATGTCAAAAGTGGGGCGGCCATCTTTAAACTGTATTTATGACGTCACCGTTTTCGTCTGCACCGTGATGTCACGTGCTCAACTCTTTTGCAATCCTTAAAAACAATATTGAAAAATTACAAGACTATGACATGGTTATTGTAATTTCCATCACACTTTTAAAGTTTTCATTTGAATCTCTCTCGTATCCCATCCGCAAACTTAAGTATCAGGAAAATATAAGATATATTTGTAAAATGAAATCGCTGGTCTCCTTTGCGAAAGGCTTACGGGCGCGATTCATAAGCCCGCTTACCAGCGTTCGAAACACAGCTGGAACCGAATTGGCTGCAGACAGCGTTGCGCTAGGTCTTAAATAGATGGTATGGTAGTTGGTGGTTCAGAAAGCAATGGCAAACTACTGAATGTAAACTTGCCAAGACAACAGCAACAGCAGTAAAATGCTGGTGTTGATAGCGATGTCCTGTACATGGATATGCAAAAGAGAAAAAAATGAAGGTTGAAATCACCCAAACCATGTCATTTCCTTCGTTTTTCTCTCCATTTCTGCACACCGCTGAAATATCAGTTGTTGCATTGCCCTTGACGCCAATTAAATACCATGACAATTAAATTCAGGGGGGTTGATTAGCACTCGTAGAAGTAGAGGAAATCAGTAGAGATTAGAAGACACATTAGACATTATTAAAACCGAAATCTATAGTGTCCACACATTTTCATCATCATCATAAAGTGAGTTGTGGTGTATTGTTTGCGCAAGCCCGTGACTCAGTATATTCGACTACAAAAAGGATGTTTACAAGTTTGCTTTCCCTAACCTCAGGTTGTCCCAGGCTAGCTACAAGGTAACAAGTTTTTCTGTTACTGCGTCCGGTTACTACTCCTTGCCCTGTACGACATGGAAGACCCTACCAAATAAAATATCGATTTAGCTCCATATGCCTTATGCCCTTAAGGCTTATAAAAAGGATCTGTACTATATTATAACGGCTGTAAGATTAATTATAAATATAAAGTAGGCCATAAGAACAAACCAGAAGATGGCTCGGATGGATGATATCAAGGCAGAAGAAACGCTTAAACAAGTTCAAGAACATACACAGAATAAAACATAACAAGCAGACGACACCAAACAGTAAGAACCAGACAGAAGACGAAGCAACAGAATAGGAGAAAGTAACGGAAAGAGAAAACGAAAGCGAGCACGAAAGAACGGTGACCAGAAGAAGAGACACCAAGATCGAGAGTCAAAAACAGAAGATTTCATAGTCGTGACAGATCACAAAGAATCAACGACAGAACAAGTCACAGGAGAGTTAAACGGAGACACCAACGTCTCGACTATCAATGAATCACTCACCACCTTCGTCTCATGGTATTCTGTTTTCAGTGAGTAATTCATCGATAATTTAAAAAAAAAAAAAATACACACGTATTGTTTGACGCTCATAGAAGTGGCTAATTCTTCCCCTGACTTCTATGAAACAATACAATACGTGTGTAGTTATTTATCAACATTACAGACAACTCCAGCGCTGTTTGGCTGTTCGTGATTTCTTGGCAAGTTTACGTTCCGTAGTTTCCCATTGCTTTATGAACGACCGGCGCTCATACCTTTGTAGGGAAATCATCGGAAGACAATCAGCTTCCAAATCGTTCTCAGCTGTGTTTCGAACGTGGTATGCAGGATTACGAATTGTATTAGTAACCCCTTCGCCGGAGCCGGTATAAGAATATAACGTGTCGTCAAATATCCTCTTCTGCACTCTATATTCTGTAGACATAAATCAATATATCTTTGGCCCACTTGTCTTCTATGGGTATCAATAAATTCCTAGGAATGCATTAAAGCTATTACATTTGCAAGCAGCGAGTTAGTGTAACGGTCAACACTTTACCATAAAAATAGCAGGCTTGCGGAAGAACAAAGTTTTTTTTTTTTTTGCGTTCGCTCGCTTTGAAATCAAACGTAGTCCATACACACGGCTTCTAGTATTTTTTATTTTTTTTTTTGCATATCCTTTACATGACATCGCTGTCAACACCAGCATCTTTCAGCTGTATGTTGATTTCTTGGCAAGATTACGCTCAGTAGTTTGCCATTGCTTTCTGAGCGGCCGGCTCACATACCCGTAAGTTACCGATGCGATTCGAACCACTGCTGATTCTCACCGTCATCACGTTACCTACGAGAGTATACGAGATTACGGAGAAAAGTCGCTAACCTCTAAGCCACGAAGCCGGCGCTTCTAGTATTGCTGGACTGAATTTGGCGTGTGGATTGGCTTTCCCTATTAACAGTGTCCCTCGGCATCAGGTGATCCCACTCCGACTTTAGAGGTACTTGTAATTGACGTCCCCAAGTCTAGAACGACAGGTCAACATTTTAGTCCAACTGTCCGGTGAGGGGGTTGAACCCCTTACCTCAGCATCAGCACACCGGATGTTTAATAACATACGCTCTTATCCAATGGGCCATGCTTTCCTGCAAAACGAGTTTGATCACAGCTCTCGACGTAAGCTACGAGAGGAAAAAGACTGGCCACATATTCCTCCGTGCACTCAGGCTAGAACATGTAATGGTCCTAACACTTCATAAACCCACAGCCGGATTCTAGTATGGGACTTGTTATTTTGTGTTTAATTGCATTTGTTAATCACAGATGCTTTCAACTCTTCCGATTCTGTGTGACATCATTGTATAATTCCTCTACATAACCAGATAATATGGCGAAGGGATTACGGGCGTGGTTCGTAATCCCGCTAATCCGCGTTTGAAACACAGCTGCGCGCGATTTGGCAGCACACAACGTTGCGCTGGGTTTTAACGAATTGTGATAGGAGCCGGTCGTTCAGAAAGCAATGGCGAATTACTGAACGTAAACTTTCCAAGACATCAATAACAGCAGTAAAACGATGGTGTTGACAGCGATGTCCTGTAAAAAAGATATGTAAATTTAAAAAAAAATTTAAAAAACAACGAATAATACGACGTCATAATGACTGCTATTTTTATAATTCTGGGTACATCTGTCCTAGCTAAGCCAAACATAGCCACGCAACACTGAGTACATCTGTCCTAGTTAAGCCAAACATAGCCACGCAACACTGAATACATCTGTCCTAGTTAAGCCAAACATAGCCACGCAACACTGAGTACATCTGTTCTAGTTAAGCCAAACCTCACCACGCAAGTCTTGAATGATTACACAGTGAAATCAGAACGCAAATCTACAACAACAGGACAGACACAAATAATTCACAATACAAATCTTCACAACATTCCCGTTCCTACTTCAGGGTGCGGTCATCTTGGGAACATGTCATCAATGCCAGAAGTTCAGCAGGCATGACATCTGAAGCTGGGCGGTGACAACTGGAGCGTATTTCCCGCTATTCTTGATTTTATTATGTTAAGTGCTGTCACCTACTTTACACAACCGTTTCATCATGTACATGTTCCTATCTTCTAGTTAGCGGGATTGTGTTGTCTCGTGTGAAAGCCATGTTGCAAGTAATAACATACACGATTCTTTGTCACCTGATTGAAGGCGAACAGAGTATAGTGTTGTTAGTCTCCTATTTTAAACACTAATCGCTTCCTGACGTGTGATGTCGGTCCTACATCTCGCCGCTCCCATTGTCATCCTGTGCAGGACGTTGCAATCAACCACCTAGTTGATTTATTACGCAATTGTATGTTTAGTAATTTGTCATTGTCTTCTGAACGAGAAGTCGACATTTACACCTAACTGACCGGCGTGTGGAACGATCCCACTAGGTCGCCGTTAGAAAAGAAAGTTTCAGCGCGCTAAACGTCTCAGCCACGCTGAAACAAACAAACCAACAACACACACACACACACACACACACACACACACACACACACATTTTTTTTCGCATATCCTTTACAGGACATCGCTGTCAACATCAGCATCTTTCAGCTGATTGTTGATTTCTTGGCAAGATTACGCTCAGTAGTTTGCCATTGCTTTCTGGGCGACCAGCTCAAATACCCCGTAAGTTACTGACGCGGAGAGTACCGCTTACCAATTCTCGCAGCAACGCCACGTTACATACGATAGTATACGAGATTACGGAGAAAGTTGTGTAACATGTAACCTCTAGACCAGAGAAACCGGCTATATATATCAGCAGGCTGCCTAAAGACAAAAGATGGAAGAGTCATAATAGAAAAAGATCAGATCTTACGTGTATGGTCAGATTATGTGAAAAACCTTTATGACGATAACAGAGACGAACAGTATAATGTTCAAAATAATAATGAAGGACCAGCAATTTTGAAGATGGAGGTTCAGAATACTCTTAACCATATGAAAACTGGCAACAGCCCCGGTTCAGACAGTGTCACAACAGAAATGATTAATGCTTTAGAAGAATATGGAATAGATAAAGTTGCCAGTCTGCTTAATACAATATATGATACTGGAAATATACCTCAATGAATTATGTAATTCTGTATTTATTGCAATCCCAAAGAAATCAGGAGCCTTGGAATGTGATCAACATCGAACAATTAGTATAATGAGTCACATCACGAAGATTTTGCTAAGAATTATCATGCAAAGAGTTAGGAAGAAAATACAACCTGAAATAGGAGAAGAACAATGTGGGTTTGTAGAAGGCAAGGGTACAGTAAATGCTGTGTATTTACTGAGAACCGTAATCGAACGTTCTATAGAAGTAAACAAAGATCTACACCTTTGCTTTATTGACTACACAAAGGCTTTCGATAAAGTGAGACATGTCGACATGATAAGGATGCTTGAAGATCTACAAATTGATGGAAAAGACCTTAGACTTGTAAAAAACATATATTGGAAACAACAAGCTGCCATAAGAGTTGATAATGAAGTAGGCCAATATCAGCCTATTAAGAGAGGTGTGAGACAGGGATGTGTAATGTCTCCAGATCTGTTTTCCCTGTACAGTGAAAATATTTTCAGAAATATTGAAGATATGGAAGGAATCAACATTGGGGGGACGATGCATCAATAACATTAGATATGCAGACGATACAGTCTTGATTGCAGACAATGAACAGGACCTGCAACATTTAGTAGATGCAGTTGTTACACACAGTGAACAACGAGGGTTAGAATTAAATTGTAAAAAGACACAGATTATGGTCGTCACTAGGAAGAACGAAATACCACAATGTAATATACAAGTAAATGGGAATATTCTTCAACAAGTGAATAGGTACAATTATCTCGGAACAGTAATAACATCTGATGGGAGATGCCTTGAAGAGATTAGAACAAGAATCGCCATGTCTAAGGTAGCCTTTAGCAAGATGAAAAACATACTGACCAATAAAAAGATGTCAATTGAAACGAGAAAAAGAGTGTTGAGGTGCTACATAGAACCTGTACATTTATATGGATGTGTAGCTTGGACAATGAGCAGTCAAGCTGAAAAACATCTGATGGCTGTAGAAATGTGGTTTCTGAGGAAAATGCAAAGAATACCATGGACAGCCAGAAAGACCAATGAACAGGTCCTTCAAGAAACAAACGAAGATCGTAAACTGATTAGAGACATTAGACGCAGACAGTCAAAATTTTTTGGGCATGTTATGAGAAGAAATGAATTTGAGAACTTGGTGACAATGGTAAGATCGAAGGGAACAGACCAAGAGGAAGACCTAGAAGCAAATACCTGGATGGCTTGGCCTCGTGGCATGGTCGAGACAGAAACACGGAGCTGATCCACGACTCTGGTGATCGAGTGAGATGGTAAAACATGACCGCCCACGCTTACCGGCATGGCACATTATGGATGGATGGATATATATATATATATATGTTCTTCTTTTTCTTCTTCTTTCGTTCGCCTGAAATATGTTTATAACTGCAATGTTGTGTGTGCATATATATATATATATAATATATATATATATATATATATATATATATATATATTATATATATATATATATATATATATATATATATATATATATATAAATATATAAATATATATATATATATATATATATATATATATATTATATATATATATATATATATATATATATATATATATATATATATATATATATATATTTGCGTTGATTCACTTAACTCTTTTTGTTTGTTGCTCTCTACCTCTTGTGTTTGTACCTACATCCCCCCCCCCCCACCCACTCATACGGGTTTCATTAGATCGTTCTAATGTGTACTATCACCGCAGCGCAGTGTCTTTCATGAAACCGCGGTGGCGTAATGGCTAGACCAGTGGTTCTCAACCTTTTTTGTCCCGTGCCCTTCACCATATTTTCAGAACGTCATTTCCCCCCTTTCGTATTTCCTACCTAAAAATTTGGTCCGTGCCCCCCTTCACCATATTTTCGGAACGTCATTCCCCCTATCGTATTTCCTACCTAAAAATCTTGCCCCCGCCCCTACACAGTATACGTAATAATGGAAGCTAAATTTAATAGCACATACTAAAACAAGTCTAGACGTCCAAATAAAACATGATTTGTGAATCTACTTACTTTATAAATTGAATTTTAGAAGGGTGAGACGTACAGAACCGTACAGTATGAAGGGAAAAACAATATCAAGTAATCTGTTCTTGTATTAACGCAATCTTGAAATGATCTTAATTCCCCCCCCCCCTTCCTGGAAACCCTAAAATTCACCCGGGGGTGGGGGGGGGGAGGATTCCCCACCGGTTGAGAACCACTTGCCTGTCGACCCCGTGGCTAGGGGTTTGATCCGCATTGGGGTGGATTCAATTTTAAAAATTGACGTGGTTTCCCAGGTCGATCCAACCTAAAATGTGCGCCAGGAATATGCCTTGGGAAGTAAAGGCGGCCGGTCTGGTCCTGACCACATCGCCCACAAGTGCCGAGTGGAAAACTGCAAACAGGCGTCTAGAAATGTATATTCAACGAGTCTTAAGCCGTGAATGTAGAATCTTGTTTTTAACCTCGTCTTGCACATATGTATTTCCTTCAGCAACGACCTTTTCATATTGAGTTGTTTTATGACTTCGTTACGTGTTGTGAGGAGCGGCTGGCCGAGTGGCTAGAACGCCGGATTCTCCATCGGGAGATCCGGGTTCGAATCCTCGGTAAGGTGTAGGATGTTTTTTTCTGTCGGTGGAAAAACAAAAATTAATTCACCCCAGACTTCTGACGACCCAAATATTTAAAGCCTAAATTGTATGATTTTAACCTTTTAGACCAGACCCATGTTATCACTCCATACAGTGTGGAGCTATGGACGTCACCATGCCAAGGTGGGAATCAATCTAAAAATTGCCTTCTCAGTAAGCTTGGTATATAGCAATGAGTTAGCAAGTGAACGATTCGAATCAGGCTAACCACAGTGATAAACCCGAGTCGCCGACATCTTGGGCGGTCAGAGCAGACAAGTTCAATTATGGTTGGGATTGAAACTGTAGAAAGAATGATTAACTATTCTGCGTATGCGGTAGGTGATTGTGGGTATAGGAGAACGCATTTTCTGCATTCAAAATAATGTTCTTCTTCATTTTATACATGTAGTCTAAAATATTAATACATAGATTCTTCTTCTTCTTCTTCTTCTTCTTCTTCTTCTTCTTCTTCTTCTTCTTCTTCTTCTTCTTCTTCTTCTTCTTCTTCTTCTTCTTCTTCTTCTTCTTCTTCTTCTTCTTCTTCTTCTTCTTCTTCTTCTTCTTCTTCTTCTTCTTCTTCTTCTTCTTCTTCTTCTTCTTCTTCTTCTTCTTCTTCTTCTTCTTCTTCTTCTTCTTCTTCTTCTTCTTCAGCTTCTTCTTCTTTCGTCTTCTTCTTCTTCTTCTTCTTTCTTCTTCTTCTTCTTCTTCTTCTTCTTCTTCTTCTTCTTCTTCTTCTTCTTCTTCTTCTTCTTCTTCATTCTTCTTCTTCTTCTTCTTCTTCTTCTTCTTCTTCTTCTTCTTCTTCTTCTTCTTCTTCTTCTTCTTCTTCTTCTTCTTCTTCTTCTTCTTCTTCTTCTTCTTCTTCTTCTTCTTCTTCTTCTTCTTCTTCTTCTTCTTCTTCTTCTTCTTCTTCTTCTTCTTCTTCTTCTTCTTCTTCTTCTTCTTCTTCTTCTTCTCTTCTTCTTCTTCTTCTTCTTCTTCTTCTTCTTCTTCTTCTTCTTCTTCTTCTTCTTCTTCTTCTTCTTCTTCTTCTTCTTCTTCTTCTTCTTCTTCTTCTTCTTCTTCTTCTTCTTCTTCTTCTTCTTCTTCTTCTTCTTCTTCTTCTTCTTCTTCTTCTTCTTCTTCTTCTTCTTCTTCTTCTTCTTCTTCTTCTTCTTCTTCTTCTTCTTCTTCTTCTTCTTCTTCTTCTTCTCTTCTTCTTCTTCTTCTTCTTCTTCTTCTTCTTCTTCTTCTTCTTCTTCTTCTTCTTCTTCTTCTTCTTCTTCTTCTTCTTCTTCTTCTTCTTCTTCTTCTTCTTCTTCTTCTTCTTCTTCTTCTTCTTCTTCTTCTTCTTCTTCTTCTTCTTCTTCTTCTTCTTCTTCTTCTTCTTCTTCTTCTTCTTCTTCTTCTTCTTCTTCTTCTTCTTCTTCTTCTTCTTCTTCTTCTTCTTCTTCTTCTCCTCCTCTGCCTTGTTATTCGTCTTCGTTCTTCTTCCTCCTCCTCCTCTTTTTTCTTCGTCTGTTTCCTTCTCCTTCTTCCTTTCATCTGCCATTGAAGTATTCGCCCACAACCAACACATGGACTCAAGTATGTATCAGTACATACGTGAATCCTGCCTAACATGAGTATCAGGAAATGTCTAGGAAAGTATAAGTGTCAGGCACGCTACTCACCACATATGTCCACCACATATGTCCACCACATCAGTAGAGAGTAGATACATCTCCTTTGTAGACTTATTCATGACTTGTTGCATTTTCTACATGGTGACGTCACCAGTGTCGCACCAACACTCTTTAGTCGCCCCTTGCGACATGATTGGTAGATTTCAGTATTACTATTCTTTGCTTTCCTTGTGTTTACAATATATTGAAGTGTTGGAAAGATCGGGTTATGTGAAGGTATGTTCTATGCTCAGTCTTCATAGACTTAGATGGATATGACACGATAGGGGGATGGCTGATGGTAGAATACGAAAGGGCATATTTTGTGTGTGGTGAATTACAGATGAGTAAAAGATCTCGGTTTGGATCTCTACTACGGTACCAAGTTGTGTGTAAACGGGACATAATACAGGCATTGATAATGCACCTTAGGGGAAAGTCGCCGCTGATCGTGTTGTCTGGAGGGCAAAGAACAGAAATTTAATAAAGACAAAGAAGAAAATATTTGCAGATAGGTCACACACCGAGTGTGTGAGACGTCAGATTGTGCGTGATGGTGACAATGACCATGTGTTCACGTGCATTCATTGTGGATGAACATTTACAGCTTTAATTTGTCTGATCAGTCACATTCGCTACCGTCATGGGTTGTAGTTATTCATGCCATTGTTTTGAAGCACCATGTAACAAACTATCGTCTGTAAAGACGAAAAGGTGCCAGTCTGTTATGATCACAGGCTAACACACTAGCGAAAGCATAGTAAGTAAGTCTATAATTAAAGGACCCCTGTACACACCTTAAGGCGCACCAAGCATTTGATGCTAGACCTGTATTTGTATAGACCAATCGGAACTCTGTGGGGGATGTGGTCAGTATCGCGCCGGGTGCCTTTACTTTCCAATACATTTCCTTGTATCTATTTTAGGTCGGGTCGTTCAGGTCCATTAAATAATTCAAATTCACAAATAAAAGATGCACCCAACTGTAATAGCTGTTGTATATAATTATATTAGGGAACTTCAAATGAACACCTTAAATACATTTTTTTTTTTTGGGGGGGGGGGGATGAATGAGATGAATATATTCTGAAAAAAAGTAAAGAAAAAGTGCATAATGTTTCGATGTAGTCATCACTGTGTTCCATGCAAATTCAAGTCTCCCAGAGCCCATAAAGTGCTTGGATTCCTGTAGAAGAAAATTCTCTTGGTGGCGTGTGTAACCACTTTGGGGTCACGCAGTTGTGAAACTTCCTACTCCACTTATACACTTGCTGGACTGACAGGTATGCATCACCATACTGGACCTTCATTATCCAATGAATTTCTATAGATTTCACCCCTTCACTGATCAAGAAACGGATAACAGAAGGCTGCTTTGTTTAGTGCATGTCAAAAGTGGAACAGCCATCTTTAAATTGTCCTGTTGACGTCACCGTGTTCGTCTGCACCGTGATGTCACATGCTGAACCATATTGACAACCTTAACAATAATATTGACAGGTTACAAGTCAATGGCGTGGTTAATGTACTTTCCATCACGCGTGTAAAGGTTTCATGTGCACCCCCCCATTTTCCCTTCCCTTCTTCTCTCTCTCTCTCTCTCTCTCTCTCTCTCTCTCTCTCTCTCTCTCTCTCTCTCTCTCTCTCTCTCTCTCTCTCTCTCTCTCTCTCTCTCTCTCTCTCTCCCCCCCCCCCCCCCCCATCTCTCCGGCTAGTCGGGACATGTTGAGCCCAGATCACTGTCATCAGTTATGAAGTTGCTCTAATGAAGTTACAGATAAATAGTATCTGTTGGATCTTTTCCCCAGGACACGCTGCACCATTTAGTGGGTTCTTGCTGCACAATACTGTGGGATCATGTGTATATTGTCATCATAACCTAGAGAGAATAGTGCCACAAGGAGTGACCAGTGGCTCTGTTCTGCACGCAGGACTCGGAGGAAAGGCCAGACCGACACATAATCAGACTGCAACTAATACTATTAGTTTCAGAGCTCTACGTTGAATGTTCAAGATGTAAACGGAGCCCGCGTGAGCATATTTCGAGCGCTGTTATGTCGGTTCTTGACTCAACAAACTCAAGTGAACCATAATTAAGCAAAATTTTTACTACCTCTTTTCCTCATAGTTCTTTTCAATGCTTTTAGTCTCATCACGTCGTCTCCCTGGCGGAGGGATTTAACGACTTTCTCCGTAATCCCGTATATACACGTGAGGAACACAGCTGCGCGAGATTCGGCAGCGGATCGCGTCGCGTTGGTTGCTTACGGGGTATGTGAGACGGTCGCTCAGAAAGCAATGGCAAACTACTGAGCGTAATCTTGCCAAGAACATGAACAACAGCTGAAAAATGCTGGTGCTGACTGCAACGTCCTGTAAGGGATATGCAACTTTTTAAAAAAAGTCTCAACACCGGACTAAAGAATGCTAGTTGCGCCTCTCTTAAAAATGCATAAATGTTCCAAGTTCAATAACCTCTTTCAGGCAGTCGTTGTTAGTTACTCTTACAGTCCAGGGTATTCGCAACATTCGTCTTAGAGACACCTCCGTTGCTTCTTAGCTCTTAGAGATACATAATAATAGGGCCCGTTCCATGGAAACCATGTTTCATCCCACACTCTGTTAAAATTAGTTGCATACCCTTTACTTGACGTCGCAGTCAATATCACTATTGTTTGGATGTTTGTGATTTCTTGTCAAGTTTACGGTCAGTAGTTAGCCATTGCTTTATGAACATCGGCAGGCATACCAATGTTATAAAAATCAACGCAAGGCTGTCTGCTGCCAAATCGACGACAGCTATGTTTCGAACGCGGTATGCGGGATTACAAATTAAATTATACCAAATCATGTAGAAATAACCGGTAAACATAGTAAAGCGTTCTTTTATAAACTTTAAGGCACATTGGCCTAGTGTTCTAAGCTCACATATTTATACACCAATCGGAACACAGTGGGTGATGTGGTCAGTATCACGTGGGCCGCCTTTACTTCTTAAGACATTTCCTGGTACTACTTTTAGGCCGGTAGACCTGGAAACCCAATTCAATTTTTAATAAAAACCCGTCTTTGTGGATTCGATCCACGACCACCTGGCCGGCATGCTGGCGTCAAGCTACTACGCTACAGTAGCTCCCAAAAATGACAAGAAGACATGTTCAAGAAATATAACCACAGAAGTCACAAACAATATGCTGCACGATTCATTGCCTGGCATATTTCGCTGCATCTCGTCAGGTGCATAAGCAGAGTTATATACCATATGAAGTGAGAAAATGAATAATACTCAAGCTGAAATAATTAAAACACATAGTTACAGATATTATTCGAATGATGAACATCCGCTATCTCCACGGTAATTTCACATTTTATACGAACTCTTTTCTGTTTGCACAAAACCGAATGGAACCGCCTAATTGTTAACGCCTCACTGAGCAATCGTTTATTAGAAATAATTATATAGTTACACTTTTGTCTGAGTATTGAATCTGGCGATCCATTTTACAAAGCACTGGTTTCAAAAAATGAAGTCTTTGAAGCAACTAACTTGTTTGGTTCTAATTTACGATTGTACTTTTTCGTTGCAGGTACAAGAGCTAGTCCCATCACGTGGTCTGCAGTAGTCTTTATGATTGGTGTCTTTGCTACAATCAATATGTAGTCTATTTCAATGTCAATATGTAATGTTTACTAACACATGTTGTATTTGTGGGTGTATTTCATGAGATGGTTAAACGATTAAATATATGAACTTCATCTCCCCCAGATGGTTAGTAAGGACTACTTCGGGGTGGAGAAACTTCAGGTTAAAAAAAAAAAAATACTATAGTACTCATCATCATCATCCATTGGCGTGTCCAGTACAGAACCTTTCCCCAATAAAAGTCTTTGGAAAGCCCTCCTTCCATCCCCTCACCTACCCCTCTCTCTCTCTCTCTCTCTCTCTCTCTCTCTCTCTCTCTCTCTCTCTCTCTCTCTCTCTCTCTCCCTCTCTCTCTTTCTCATAAACAAGTATCAACCTTTGCTGCAAAACTCCAAACAATCATGAATATGTCTACAAAGAGATTGGCTGGAAATTGTTGATGGACTATACTCCACTGGGAGATGAAATGCAGCAGGTCAAAAAGAAACGTGGATTGTATGTTTAAATATCATATTTTAATACGTGACTTGTATCTATTTTATTATTTCACACAGCTCCTGTTTCTTTCCCTCTTTCACTAGAACTTATATATATATATATATATATATATATATATATATATATATATATATATATATATATATATATATATATATATATATATATATATATATATATATATGTGTGTGTGTGTGTGTGTGTGTGTGTGTGTGTGTGTGTTTTAAAGGTGAGATGAACTCTATTCCTATATATCTTTATATCTGTATATGTAGAGTACCGAATTAATCAAGATTCACCAAAGTGGTTAATTTTCAGTGGAGCAAGTTCTCGTGGAGTGAATAAAAATACATATATGGCATGTCGCAGTGCTTGTGCCTTTCTATAATTGTGTGTAGAGAGTGTGTGTGTGTGTGTGTGTGTGTGTGTGTGTGTGTGTGTGTGTGTGTGTGTGTGTGTTCATATCAGAGCCTGCTCTGGAATCTATCATTTAAAAAATACTTTTATCTTCATTCATAAGATCATTCCAGTTCCCTAAGGGTCTCCATTAGCTAGAGTAATTCTTGAAAGCATGAGAACGAACCACTCACGTCACATCATGAAACGTTCACAAATCATTGATCAGGTCAGGAAGTCAGAACTCGGTCAACTGTGTAACCTTGGAAGCCAGGACTATAGGGCCGGCAGGCGAGTAGGGTAGCCACTGGGCTGCCACGACTCTCGTGTCCCAGCTGTTTGTAGTGATTATATTTCCACAGTTCAGTATCCATGCTGCTTGCGGTTTCGAATGTGGGGGGGGGGGGGGGAGGGGGCTGAGTGATCTCGAGGTATGGTATCCGCTTCGAGTGCTGGAGGTCCCGGGTTCAAGCCCGGTTAGGGCCGGGTTTTTTCAAATGGACTTCTAGTAACTAAATTTCCCCTGGCCTCTGGGTAGTGAGATCGGACGCCCGGGTGTACAGTTGCGGACGTAAAAAATCCCCTGGCAGTTGGAAATCGAAAAAGAGTAGCCTAACGACGCTGCCTGGACAAAATTTCAAGTTAAAAATCTACCCAAAGTATTTTGGATCCTCACCGGTGCTACGGAGTTCATGCACTGAGCTGAGAATCCCCGGACTCAGGTTTGAGTTAGGAATAGAACGGAACATTTATGGGTTACACCCGTGTGCCGTAATGTTGATCCGTCGACTAAACAAAACTAAACTAAACTAAACTAAACTAAACTAAACTGGAATGTGTGTTTGTCTTCAAGGAAGCGATCAGCACGAAGATGAACACATGACATTACAGGCACCTTAGATATGAGGGTGCTTGATGCAGGAGTGATGGCAGAAGGTCGAGCAACTTTACTTCGGGCCGTGATGAGGGCGACGTTCTGCACAAGGTCTGCTTCATGATGATGATGATGAAGAAGGTGATGATGATGATGATGATGATGATGATGATGATGATGATGATGATGATGATGATGATGATGAGAAACAGAGCATACTATACATTCATTCATTCAGTAGCATGTCCTTTGCAGAACCTCGCTCCCATAACAACCTTCCGGAAAACCTCTCGATCATAAGCAAGATGTCCCGCGTCTGATACACCCATCTGGAGATCATCCGCCACATCCTGCACCCATCTTCTCTTTGGCCTTCCTCTTCCTCTCTTCCCAGGCATATACCCCTCCATTATTGTTCTCTCCAAACTTTCGTGACGTTTCAAGTGACCAAAATATTTCAATTTTCTTTGTTTTATAGTCTTTAATAGCCAACCTTCTTCAATATTCAACTCTTGAAGTATGGATGCATTTGTTCTTTTCTTTACCCAAGATATTCTTAGAACTCGTCTATAACATTTATATTCAAAGGCGTTTATGCGCTGTTCAGCTTGTTTAGTAAGTGTCCATGTCTCACAGGCGTATGTTGCAATGGGAAAGATGCATGCTCTTAAACATCTAATTTTTGTAGTTCTGTCTGTCCCACTCCATAATTTATTCAGCTGTTTTAGTCTTTGAAGAGCAATGGATAGTCGCCGCTTAATTTCTTTCATTGTGTCACCGTTGTTGGTAATCAATGACCCAAGATATTCAAAATTTTCCACCACCACCAATTTCTCCACATTAATGTATATTTCTTTCTCCATAGTAGTTTTATCTGTATGCATTATCTTTGTTTTTGCCATGTTAAGATATTAGTTGTGATTTTCACTATTCAATTGGGTTGAGGCTATTAGGTTTTCTATGCCATTCTGTGTTGTGGATAGTAATACTGTATCATCAGCATATCGAATCTCTGGTATGTCATGACCGCCGATATTTACGGCATCATATAGCTCCCTGTTTATATCATCTCTTACATTTCTCATTATATTTTCGGCGTACAGGTTAAACAAATAGAGTGACCGCACGCAGCCCTGACGTACTCCTTGCTTGATGTCAAACCAGTCTGATGTCTCGCCATCTATTCTAACTGCTGCTTGTTGGTCTAGATAGAGCATTTTTATGAGTTGTACTACATGTGATGGAAAGCCCATATTCCTCGTGATTTCCCAACGTTTCTGATGTTGTACACAGTCAAATGCCTTTGAATAATCCACAAAACATGAGAATAGGTTTACATTAAATTCTCTGCACTTCTGTATTATTAAACGCATGTTGAATATGTGATCTCTTGTTCCTCTTCCATGTCTAAATCCAGCTTGAACCACGTTAATCTCTTCTTCCATTTTCTTACGAAGTCTTTGCAATATGACTTTTAGTAGAATTTTCCTTTCATGACTGATCAGGGCAACAGTTCTATAGTTGGTGCATAATTTCAGGTTGCCCTTGTTTGGTATTGGAATGAAGATAGTTCTCTTCCAATATTTTGGCCATATACCATATTTCCAAATCTTTGTACATAATGCATGATTTATGTGTATGCTTCCTTCTCCTCCGGCTTTAATTAGTTCAGCTGGTATCTCATCACATCCAGGTGATTTACCATTCTTCAGGATTTTTATAGCCCAACCAATTTCATCTAATGAGGGGTCAGGTTCGGTCTCTGCTGTCATTGGCTCATGTATCTCATTCATATCCTCACTGTCACTCATATCATACATTCTACTGCAGTACTCCTGCCATCTTTCTAGAATTTGTCTAGATTCTGTTAAGGTATTTCCCATCTTGTCACAGATAACATTCAATTGAGGTTGAACATTTCTTGTCAATAACTTCATTTCTTTGAACATTTCATAATCTCTTCCAGCCTTATGATATTGCTCTATTCTGGTACAGCAATCTTGTATATATTGATTTTTGTCCTTTTTGTGTTCTCTCTTATTTCTCGAGTTAAAGATTTATACTTCATCCTGTTGTTATCGGATTCATCTCTTTTCTGTTTCAGCTCCCTTCGTTGTTTTATTAATTCTAACGTGTCTGATGTAATCCATGGCTTAAGTTGCTTTTTCTTGGTCGGAATGAAACCTTTGGCTGCAGTTATCAAGATATCTCTAGCTTGTACTGCCAGTTCATCAGGTGTCATTTCCTCTTGTACAGACATCAAGACCCCAAAGCGATTCCTAACTTCTATGTTGTATGCATCTTGTATTTTTGTGAGATCAAAACGATGGGGCCTTGGTCCTCGGGTAAGCTTTTTGAGTTTTAATTTCAGATCTGCTTCTAATAACTGATGATCTGTATCACAGTCTGCACTTCGTAGGGTATTTTGCAGATGTTATGCTTGATCTCCATCTTCTTTGTATTAAAATATAATCTATCTGATTTTTGGTAATACTGTCTGGAGACTTCCATGTGAAGAGTTTTCTTGGATGTTGTTTAAAAAGCGTGTTGGCTATCGTTAACTCATTTTCTGTGCAAAATTCAATTACTTTGTCACCTGCATCATTTCTATTTCCTAATCAAAATTTTCCTAAAACGTGTCTCTCACTTTTAGCTCTTCCTGCACCTACATTTGCATTAAAATCTCCCATTATTATTGCTATATCATTATGACCAATCTTATTTAATGTGTCTTGCAGTGTTGTAAATATCTTCAATTTCGTCCTCCTGTGCTGTTGAAGTAGGTGCATATATCTGTATGAGAGTTGTGTTTTTTTGGACGGCCTTTAAGTCTAATAGTGAGGATTTTATCACTAACTGGATTATATCCCATTAAAGCTCTTGCAGTTGTCTTATCTAAACAAAATGCCACTCCACTCTGGCCTCCGACATCTCTAACAGAATAAATGAAAATACTTCCATTTTCAGTTGTAAAATGTCTCTTGCCGCTCCAGCGATGTTCACTAATTCCTAAAATTTGAATGTTTAACCTCTCAATCTCATCACACACTACTTTAAGCTTTCCCTCATACAGACTTCTCACATTCCACGTTGCTATTCTCACTCTGTTTCTTAGTCTGACACAGGGAATTTCTTGGTAACACAGTCAGGACTAACTCCGTCATCACGATTACAAGTACTGGTCCATGTGTCACACTCTTCCCCAGTGTTATCTGATCTGCCTGGCCTGGGGGTCTCGCCACCAGATCTCTTTCTTATTATGTTTTCTTTCATGGTTGTTATGGTTTCTTGGCAAGTTTTGCAGAAGGTAGTTTGCCATTGCTTTCCTTCTGGGCAGTGACTGTACTAGTCGGTGGCCATAGCCATTGTCTCTACTGATGAGATCATCTGCCTATCGCCGCAGAGGGCAAGACCATAACCGACAACAATCTATTGGCTGCTCTCACACTCCATCCACCACTTGCTTCCATACTATACAATAAACGATAATTGGTGTCGTCAGCCGTCACACGCTGAGGGAGATATTGATGAGGGGATCTGAGCAGATAGGAAATGATTGGATTCTCAACCAACCAACCAACCAACCAACCAACCAACTAACTAACTAAATAACCAACCAAGCAACCAACCAACTAACTAACTATAACTAACTAACTAACCAACCAAGCAACCAACCAACTAACTAACTATAACTAACTAACTAACTAACCAACCAACCAACCAACCAAACAAACAAACTAACTAACTAACTAACTAACTAACTAACTAACTAACTAACTAACTAACTAACCAAATAACCAACCAACCAACCAAATAACTAACTAACTAACTAACCAACCAAGCAACCAACCAACTAACTAACTATAACTAACTAACTAACAAACCAAACTAACTAACTAACTAACTAACTAACTAACTAACTAACTAATTAACTAACTAATTAACTAACTCATTCATTCACTCAGTCGTTGGCTCACTAACTAACTAACTCACAAACTAAAACATCTAACTAATTGTGTACCTAACTAACCAACCAACCAACTTCCTAACCAACCAACTAAATAACTAATTACTAACTAACTAATTACCTAACCAATTAATTAGCTAATTAACTAAGTAACTACCTAACTAACTGGCTGGATGACTGATTAAGCAACTAATTGACTGATGATACGTATGTAATCAACGGTAACGTATGGCTAAATATACTAGGACGAAGAGAGCTTACAGCACCATATAAATACATAATGTATAACGAATAGCAAAATATAACATGACTATCAAAACGTTAAATAGCAACACTACGATGATTTGTACATCGTCAATGTCATTTTACACACATTTACATTAGATCGAAATCAATCAATTACCAGAGTTACGTATGTAGATAATACGTTCACATCCCGGAAAGCTATGAATGTGTCATTCCCCGCAATAGATGTTTAGAGCGATGTATTTTTTTCGCATATCCTTTACAGGACATCGCTGTCAACACCAGCATTTTACCCCTGTTGTTGATTTCTTGGCAAGATTGCGCTCAGTAGTTTGCGATTGCTTTCTGAGCGGCCGGCTCACTTATCCAGTAAGTCACCAACGCGGCGAGAAACGCTACCAATTCTAGCGCGCTGCGAGACCCTACGTGAATATACTGGATTACGGAGAAAGTCGTTTAACACCTCGACCAGGGAGACCGGTTTACAGCGATAACGCAATAAAATAGTGTGGATCTCTGGTGAGACTGAACCCCAGTCATCGACTGTCGTTGTGTGCCTCCTATTTTTAAGCACAGATCGGCAGCTGATGTGTGATGTGGTCAGTATCGCGCCGGCCTTTAATTCAATGGGTCGGCCATTGAGCCCTATATAATTTCTAAGACCAGGTGGTATTCCTCTGCAAACTAAAGTTAGGTCTGACTTAAGAGCATTGTAGCTCTAGTGCTTACCATCAATGGGCGAATCATAAACCTTCATAGGTATGCTGACGATACAGTGTTACAAGCAGAAAGCTAGCAAGAGTTACAAAATCTAGTGGAACAAGTAAACAGGTATAGTGCAGTATGTGGACTTGACATTAATATGTACATATATTAGGACTGCGGAAGTTAACGATTAATTAATCGATTAATCGTTAATTTTTTTAACGACTAATTTTATTAAACGATTAATCGAATACTTTTCTCCCATCACTTATACAAATTAACCGGATGTCGAAAAAATGTCGGTCATTTTAAACATAGTGCTGCAAACACAACAGTGTTGCAAAATTGTACCGAGTCACTATTGTGTAAGCTGCAGCAAGATGTACCAACAAGATGGAACAGTATTTTTATTATGCTACAGTCTTCTACAGGCCAGAGAAGCATTAGCTGTCTACATGTCAGATGAAAAGATGCAATACATAGGTCCAAAACTGTCAGATTCAGATTGACAGAAGTTTTCGAAATATGTCAAAGTTTTGGACTTATTCTTTTAGACCACGATCCTGCTTGGAGGTCAAGATTATGTTTCATGGAGCTGTGTATTGAAACTGCTATCATTGTTGACAAAGCATTTGACTGTACACGATGATGATCCGGGCTACATAGCTAAATTTAAGGCAGCAACTTTTAATGACTTCAATGAACGTGAGTAGTATATAGGAAGGATATCCACCGCAAAGAGGGCGGTTTATTGAGGGATAACAAAGAACAAAGAAGGAGGTGCGGGAGGTGCGGGGAGGTGCCGGAATAAAATAGTAAGCTCAAAGAAGGGGAGTGGCGGAACATAATTTATGCATAATCGATTGGTTTGCGCCGGCTGTTACGGGTTGATGTATTCGTATCTTTGTTAAGATCGGCGAACAACTGTCAGCAAAAAAGTCGATATTGTCCGTACCAGAAATAATGTGGTTTGTAAATTACACCGGTCGGCGATAGGTGGCGTTTTTAATCAGATCATCGGTATATGTAAACAATGATAAATGAATTGAGACACGGGGTTAGTTGGTACCACAGTCGCATTGCAGATGGTGCGATAACCAATTCGATAGAGTGTGTCGGGGTATCGCCAATGTGTAACTGGGGTGTATAATAGGTTAAGTTGGTACCATAGACCCCCCTCATTTGGCGGCGTTGAGTTCGAATCTCAATGCTTTTTCGTTGGTAAGGTTACCACTTTATCACGTATGGGTGTACCTAGTTGTCATAGGGGGTGTGTAGTTTGTCATAGTGGGATATCACCAATGTGTAACTTGGGTGTCTCTTGGGTGCCCTACCATGCAACAGGTTCGGATCTCACTGTGTGGTGGGGTAGTGTGGCAGTGGTCGAGTGTGTAACGGGGATAGGTGGTGCCGTAGGCATCGTTTGAGAGTCGATTCACGCCGCGGTTCGATAAGGATGTCCACCCTAGGCGGCTCTTTTTAAGTGTATACTAAGCCGTAAACGTATAACAGTGGTGTCTAGTTGCTGCCATAGCGCTTGAAAGGTTCGAAACCTACTGTGTGGTGGCGTAGTGTGGCAGTGGTCGAGTATGTAACGGAGCTAGGTGGCGTCATTGACGATTCGAATAACGCGGCTGGTTGATAACTATACCCAACATAGGCGCCAGAGAAGCGAATCCCGCTATGTGGTGAATCTGTTAAAGTAACATTGGTGTCACGTGTTTCGTATCTTTGTTAAAGGTTGGTTTACAACATCTGTGACCAAAAAGTCAGTATTGTCCGCAGGTGTATAGTAAAAGAAATAATGTGTATTGGGAATTAGGTGTGCTGGCGACAGTTGGTACTATTAATTATATCACCATTATATGTTAACAAAGGAGAACTCAAGTGAATCGTGTGTCGATCAATGCGGGAGAGATTGCCTGACGCGCAATTTACGCTGTAATGCCAATAGCTCCAGTTTTCCTATTGCGGTTATTAGTGATCTGTAGAGACCTGTAGTGGTTTATGCACTACCATTACATAGTATAAAGGAAAACCTTAAAAAAGTAAAGAGGGCGGCTTAGTGATATTCGTTGTTAAGGGGTTGGTGAGTGGTGAAAAGGGGTAGATAAGTGCCCCCGAACACTAGCATCATACACTTTCAGATCGTTAAAGGAAATCCTTGAAGAAAAAAAAAATATTAAAAAAGTAAAGATGACCCTCCATGTCGGCGTAGGTGTCGGACTTGAATCAGATCGAACCTGAGGGTGGTGTAAGACCAAAACAATTAAAAAACATGGCTGCTATCTGTTCTATATTACGGCCAAAATATGTGCAGGCCGCCGGCCTTTGAGATGAGTCTGCTTGTGGCTTGCGGCGGCAGCTTGACTTGTAAAACACACAAACCGATGTGTGGCTTACAACCAATCACGGTGTTGGTCTTAGAATTGATCCACATCTTATGTTAGACAAACACTGATTGGTTGGCAACTATACTGTGGGCGGGGTTTACTTTATGTAATATATAACCAACTCACCATCTCTCACTCACTTTGTGTTTTACACAAGAACGACGAACGATCGAGTCTTCAGTTTTGTGGTTAGTCAACTGCTATTTGCCTTCAAGTGTGGAAAGTTTGACAGGCACCTGTTTGTCTCAGTATCCACGGACTATCAACCATATACGGACATACCGATTTAGTGGATCTGTCTCCCAGTTTTTGGCTATTCAAGCTGACTTGTAAGATTTATCAACCAGTTTTTTACCCAGACCCACCCCAAGTGTAAGCAATAGCATTATTCTGCCTTAGTTTACAACGGCAGCTGCAAAGATTTCATCACCGATTGAATCAAAGACCGGCACAACTTGTTCGGATTTGATACCGCATACTAAACTAGTGAACATTACATCTTGTTGTTTGGATATTTGGCATCCTAAACTAGTCAACGTCGAGTTATCTACCATTAGTGCAAGTTATAAACTAATTATATTCAACACCATATACAGAGGCTCAGTGTGAACAGGTTTCAAGTCGAGTGTCGATTATCTTATTATCAATTCGCTAGCGAACGTGCCTAAAAAGATGGCTACTCGGCAATCATCTGAGAAACACGTATGTGCAACTTGTGGAAAAGGCTTCACTGAAAAGCGCAGTCTGCTTCGCCATATTCGTAACAGTCACAGTACCAAGGAGCAAGTGTATTCGTGTCAAACTTGTGATCATCATTTAACAGGAAAGACAATCTACAACGTCACATTACAAAAGAACACACAACACCAGGATCATCATCCAGTGTAATACCAACAGAAACGTCAACACCTTTTTCACCAACAGTGCGTAAGAGACCAGCGGCTACCAATAGTGATGTGACAAGCAGGAAGAAGAAGAACACTAAACAAAACGAAAACGCCTATCCAGCTACCAACACACAACCCGAGGATGAAGCGGGTTCTCTACACACGCTACCAGATGATGTTAGACAAGTATACAACGACAACTGGAGTAGTATCAAGACACATAACAAGATCAACACATATATGTCTGTCTATACATTTTTTATTAGTCCACAGACACAACACCCTAAAGACTGGACAGAGACCTTGTACAAGATCTTTAACACTCAAAAGAGCATATTCAAAATCAACTTTAGTTATCATGTAGTCCTTAGGCACATCGAAACACAAGCTCTTCGGTTCTACCATGCATCTTTCAATAACGCTTCTGTCTTAGAAATTCCACAACTAATTCGAAACAGACAAAACTTTGACGATTTTATCAAAACAGTACACGAACACGACATTCTTACATACGCTATGCAACAACGTCCAAATACCAAATACACTACAGAGACGATTCCAGCTATAAGTTTTTATCTCTATCATATCCCAGAATTCTGTCTCGTTTAATAAATAACCACAGGTTTATGACCAACGTTCGACACCCTTGTACACTGTGTGTATATGAGCATACTATGTATAACATCCCATATTACACCATCCATTTTTATACTGATATTATGTTTATTTTTTATGTTTGTAAAATTTACTGGAAATACTGTAAAATAAACAATTATATGTATTATAATTGAGTTCACTTGCTGGTTTTTATTGTTGACAGTACATATGGGTGTCATGGGATGAGCGGGTGTTACATGTTGATGGGCAAGTCAAGAAATATCTCAAACAAACTTATAAATATATCGACCACATAGGAAAATGTGTTAACTAAAGATGAAAACTATGGGTCAAGTAACGAAAAAATTTCAAAGAAGCTTATAAAAAATAGGAAACAATGATAGAAAATGGTGGTCAAAGATAGAAATATCTCATCCGAACTTATAACAAGTAAGAAAATATACTAGTAATATCAAGAAATATGTCGACCGAAGTAATACAATAGGCAGAACGATGGACAAACTTATAAATATTTCATTCAAACTTATAAAGACTATGATAAAATGTTATCCAAATCAAATAACAGGCTGACCAAACTTATAATTAGCTCATCCAACCTTGTAAATAGTAGGAAAAGTTCTTAGCCAAATAGGCAAAATATTGGTCAGATACACAAATATCTCAATCAAACTTATAAAAAGTAGGAAAAAAGGCTAGTCAAACTAATAAAAAGGGTGGCCAAATACATAAATATCTCAACCAAACTTATAAAAAGTAGGGAAATTGTAAGTCAAATGTAAAAAAAAACAAAAAAAAAAAACAAACTTTGGGGTAAATAGAAATCATATTAACGAAATAGAAAAAATGTCGCTCAAACTTATAAATAACACGTCCAAACTTATAAAAAGTAGGAAAATGTGTTAGCCGAATGGTGAAAATAATGCTCAAATTAAGAAACATCTCGACCGAAGTAGGAAAATACGTGATTCAATGTATACAAACGTTGGGTAAATACAGAACGATGGACAAACTTATAAATATTTCATTCAAACTTATAAAGACTATGATAAAATGTTATCCAAATCAAATAACAGGCTGACCAAACTTATAATTAGCTCATCCAACCTTGTAAATAGTAGGAAAAGTTGTTAGCCAAATAGGCAAAATATTGGTCAGATACACAAATATCTCAATCAAACTTATAAAAAGTAAGAAAAAAGGCTAGTCAAACTAATAAAAATGGTGGCCAAATACATAAATATCTCTACCAAACTTACAAAAAGTAGGAAAATTGTAAGTCAAATGTAAAAAAAAACAAAAAAAAAAAACTTTGGGGTAAATAGAAATCGTATTAACGAAATAGGAAAAATGTCGCTCAAACTTATAAATAACACGTCCAAACTTATAAAAAGTAGGAAAATGTGTTAGCCGAATGGTGAAAATAATGCTCAAATTAAGAAACATCTCGACCGAAGTAGGAAAATACGTGATTCAATGTATACAAACGTTGGGTAAATACAGAAAGATGTCGACCAAACTGATAAAAATCTCCGCCAAACTTATGAAATGTAGGGACATTTGTTAACCAAAAGGGGGGAAATGTCGGCCAAATACAGAAATAGCTCCACCAAACTTATGAAAAGTAGGAACATTTGTTAACCAAATAGGCAAAATATTGGTCAGATAAACAAATATCTCAATCAAACTTATAAAAAGTAGGAAAAAAGGCTAGTCAAACTAATAAAAATGGTGGCCAAATACATAAATATCTCAACCAAACTTATAAAAAGTAGGAAAACAATATTAGCCAGCTCAACTAAAAGGCTGACCAAACTTATAAATATATCATCCAAACTGACCAAAGTAATAAACATATTGGGTAAATATAGAAATATGTCGACGAAACTTTTACAAATCTCCGGTAAATTTATGAAAAATAGGGAATTTTGTTAACTAAATGTGAAAAAAATATCGACGAAACTTATAAAAAGCTCTGTCAAACTTATGAAAAGTAGGAAACTCTGTTAACCCACACGAAGAAAATTATTAACCAAAGGTAGAAAAATATCAACCTAAATAGGAAAATTTGTCAAAAGGGGGAAAATGTCGGCCAAATACAGAAATAGCTCCACCAAACTTATGAAAAGTAGGAACATTTGTTAACCAAATAGGCAAAATATTGGTCAGATACACAAATATCTCAATCAAACTTATAAAAAGTAGGAAAAAAGGCTAGTCAAACTAATAAAAATGGTGGCCAAATACATAAATATCTCTACCAAACTTACAAAAAGTAGGAAAATTGTAAGTCAAATGTAAAAAAAAACAAAACAAAATATATGGGGTAAATAGAAAGCATATTAACCAAATAGGAAAAATGTCGCTCAAACTTATAAATAACACTTCCAAACTTATAAAAAGTAGAAAAATGTGTTAGCCGAATGGTGAAAATATTGCTCAAATTAAGAAACATCTCGACCGAAGTAGGAAAATACGTGATTCAATGTATACAAACGTTGGGTAAATACAGAAAGATGTCGACCAAACTGATAAAAATCTCTGCCAAACTTATGAAATGTAGGAATATTTGTTAACCAAAAGAGAAAATGTCGGCCAAATACAGAAATATCTCCACCAAACTTATGAAAAGTAGGAACATTTGTTAACCAAATAGGCAAAATATTGGTCAGATAAACAAATATCTCAATCAAACTTATAAAAAGTAGGAAAAAAGGCTAGTCAAACTAATAAAAATGGTGGCCAAATACATAAATATCTCAACCAAACTTATAAAAAGTAGGAAAACAATATTAGCCAGCTCAACTAAAATGCTGACCAAACTTATAAATATATCATCCAAACTGACCAAAGTAATAAACATATTGGGTAAATATAGAAATATGTCGACGAAACTTTACAAATCTCCGGTAAATTTATGAAAAATAGGGAATTTTGTTAACTAAATGTGAAAAAAATATCGACGAAACTTATAAAAAGCTCTGTCAAACTTATGAAAAGTAGGAAACTCTGTTAACCCACACGAAGAAAATTATTAACCAAAGGTAGAAAAATATCAACCTAAATAGGAAAATTTGTCAAAAGGGGGAAAATGTCGGCCAAATACAGAAATAGCTCCACCAAACTTATGAAAAGTAGGAACATTTGTTAACCAAATAGGCAAAATATTGGTCAGATACACAAATATCTCAATCAAACTTATAAAAAGTAGGAAAAAAGGCTAGTCAAACTAATAAAAATGGTGGCCAAATACATAAATATCTCTACCAAACTTACAAAAAGTAGGAAAATTGTAAGTCAAATGTAAAAAAAAAAAAAAAAAAAAATATGGGGTAAATAGAAAGCATATTAACCAAATAGGAAAAATGTCGCTCAAACTTATAAATAACACTTCCAAACTTATAAAAAGTAGAAACATGTGTTAGCCGAATGGTGAAAATATTGCTCAAATTAAGAAACATCTCGACCGAAGTAGGAAAATACGTGATTCAATGTATACAAACGTTGGGTAAATACAGAAAGATGTCGACCAAACTGATAAAAATCTCTGCCAAACTTATGAAATGTAGGAATATTTGTTAACCAAAAGGAGAAAATGTCGGCCAAATACAGAAATATCTCCACCAAACTTATGAAAAGTAGGAACAGTTGTTAACCAAATAGGCAAAATATTGGTCAGATACACAAATATCTCAATCAAACTTATAAAAAGTAGGAAAAAAGGCTAGTCAAACTAATAAAAATGGTGGCCAAATACATAAATATCTCAACCAAACTTATAAAAAGTAGCAAAACAATATTAGCCAGCTCAACTAAAAGGCTGACCAAACTTATAAATATATCATCCAAACTGACCAAAGTAATAAACATATTGGGTAAATATAGAAATATGTCGACGAAACTTTTACAAATCTCCGGTAAATTTATGAAAAATAGGAAATTTTGTTAACTAAATGTGATAAAAATATCGACGAAACTTATAAAAAGCTCTGCCAAACTTATGAAAAGTAGGAAACTTTGTTAATCCACACGAAGAAAATTATTAACCAAAGATAGAAAAATATCAACCTAAATAGGAAAATTTGTTAACCAAATGGGAAAAATATTGACCAAGTAAACACATATTTCAACCAATCTTATAAATATGTCATCCAAATTTACAAAAAGATAGGAAAATTTGTCGACCAAGTAAGAAAATATATTACCAAAACTGGAACAGATACTAATCAAAGTGAGAAAAATACCAACCAAACTAAGAAATATGTATGGTAAAGTAAGAAAAAAGTTGGCTAAATAATAAATAATAATAATAAATACGCTAGCCAAGTGAAGAAATATTACCCAAGAGGAGAAAAAATTATAGCAAACTAAGAAATTTGCTTTCACAACTTGTCGAATTGCCCTACCAACTACCCCATTTGCTTTTACAACTTATCAAATTGACCAATTAACCTCACAAATTCCCCACTGACTCTCACAATTTTACCACTTGCCATTACAACGTGTCGACTCCCTCTCACAATTTACCCAAAGGGGTTTACTATAGGTATTATATATCCACAATCAAGCGTTCTCACACTCACAATAATAACGAAATACTGGGAGTTAAGCCTGTTTTTAATCAATTTCTTTGTTTGCAATCAAAGCATAGAAATTCCGCCAACCACCTTGTTGTTGAAGTATCCAAGGACTTAGCTTATCAACCATATATTCGCCTACAGATTTAGCAAAGTCCTCTTCCAGGTCTTGGACATTCACATCGGCGTTGTAAGAATTATCAACCAGATGCTTACCCAGACACAAGTTGAATGTTCTTGTCGAACTTTACTTTTTAAATTTTAATTAACAGTGACCATACTGATCGATAATCACATCTCTTGTCTAAAACACGCGTCTAGTGGTTTCGGTGACAACCATTTTATCTCCAGTAGGTTGGGTAATTTGACCAACCAGAAGAGACGAATCCATCTCTTTATACAAGTATTATGTTATTATCCATTTTGACCACTTTGCACCGTTTCACAATAGTGGATCAGCAGTTTGCCTGCTAGACATCTTTTGATGAACGTTAGCTATCAGTATAATAATGACACAAGCAACGATTGACTTGAGACAAGTTCATAGTGAGATGGTGAATATGGCGCTGACTATTATTAGTTCCTACAATTCCAAAAAGGCAAATAACTCGACGTTGTCTGGTTTAGTCGGTCAAATAGCCAAACAACAATCTGTGTTGTTCACGAGACTAGAAGACAGTATCAAGCCCGAACATGTTTTCCAAGTCTTTGTTTTAGTCAGTGATGAATTCTTTGGTGATAACGTCATCAACTATGGGAGAATAATTATGATGTTTACCTTTGGCATGCGTCTGGGTAAGCATCTGGTTGATAATTCTTACAACGCCGATGTGAATGTCCAAGACCTGGAAGAGGACTTCGCTAAATCTGTAGGCGAATATATGGTTGATAAGCTAAGTCCTTGGATACTTCAACAACAAGGTGGTTGGCGGAATTTCTATGCTTTGACTGCAAACAAAGAAATTGATTAAAAACAGGCTTAAATCCCAGTATTTCGTTATTATTGTGAGTGTGAGAACGCTTGATTGTGGATATATAATACCTATAGTAAACCCCTTTGGGTAAATTGTGAGAGGGAGTCGACACGTTGTAATGGCAAGTGGTAAAATTGTGAGAGTCAGTGGGGAATTTGTGAGGTTAATTGGTCAATTTGATAAGTTGTAAAAGCAAATGGGGTAGTTGGTAGGGCAATTCGACAAGTTGTGAAAGCAAATTTCTTAGTTTGCTATAATTTTTTCTCCTCTTGGTTAATATTTCTTCACTTGGCTAGCGTATTTATTATTATTATTTATTATTTGGCCAACTTTTTTCTTACTTTACCATACATATTTCTTAGTTTGGTTGGTATTTTTCTCACTTTGATTAGTATCTGTTCCAGTTTTGGTAATATATTTTCTTACTTGGTCGACAAATTTTCCTATCTTTTTGTAAATTTGGATGACATATTTATAAGATTGGTTGAAATATGTGTTTACTTGGTCAATATTTTTCCCATTTGGTTAACAAATTTTCCTATTTAGGTTGATATTTTTCTATCTTTGGTTAATAATTTTCTTCGTGTGGGTTAACAAAGTTTCCTACTTTTCATAAGTTTGGCAGAGCTTTTTATAAGTTTGGTCGATATTTTTTTCACATTTAGTTAACAAAATTTCCTATTTTTCATAAATTTACCGGAGATTTGTAAAAGTTTCGTCGACATATTTCTATATTTACCCAATATGTTTATTACTTTGGTCAGTTTGGATGATATATTTATAAGTTTGGTCAGCCTTTTAGTTGAGCTGGCTAATATTGTTTTCCTACTTTTTATAAGTTTGGTTGAGATATTTATGTATTTGGCCACCATTTTTATTAGTTTGACTAGCCTTTTTTCCTACTTTTTATAAGTTTGATTGAGATATTTGTGTATCTGACCAATATTTTGCCTATTTGGTTAACAACTGTTCCTACTTTTCATAAGTTTGGTGGAGATATTTCTGTATTTGGCCGACATTTTCCCTTTTGGTTAACAAATATCCCTACATTTCATAAGTTTGGCAGGAGATTTTTATCAGTTTGGTCGACATCTTTCTGTATTTACCCAACGTTTGTATACATTGAATCACGTATTTTCCTACTTCGGTCGAGATGTTTCTTAATTTGAGCAATATTTTCACCATTCGGCTAACACATTTTCCTACTTTTTATAAGTTTGGACGTGTTATTTATAAGTTTGAGCGACATTTTTCCTATTTCGTTAATATGATTTCTATTTACCCCATAGTTTTTTTTTTTTTTTTTTTTACATTTGACTTACAATTTCCCTACTTTTTATAAGTTTGGTTGAGATATTTATGTATTTGGCCACCCTTTTTATTAGTTTGACTAGCCTTTTTTCCTACTTTTTATAAGTTTGATTGAGATATTTGTGTATCTGACCAATATTTTGCCTATTTGGCTAACAACTTTTCCTACTATTTACAAGGTTGGATGAGCTAATTATAAGTTTGGTCAGCCTGTTATTTGATTTGGATAACATTTTATCATAGTCTTTATAAGTTTGAATGAAATATTTATAAGTTTGTCCATCGTTCTGCCTATTGTATTACTTCGGTCGACATATTTCTTGATCTTACTAGTATATTTTCTTACTTGTTATAAGTTCGGATGAGATATTTCTATCTTTGACCACCATTTTCTATCATTGTTTCTTATTTTTTATAAGCTTCTTTGAAATTTTTTCGTTACTTGACCCGTAGTTTTCATCTTTAGTTAACACATTTTCCTATGTGGTCGATATATTTATAAGTTTGTTTGAGATATTTCTTGACTTGCCCATCAACATGTAACACCCGCTCATCCCATGACACCCATATGCACTGTCAACAATAAAAACCAACAAGTGAACGCAATTATAATACATATAATTGTTTATTTTACAGTATTTCCAGTAAAGTTTACAAACATAAAAATAAACATAATATCAGTATAAAAATGGATGGTGTAATATGGGATGTTATACATAGTATGCTCATATACACACAGTGTACAATGGTGTCGAACGTTGGTCATAAACCTGTGGTTATTTATTAAACGAGACAGAATTCTGGGATATGATAGAGATAAAAACTTATAGCTGGAATCGTCTCTGTAGTGTATTTGGTATTTGGACGTTGTTGCATAGCGTATGTAAGAATGTCATGTTCGTGTACTGTTTTGATAAAATTGTCAAAGTTTTGTCTGTTTCGAATTAGTTGTGGAATTTCTAAGACAGAAGCGTTATTGAAAGATGCATGGTAGAACCGAAGAGCTTGTGTTTCGATGTGCCTAAGGACTACATGATAACTAAAGTTGATTTTGAATATGCTCTTTTGAGTGTCAAAGATCTTGTACAAGGTCTCTGTCCAGTCTTTAGGGTGTTGTGTCTGTGGACTAATAAAAAATGTATAGACAGACATATATGTGTTGATCTTGTTATGTGTCTTGATACTACTCCAGTTGTCGTTGTATACTTGTCTAACATCATCTGGTAGCGTGTGTAGAGAACCCGCTTCATCCTCGGGTTGTGTGTTGGTAGCTGGATAGGCGTTTTCGTTTTGTTTAGTGTTCTTCTTCTTCCTGCTTGTCACATCACTATTGGTAGCCGCTGGTCTCTTACGCACTGTTGGTGAAAAAGGTGTTGACGTTTCTGTTGGTATTACACTGGATGATGATCCTGGTGTTGTGTGTTCTTTTGTAATGTGACGTTGTAGATTGTCTTTCCTGTTAAAATGATGACCACAAGTTTGACACGAATACACTTGCTCCTTGGTACTGTGACTGTTACGAATATGGCGAAGCAGACTGCGCTTTTCAGTGAAGCCTTTTCCACAAGTTGCACATACGTGTTTCTCAGATGATTGCCGAGTAGCCATCTTTTTAGGCACGTTCGCTAGCGAATTGATAATAAGATAATCGACACTCGACTTGAAACCTGTTCACACTGAGCCTCTGTATATGGTGTTGAATATAATTAGTTTATAACTTGCACTAATGGTAGATAACTCGACGTTGACTAGTTTAGGATGCCAAATATCCAAACAACAAGATGTAATGTTCACTAGTTTAGTATGCGGTATCAAATCCGAACAAGTTGTGCCGGTCTTTGATTCAATCGGTGATGAAATCTTTGCAGCTGCCGTTGTAAACTAAGGCAGAATAATGCTATTGCTTACACTTGGGGTGGGTCTGGGTCAAAAACTGGTTGATAAATCTTACAAGTCAGCTTGAATAGCCAAAAACTGGGAGACAGATCCACTAAATCGGTATGTCCGTATATGGTTGATAGTCCGTGGATACTGAGACAAACAGGTGCCTGTCAAACTTTCCACACTTGAAGGCAAATAGCAGTTGACTAACCACAAAACTGAAGACTCGATCGTTCGTCGTTCTTGTGTAAAACACAAAGTGAGAGAGATGGTGAGTTGGTTATATATTACATAAAGTAAACCCCGCCCACAGTATAGTTGCCAACCAATCAGTGTTTGTCTAACATAAGATGTGGATCAATTCTAAGACCAACACCGTGATTGGTTGTAAGCCACACATCGGTTTGTGTGTTTTACAAGTCAAGCTGCCGCCGCAAGCCACAAGCAGACTCATCTCAAAGGCCGGCGGCCTGCACATATTTTGGCCGTAATATAGAACAGATAGCAGCCATGTTTTTTAATTGTTTTGGTCTTACACCACCCTCAGGTTCGATCTGATTCAAGTCCGACACCTACGCCGACATGGAGGGTCATCTTTACTTTTTTATTTTTTATTTTTTTTTCCTTCAAGGATTTCCTTTAACGATCTGAAAGTGTATGATGCTAGTGTTCGGGGGCACTTATCTACCCCTTTTCACCGCTCACCAACCCCTTAACAACGAATATCACTAAGCCGCCCTCTTTACTTTTTTAAGGTTTTCCTTTATACTATGTAATGGTAGTGCATAAACCACTACAGGTCTCTACAGATCACTAATAACCGCAATAGGAAAACTGGAGCTATTGGCATTACAGCGTAAATTGCGCGTCAGGCAATCTCTCCCGCATTGATCGACACACGATTCACTTGAGTTCTCCTTTGTTAACATATAATGGTGATATAATTAATAGTACCAACTGTCGCCAGCACACCTAATTCCCAATACACATTATTTCTTTTACTATACACCTGCGGACAATACTGACTTTTTGGTCACAGATGTTGTAAACCAACCTTTAACAAAGATACGAAACACGTGACACCAATGTTACTTTAACAGATTCACCACATAGCGGGATTCGCTTCTCTGGCGCCTATGTTGGGTATAGTTATCAACCAGCCGCGTTATTCGAATCGTCAATGACGCCACCTAGCTCCGTTACATACTCGACCACTGCCACACTACGCCACCACACAGTAGGTTTCGAACCTTTCAAGCGCTATGGCAGCAACTAGACACCACTGTTATACGTTTACGGCTTAGTATACACTTAAAAAGAGCCGCCTAGGGTGGACATCCTTATCGAACCGCGGCGTGAATCGACTCTCAAACGATGCCTACGGCACCACCTATCCCCGTTACACACTCGACCACTGCCACACTACCCCACCACACAGTGAGATCCGAACCTGTTGCATGGTAGGGCACCCAAGAGACACCCAAGTTACACATTGGTGATATCCCACTATGACAAACTACACACCCCCTATGACAACTAGGTACACCCATACGTGATAAACTGGTAACCTTACCAACGAAAAAGCATTGAGATTCGAACTCAACACCGCCAAATGAGGGGGGTCTATGGTACCAACTTAACCTATTATACACCCCAGTTACACATTGGCGATACCCCGACACACTCTATCGAATTGGTTATCGCACCATTTGCAATGCGACTGTGGTACCAACTAACCCCGTGTCTCAATTCATTTATCATTGTTTACATATACCGATGATCTGATTAAAAACGCCACCTATCGCCGACCGGTGTAATTTACAAACCACATTATTTCTGGTACGGACAATATCGACTTTTTTGCTGACAGTTGTTCGCCGATCTTAACAAAGATACGAATACATCAACCCGTAACAGCCGGCGCAAACCAATCGATTATGCATAAATTATGTTCCGCCACTCCCCTTCTTTGAGCTTACTATTTTATTCCGGCACCTCCCCGCACCTCCCGCACCTTCTTCTTTGTTCTTTGTTATCCCTCAAAAAACCGCCCTCTTTGCGGTGGATATCTTTCCTATATACTACTAACGTGTACCTAATATGACAAGTATTGAAATACTACAGATTTCAACAGCACTTGATCCACGCTACAAATACCTGATGTGTTTGTCAAAAGATGTAAAAGAACGAACCTGGTCACGTATTAAACAACAAATAGCAGTTTAATCGAAATTAACTATTAATTAATCGTTAATTTTGCAAAAATTAACTATTAAATTGAAATTAATCGGTCGCAGCCCTAATGTGTGTGTGTGTGTGTGTGTGTGTGTGTGTGTATATATATATATATATATATATATATATATATATATATATATATATATATATATATATATATATATATATATATATATATATATAAGAATACTTTGATAATTAACAGTGGGAAGGTCATTAATGAACATCACAGTAATCGGGGAGATACTAGAACAAGCGACAATGTTCTCAAATCGTGGACATGCAAAGACAGATGATGACAAAAGTGAAACAGAAATCAAATAGAGAATAGAAGTGGCCAAAAATGTTCTCAACATCATGAAATCAGTACTAACATCTAGAGCAGTGGTTCCCAAGCTTTTCAAGCAGAGGGCTATATCTACTATTTTCGGTAGTTAAGCGGGCCACAACGTTATAAAATTATAAAAGTCGTGCAATATCATTCTTACTTTTCTTAACTTTCGTCAACAAAATTCTAAAACTTTAAAGGCAGTCTGTGTCAGTACTACACTGCGGTCATTTTTTGGTTTACAATCAAAATTTCATTTAACAATAAATTTTTAATCAGTTTCGAAAAACGCTATTAATGTAATTAATTTACAATTGTAACTGTTCTTCATAACCAGTTACTTAAGTTCAGATGCCAATTTATCAATGTCTGGGCACAAATCTGTCGTGCCCAAAGTCATAAGCGCAGCTAGGTTCCTGTCTGTGAGTCTGGAACTTTGCTCATTTTATAACGGTCATTGGGGAAAATGACTGCTCGCATCTGTAAGTCGAACCAAAGCGACAAATGTATCTCTGGGCGAATGAACGCAAGTGTTCAAATTGTTCGACAGGCAATAGTCGCCAGAATGAAATCACATGATCAACTGAAGGTGAAGCAAGCAGCTCCAGACATTGACATCTCAGTGCAGAATTGCATTTCAAATCAATTACTTCGTGCTGAAGGATTTAGTGTAATTGACAGAGCTTGGCAATAAGAAATACAAACGGATTTATGAAGAGGGCAACATTATGCTCCACTATTGTGAACTCTTGAAATCTCGAATGAAAGATATCCAGAAGACGTTCAACTTTTACTTTGTACTGTAACAAGTTAAATTTCTTTTACACCACTTGTTGGATACACTTTTAAAGTCCCTTCAGTCGGCTGTCCGATAAACAGTCGTAGTCTCATTTTAAATGAAGAAATGCATCACACAAATTTGTGAATAGACTTTTTTTTTCCACTGGATCCTCGCATTTAAAGAGTTTAAATGAGACGTGATGTCCACCCAACATGTCAGGTCATTAAGCCAGTCATGGTTCAGCGGATATTCCCGTTCTGTAGGCAATGCATTTTATTTTTTCAGACAGAAACAGATAGACACTATCTTTCACTGCCCAGAAACGTGACAGAACTTTCCCTTTAGATAGCCATCTGACATCACAGTGTAACAGTAGCTCACCTTATTCCTCGTTCAGGTCTGATAGAAACTATTTGAACTAACGCCTGTTCAGCGCCTTACTTCGAATTTTGTTCACACATCTCAGAACAACATCAATGACATGTTTCAGATTTAAAGTCGTTCCACACAGAGCTTCTTGGTGAATGATACAATGATATTTTAATATAGTGCTGCCAAGAAACTGTTCCAATAATGCTAGACATCCAGACTTTTTACCCGTCAAATCCAGGAGCACCATCGTAACAGACGACAACATGGCGCCTTGCGCACTCTGATTGGTCGACAAGGCTGGGATATGAGAACTTCATAACGTTTCGTTGTGAACTGAACAGGCGTATTCGATAATATATAAGCATAACAACCACGAGCAGAGTAAATTATCGCACGCTGACGGGGCGCTCCGACTGCATTTTAAAAAAAAATTATTAAAACATATTATATTAAACAACGAGGCCCCGCGTGCCACTTTCTTACAGCTGGCGGGCCACAAGTGGCCCGCGGGCCGTGGTTTGGGAACCTCTGATCTAGAGAGATTAACAATGCATTAAAATGAGAATTGTCAAATGCTATGTCCTGGAGATATGATATACAGAAGAATATGTCGTGTGTCAAGAAAAGAAAAACAATCAAATACAGGTAGGTCCCGCTATACGTCGCTTCGGTTTACGTCGGTTCGCTAAACGTCGTTGTCACATAGGGGACTAACTTCACTTTAAGTAGCTACGTTTCGCCATAACGTCGTTTTCAGGCTAGGACAAATCATGCAGGTGCTGACAAAATCAAAGAGGGTGCTAAATACGTAACCCCCTTGAGTGCTTCCAAGATCACTCGTACCAGCAGTATTCTTATGGAGAACATGGAAGCACTATTGGCCGTCTGGATTGAAGACCAGAACCGACGGAATATGCATGTGAGCAAGATGGTTATCCAAGAGAAAGCAAAGTTTCTCAATGAAGATCTAGCTAAGAAAGCGGATGAGAGCAGTACTAGTAGTGCTGATGATAGTTTTGGAGCGAGTCGTGGTTGGTGTCAGCGCTTTAAGAAGCTTTCACACCCGCACAACATTCAGACAACAGGTGAAGCGGCGAGTGCTGATACTGCAGCTGCAGAGCATTTCCCTGCAGAGTTAAAGACCATGATTGAGGAGGGTGGTTACTGTGCAGCAAACATTTGATAGCCAGGAAAAGAGACAGGAAGAGGTTACAGTTTCATCATCAGATGAAGAGGCAGAATTTAATGCCTCTACATCCCAATAACTCTACCACTCGCCCTTCACCCCACCTCTATTTAGCCAATACATATCAACAGCCATAAAAATAAACATTACTGTGGTATACAATACACCGTATTTCATTTAATTCTATGGGAAACAGTGTTTCACGTCGTTTCACTTAACGTCGCGTTTTCCAAGAACGTAACCCCGACGTTAACCGGGGCCTATCTGTACAGAGTTTCAAGAAATAACGGGAAATGAAAAGAGATTTATTGAAAGAAATTAAAAAGAGACAAGTGGAATATTTAGGCCACGTTGATACAACTAAGATGATAACTTCAAGAGTTGGCCGAAGAGCAGTATGACAGAATGTACGATCAAGGTCTCTATCTTATTGTTGCATGTACTGTTACAGTTTGATACGCCTTTTCCAGACAATCATTGTTAGTTATTCTGGCAGTCCAAGTTATCCGCAACATTCGTCCCATAAACCACGTCTCCTTTGCTTCCGAGCTTTTCCTAATGTATTCACTAAAATTCATGATTCGCTGCCATTCAATATTAATGCAGAAAATATCAACAGCTTGAGAACCCTTCATGCAGCTGAAATAGCGTGAGAAATGAATGCTTATATAATGATCGGCACAAGTATAAATGTTAGAAGTGCATATTAATGACAATTATTTTATGATTAGGCGCTAACAAGTTATTTTAATAACAATTGTTATTTAAAGTATTGCTTTATATCTTCTAGCGTGTATGTAGCAATGTCAGGAAACTAAACCAAATCCCACAAAGAGACAACTGACCACGTGAAATGTCGATATTAGCGACTCTATACAGAGAATTCAAAGACGTATAGGCTAACAGTTAGCATTAATCAATATTCACTTGAAATAGGCAAATAGCTCGGAGGCATGTATCGATGTTTTCATACCATAACTGAGAGAATAACTGTTATTAATAACGCTTTGATAACATGAGTGACACGGTTTTCAAAAGCCAAGTTAAAATATAGAAGTCAAGGAAGACAGCGAGAATCGATTCTTGAGTCTGTTTCCGTGACTAGAAAAACATAACAGCACATGGATTTGTTCATTATGATCTCGAAGGCACTTGATGATGATCATGGTAATGATGACCACGATGGGGTTTATTATGTTAATGGTGATAACTGTGTAAATGATGATGATGATGATGATGATGATGATGATGATGATGTTAATGGCAAAAGCAGTGATAGTGTATATGATGACGACCACGATGAAGAAGATGACCGTGATGATTATAAAGAAGATGATGATGTTAGTGATAAAGAAGAAGGGGAAGAAGAGGAAGAAGAAAATGAAAAAGAATATAATTAAGAATATAAAAAAGGAGGAGAATAAGAACAAGAACAAGAATATGATCAGTGTGGTTATGACGATTATATTGATGAAAATTATGTTGATGATTATGATTAGGATGCTGATGAAGATGATGATGCGGGTAATATTGATATTTAGGGCTATGAAAATATGATGATGTCCAAGATGATGTATTTGATGACGCCCGTGATGATGACAATGGTGATGCTGGTGGTTTATAGCAAAGAAGAAGATGGAGAAGAAGAAGCAGATGTTCATGGTGATGATTAATAAATAATATTTTGGATGGGGAAGGGGTGATAATGCCTACGCACAATCCGAAAATGTGGTCGACCGGTCGGTCGGTCGGTCGGTCAGTCGGTCGGTCGGTCGGTCGGTCGGTCGGGGGGAATGCTTTTACATCTGTCCTGTACAGTGACCTGCATGTTCGGAACAATGGTTACCGGCTGTTGCTGAATTGACTGATTTGCCTATTCGGTTCTCGAGTGCATTTTTCAGGAGACTCCCGGGAGTCGGCGCTGAAGCTGCGGAGTTCGTGCTTTATGCGACACTTTCGGCGGGTCGCCCTGCGGTAAAAGACCGAGCCATATGAGAAAACCCGGGTCAATGAGGTCTTTCTGGTGACTGCCGATTCCATCGACTATGAATGAACTGTGGTTTTCGTGGATTAATTTTGTGTTGGCATTCTGGCGGCGGCATTATGCACAGTGTACCTGTGCGGGCGGTTGGATTGCCGAGACTCCTGCCTATTCCATTTTTCACATTGGACAGTGGGGAGCATTTTGTGTGATATTCACTGGCACAGGAACGGAGCATAATGGGGACGACCCGTTGCCGTGAAGTTGGAACCTCGACTAACTAACTAACTACCTAACTAACTAACTATCTAGAAAAACAAGAACATAACAAGGACAAACTAACAAAAAGACGAGGAAGAAAAGCTCAAAATACAAGTTTTCGTCAGCCTCTTGTGAGCCAATACTATTTATAACCTTCATATACCTAACACATAAACACATCTGTTCACACCTTTCTAAATCAAGTCATTATATTGTTGATATTTCTTCTTTTATACTAGTCACCCTATTGTGTTATAAAGGTTTTTAATAATAATAATATTGCCAATTAACTTCATTTTACAGCTTTTTCTTGACATTCACATTAAGCCTACCTGCTGTATAATTGGGTTGTCAATGTCTAGTGTTCTTTAGACCTTAGACCATATTTAATCATGGTTTCAATCATGGTTTTCCTAAACAATATTTTCGGAAAGCCTTTCCATATTTTAAGCACGAGGTATTACATGGACTGGCCAAATATGAAGGAGCTACCATTTGACAGTAAACGGTACTGCTTTTGGTCGCGCCGAGTGCCGCTCACCAAATCCAACACCCCCTCCCTTTTCCCATTGTGTCAACGGCTTTAGGCGGAGGGGCTGCAATCAGGAGGGTATGAGCCTTACCCGAGTGCGAGGAAATGCAAGCTAAAGACTCAATTTCGTATCAGGGCACACCAGGCCCTAAGCCTTCGGTCGGCAACTGGTCTAGGTGGAAACTACAACAGGCGGACAGTTAGAGCATTGATTTGCTGATCCGGCAGCTTCTGTAGCTGGTCTTCTTCCAGATGTATTGGTGTTAACTTTTCTCTGGAGTAAACTAAGGCAGGCCGAGAGAGGGATCATGAATTTGTTATGCTATGGAGGGGTATAATTCCATTTTTTTAAGTCTCCGTGGCAAAATAGTCAAGCCGTCTGCCACTATGGTGTGGGTTCGATTCCTGGCTAATTCTTTCGGTTCACAAGTGCATTTTGCTCAGAGACGCTTGGGGATCGTAGCTGGAGCTGCTGAGTTCGTGCATTGTGCGACCCTTTTGGCAGGCCATTCTGCAGAAAGAGACCAAACTATATGGGATAATACCTGATGCCATGAAGTCCATTCCCTCGACTTTTAAGACATTTTTAAAAACTCCATTTTACAAACTATCGTCTATCAAGACAGCAAGGTACCAGTTAATACTACAATATGTTACTGTGATAAAAAAATGTTAGTTGCAAATTCTTTATAGGACGTGATAGTAAACACCAGCATTATCTGGCTGCTCGTAATTCCTGGGCAAATTTACGTTCAGTAGTTTGCCATAGATTTCTGAACGATCAGCACCCATACCATTTCATAATAAAAACAAACGTAAGACGGTCTGCTGTCAAGTCGCCCACAGCTGTGTTTCGAATGCGGTATGCGGGATTACGAATTGCGTCCATGACCCTTCACCGCAGAGACAGCTTGGTGTGATAGCGCACCTGCAAAAATACCTACACAAATATGTGTCAGGGAAACAGCTCACACATACTTTTGCAACCACTATTTGCTGGTGGTTGAAGCAGTGTTTTCGGAACTGCGGATTAATTACCGCTTACCCAGCCGGCACCTGACAGTGTACACGGTATAATATTTATGTTATGAACTGGAAACAATTAGGTATATTTTGCTCCTGCGAAAAGAAGAGACTTACTAAACACAGACACAATACACATTTACATACCTTACACGTTAAGAAAATCCATCCTACAACGGTGAACAACCACGTGTGACTTATCCAAAAAATCAGAAGTATTCAATAAATATATAAAATGAAATAATAAAATAACAAATAAGTACAAAAGGACAACACAGAAGTGCCGACGTTTCGATTCTAAGAATCTTTGTCAAGGACAGGACAACACAAATAGATGAACAACGAAAAACAAGAACAATAAAATAACGCAACTACTCGCAAATATGGCAGTTGTGCCGGTTTTTTTTTTTTTTAGTCTTGAGCAACCGGTATATAACAGGATATGCAACTAACTCTAACTCTAATTTTCTAATAGAAACATGAAGGCATAGAGATAATAAATAAGTAATAATAACAATAATAATAATAAAAGCAAAGCAGTCTTTTATTTATCTCTATAAATCCACCTTTCATCCTACACTAGCTAATAAGGTCTTTGGAATGTCATCCGTCATCCTCAGCCACAATGCTTATTATGTAAGTGCTAATTTCAGCGGTTTCCCTCAGGGACAGATCTGTACGCCAGCTTAACCAAGTTCCAACATATCGCCGACATCCCAGAGAGCCTGACCTCATTTCGCAGATTGTCAAGTGTGTATCGCCTGGTGTGTCTTGGTTCCATATTCTCAGAGACGACAGAAATGTCACCGGGGATGAAGTACGCCGTGTTTTATTTGATTTTGTAGTCTTCGTCTGAAGTATTCAAGGCACCGGAACGTTATAACCTGAGTGAAATGTGATTATATAGAATTCTCATTCGACAACCTCAAGGGAACAGATTAAGGAGGTGGAAACGCACACATGTTTACGCTGTACCGTAGACAAGCAGGAATTGAGAGTTAACCGCACATCTTTTACCGGATGTAGCAGTCAACTCCTGCATATTTTGGCTGTTTGAGATTTCCGGGCAAGTTTACGTTCAGTAATTTGCCATTACTTTCTGAACGACCGGCACTCATACCATTGTATGGAAACCAACGCAAGACGGTCTGCTTCCAAATTGCCCGCAGCTGTGTTTCGAACGCGGAATGCGGGATTACGAGTTGTGTCCGTAACCCTTTTGTCACAGAGTCATGTGAGACAGACATTACAGTAAGAACACTGAAGGCGGGAGGTGATTTAATTTTATTAGGAATTTTTGCGGAATTCAATGGAAATTAAATCGATAGTCTATTTACTTTTGTCTGCCCCTATATAAAATTCCATATCTCAGTAACTAACTGAGGGAAAATGATGCAACAAAAACAATTTTTGTTCTGGAGATTGTACAGCAGATGTCAAAGTTTGTTTATATGCGGTATATAATTTAACTGTCAGAGATGAAGTGCACATTATAAAATGTATTACGTCTTCACACGGAAACATTAGCGTTGAATCGTTAATTTTCTTGTGGGACATGGGATTGGCCTTATGAAAAGAGCCTCGCGTAGTAGAACGGGACATTACTGTAAAACACGTTTGTTAGCGAGAAATCATACGTTTTTCACCAACACATCAAATAAATGTCACCGCTTTCCATGATTTAAGTTGCTTTTGGACCTATCAAAGATATATTCCTTGGGTGGGGGTAAATATAAGACGGCAGGAAAAATTTAATAACGATGCAACAGACAAATTTCAAAATAATTGATCGTGAATGAAGGCATTCATTTCTGGACAGACTATAGTACCTAACTTATAATATTTATGTCTACAGTTAAACGAATACTCATGTATGGGAATATGAAGAACATGTAAAGAAATTACTAATAAAATTTAAAAAAAACATCTTTTACAGGACGTCGCAGTCAACACCACCACCACTTTTTGCGGTTGTGATATCTTGGCAAGTTTACGTTGTGTAGTTTGCCACTGCGTTCTGAATGGCTGGTACCAATATCATTTCGTAAAATACCAACGCAAGGCAGTCTGCTTCCTAATTGCCAGCAGCTGTGTGACGGAGCCTGCTAATAAAATACAAACATTCATTAAATGGTACCGAACAGGAACAGACAGACTTTAATGGCAGGACAGAATCATTAATAGGGGGACAGGTGAGAGAACTAGACAGATTCTAACGGGGGAAGTGGAAGGGGGGGGGGGGGATATGAAGAATAGATTCTGATACTAGTACAACCGAAAATTCCTTTCTCCGGAATCTGTAGGGCAAACGGCAAAGAAATAACTCTCTCTCTCTCTCTCTCTCTCTCTCTCTCTCTCTCTCTCTCTCTCTCTCTCTCTCTCTCTCTCTCTCTCTCTCTCTCTTTCTCTCTTTCTCTCTCTCTCTCTCTTTCTCTCTTTCTCTCTCTCTCTCTCTTTCTCTCTTTCTCTCTCTCTCCCTCACTCTCTCTCTGTCTCGCGCGCGCGCGGAAAAGAGAATAATGAGGAGGAATTGCAGGAAGCTGTGGGAGATAGCAACAGATGGAACTTCTTGCTGTGTTGGTAGAGGCCTATGCACCAATTTGGGGGGGGGGGGGGATAACGGTCACGAGGAGAAGATATTGAACCGAATCTCGGACTGCATCATTGTAGTCCAATTGACCAGTGTAGGGGTTGAACCTCGGCATCAGCTTAACAAATGTTTAAGAGCGACGCCGATATACTTTCATATGACTGAGTCTTTCGAGGAGTGAATGTTGTTTAATCATTGACCACACTAATATATGGGAGCTGCGCTAGGATATTGTAGACGACGCCTGTCTGCCCGCCATGTTCTCATGAGGTCCGATCTGTATTGCGGCGGAATTATAAAATTGACATGGTTGATCTATGTCAACGCAGCCGGAAATGCGTAACAGGATGTAGCTTGGAAAGTAAAGGCGGCCGGTGTGAGCACTGACCACATCAGGCCCAGAGTGCGGGTTGGTCTATACAAGTAGGCGTATGCCCAGTGCGTCTTTATACGTGTACAAGAATCCTCTACTTACTTAAACATTAATTGCATGTCCTTTATACGACGTCACAATCAACCCCAGTATGTATTGGATCAGTGGTTCTCAACCTTTTTTGGCCCACGCACCCCTTCACCATATGTTCAGAATGTCATGCCTCCCCCTTTCATATTTCCTCCCTATAACCCCCCCCCCCCCCCCCCCCTTTACACAGTATACGTACAAATGAAAGCTAAATTTAATAACACATACTAGAACAAGTCTAGACATCTACATAAAACGTGATTTGCACTTACGCTTACCATTTGCACTTGCGCTTACGTTATAAAACACATTTTAGACAGGCGAGAAGTACAGAACCGTAAAGTATGGAGGGAAAACCCATATCAAGTAATCGGTTCTCGTATTAACCAACCCCGGAAACCTTAAAATTCCCCCTGGGGGAATTCCCCACCAGTTGAGAACCACTGTATTGGATTTTTGTGATTTACTCGTAATTTCAACGTTGCCATTGCTTTCTGGGCGACCTACGTACACTAACTTATACGAAAGAGAACAGAGAGCGATTTGATTGCCAAGTGGCCAAGTAATATTATGTTGGATTGTGCATTCAGTGGTATCCCTCATTCTGGATGTGCCCTAACCGTTCACGCGGTGTCTCTGACAGAGGTAACGTCTTTAAATCGTATTCAATGACCCCCCCAAAAAAAATCTCCAGGTATGAGAACACCGAGTACAACAGCCCGTGTTCCGTTTGAGCAGCTGCAGTTTCTCTCAGGAATTCCAGAGACACCATCTTTACATTGAACTCTCAGGGGTTCCCTTGCAGCAAGGTCTTCAGTGTAATCAATTCCAGAATCTAGTTTTTCTTTGAATGTAACATTTATTAATAGTTAATCGTAGCTATTGTTCTAAACGCATGAATTACTCAAGCACACACGCAGTCACAAACATGTATACGCCGAGGCACCGAAAACACAAACCCACAGCTACACGACACACGCACATTCGCAATAGAATTCTAAGCAAAACAAAGCAAACACGCTCAAAGGCACCTGATACCAACACCCAAAATGGCTGGTTGATGAACATGTTAATGGTAACCTCACACGGTGAGATGTAATTTGACAATATCACATGACGCGCGCGGTCTTGTCCGGTAAATTAGCACGACATAATGTCATCTATGAAGTATAAAACAAACAGAAAGAGTCCCAATTTCTAACTGCGGTGTTGGCAACCGCCTTTATATCATCCTGAACAATTAGCCATCATATTTACTGAAGCTATTTTACAGCGCGAATAATAAATACAGGACTACCGTAAATTGGCTCACTGTTGCAGAAATAATGACTGCTGGGCCTATATCTTCCCGATAACAGCTGTATACGAATTGCATGCAGATCGACATAGAAGAGGAAACAGAGGGGAAGAGGAAGAGCCATCACATTATCGTCCTGAGAGCTTGAAGCGTACGTTCGTGAGTATGTCACAAATCTGGAATGGAAGCGTGACATGATCAGAAAAGTCATACAAGACCTTCAGCTGAACAACCTGGCATAATTTGTCGTGGCAAGTTAGAACTGGAATTGTATTTAGTACTCTTTGGCCATGTGATGAGAAGAGGGGGATTGAGGAATACAACATGACAGATCAGTTGGGAAAGATGCATAGGCAGGTTAAGAGAAATTATGCTGGATGGCCTGAGACGGTAGCATAAAGCAATGACCCGGATTTGATCCAGACGACCAGGGACCAAGATCTGTGGAGAGACACGAACGCCCACGCCAGCTGCACACCTGATGATGATTAAACACTAGGGGACACAGTCGATGAAGAATCACGTGCTCTTGCATCTTGCACATTTCCTTGTCTTCAGGTACCTGGTCTGAGGCAGGACTTGCTGATCACGAATCTCCACTCCCCTCTGCCATTTATATTATAGTGTGTGTGCGCGCGCGCGCGTGTGTGTGTGTGTGTGTGTGTGTTTGTGTGTGTGTGTGTGTGTGTGTGTGTGTGTGTGTGTGCTAGCTTTGAACTTAAGCATAGTCCAAACACGTGCTGCTACGTAAGTGCACTGGACTGATTTGTTTCCATGTGGGTTAGCTTTCCCTATTACCAGTGTCCCTCGCCATCTGGCGAACCTATCTCGACGTCTGAAGTACTTGTCATTTATGTCCCCAAGTCCAGGACGAGAAGTCAACATTTTAGTCCGACTGACCGATGTAGGTTTTGAACCCGCTGCCTCGGCATTCGCATAAGGGAAGTTAAAGAGCGAGAAGTCTAATCTATTCGTCCATATTGACCCTCTCATATTTTTAAGAAATTGATGTTAATATTATTATTATTTTGTGTCCAACTGTTTGCGTTTCTATATTTCTATGCCTTTTCTGCCCAGTAGTTTCCCACATACGCTCTATTGTCTATCCCACTTTTGTAATGATAACACCAACAGGTAAATGAAATATCAAAATACTTTCTGCTGTTGAGTTGTGAAGTGTTAGGCCGTCACATATTCTAGGTAAACTACATATGAGGTGACATGACCAGTTCCCTTCCCGTCATATTTCCTGTCCATTCGTATAGAGAAGCTCCCATAGATATCAGCACCTCAGTGTGTTTTCTGCACTGTCCACGATATTCTCAACATTCTTCTCATAAACCACATCCCCACTGTCTCTAGTTTCTTCGTCGGCCTGCGTAGTTCAAGGACAATTAGCAGCCGTACATATCGACTCCATGGTAAGAATATTTCTTCTTCTTCGCTGTACACCACAATGGCGCCAATATGCATATATCCATAAACAGTTTTAAAAAGTTACTTGCATATCCTTTACACGACGTCGCAGTCAACCCCAGCATTTTTGGTTGTTGTGATTAACGGATAAGTTTACGTTCAGTAGTTTGCCATTGCTTTCCAAATCACCGAAACTCATACTGTTGTATGAAAACCACCGCAGCGGTCTGCTTTCAAATGACCCACAGCTGTGTTTCGAACACTCGTAACCCATTCGCCCCAGAGCCGGCATCCAAAGAAAGCAGGAGAAATTTGAGCTTGTTGACATCTCCATTGTTTCTCTTCACGTGGAGAGGGAGCATGCCAGAGTAGTTTTATCTGTTCTACATTGGCTGGACACTCCTGCAGGAATCGTTTAGCTTTCATTTTACCAGTCCCACAATTACGTTCACCAGTATCTCCTATTTTTAGTTCATTACACGTGTGGTATTTGCGTCTGCTGTGTCCTGTGCGGAGTCTTAAGACTGCTGCTTGTTCACTTCGGTGGAGTTTGTAATATGCATCTTGTAACCGGTGACCTAGGTTCTCTGATTCCCAATGGAGTCTATCCATCTATCATGTGCCATGCCGATCAGCGTGGGAGGTCATGTTATGCCATCTCACTCGATCACCAGAGTCGTGGATCAACTCTATGATCCTGTCTCGACCATGACACGTGGCCAAGCCATCCAGGAATTTACTTCTCATTGGGGTTTATAATTGCATCTAATAAAACTCTCGACCTAGTCATGTTCAAAATCATGCTAAAAGATGTTTTTGCAAGCCCTACCGCGTGACGACTGGAAGAGAGGCGGGCGCAGACCAAGTGAAATTATGTTGGATAGACTGAAAAGGTGGCATGGAGTAATATCATCAGCAGAGTTGATCCAGAACACCAAAGACCGAGATCTGTGGACAGATATGAATGCCTACGTCCTCCGGCAAGGCACGTGATGATGATAGTGGTGGCTAGACCCATATTTCATTAACCAACGGATACTTGGCAGGGAATGAGTTCAGTATCGTGCGGACATAGAAGAGGAAACAGAGGGGAAGAGGAAGAGCCATCACATTATCGTCCTGAGAGCTTGAAGCGTACGTTCGTGAGTATGTCACAAATCTGGAATGGAAGCGTGACATGATCAGAAAAGTCATACAAGACCTTCAGCTGAACAACCTGGCATAATTTGTCGTGGCAAGTTAGAACTGGAATTGTATTTAGTACTCTTTGGCCATGTGATGAGAAGAGGGGTATTGAGGAATACAACATGACAGATCAGTTGGGAAAGATGCATAGGCAGGTTAAGAGAAATTATGCTGGATGGCCTGAAACGGTAGCATAAAGCAATGACCCGGAGTTGATCCAGACGACCAGGGAAAAAGATCTGTGGAGAGACACGAACGCCCACACCAGCTGCACACCTGATGATGATTAAACACTAGGGGACACAGTCGATGAAGAATCACGTGCTCTTGCATCTTGCACATTTCCTTGTCTTCAGGTACCTGGTCTGAGGCAGGACTTGCTGATCACGAATCTCCACTCCCCTCTGCCATTTATATTATAGTGTGTGTGTGTGTGTGTGTGTGTGTGTGTGTGTGTGTGTGTGTGTGTGTTAGCTTTGAACTTAAGCATAGTCCAAACACGGGCTACTGCGTAAGTGCACTGGACTGATTTTTTTCCGTGTGGGTTAGCTTACCCTATTACCAGTGTCCCTCGCCATCAGGCGAACCTATCTCGATGCCTGAGGTACTTGTCATTTATGTCCCCAAGTCCAGGACGAGAAGTCAACATTTTAGTCCGATTGACCGATGTAGGTGTTGAACCCACTGCCTCGGCATTCGCATAAGGGAAGTTTAAGAGCGAGAAGTCTAATCCATTCGGCCATATTGAACTCCTCATATTTTTAAGAAATTGAAGTTAATATTATTGTTATTTGTTTTCCAACTGTTTACGTCTCTATTTTTCTATGCCTTTTCTGCCCAGTAGTTTCCCACATACGCTCTATTGTCTATCCCACTTTTGTAATGATAACACCAACAGGTAAATGAAATCTCAAAATACTTTCTGCTGTTGAGTTGTGAAGTGTTAGGCCGTCACATATTCTAGTAAAACTACATATGAGGTGGGATGACCAGTTCCCTTCCCGTCATATTTCCTGTCCATTCGTATAGAGAAGCTCCCATAGATATCAGCACCTCAGTGTGTTTTCTGCACTGTCCACGATATTCTCAACATTCTTCTCATAAACCACATCCCCACTGTCTCTAGTTTCTTCGTCAGCCTGCCTAGTGCAAGGACAATTAGCAGCCGTACATATCGACTCCATGGTAAGAATATTTCTTCTTCTTCGCTGTACACCACAATGGCGCCAATATGCATATATCCATAAACAGTTTTAAAAAGTTACTTGCATATCCTTTACACGACGTCGCAGTCAACCCCAGCATTTTTGGTTGTTGTGATTAACGGATAAGTTTACGTTCAGTAGTTTGCCATTGCTTTCCAAATCACCGAAACTCATACTGTTGTATGAAAACCACCGCAGCGGTCTGCTTTCAAATGACCCACAGCTGTGTTTCGAACACTCGTAACCCATTCGCCCCAGAGCCGGCATCCAAAGAAAGCAGGAGAAATTTGAGCTTGTTGACATCTCCCTTGTTTCTCTTCACGTGGAGCGGGTGCATGCCAGAGTAGTTTTATCTGTTCTACATTGGCTGGACACTCCTTGCAGGAATCGCTTAGCTTTCATTTTACCAGTCCCACAATTACGTTCACCAGTATCTCCTATTTTTAGTTCATTACACGTGTGGTATTTGCGTCTGCTGTGTCCTGTGCGGAGTCTTAAGATTGCTGCTTGTTCACTTCGGTGGAGTTTGTAATATGCATCTTGTAACCGGTGACCTAGGAGCTCTGATTCCCAATAGGGTCTATAATTGCATCTAATAAAACTATCGACCTTGTCATGTTCAAAATCATGTTAAAAGATTGTTTTCGCAATCCCTACCGCGTGACGACTGGAAAGATCAGGAGGAAGAGAGGCAGGCGCAGACCAAGAGAAATTATGTTGGATGGACTTAGACGGTGGCATGGAGGAATATCATCAGCAGAGTTCATCCAGAACACCAAAGACCGAGATCTGTGGAGAGATATGAACGCCTACGTCCTCCGGCAAGACACGTGATGATGATAGTGGTGGCTAGACAAATATTTCATTAACCAACCGGCATTCGGTGGGGAATGAATTCAGTATCGTGCGGACAGGCCTCCTGTACTTCCCCATTCATTTCCTGGTTCTCAGTTTAGGCTTGGTCGACCCGTTTTTTGTTTTTTTTTGTTTTTATAAATATTTTTTGAAAATTCGAATCCGCCTGAATGAGGATCGAAAACCATGACCACCAGGAAGGCTGGCGAGCGCCTAGCGACTAATCTACCGCGTAGCTGCCATTATAGATTTCCAGGCAAGGGCCATCTTCTACCTTTTGTTGCCAATATATCAGCCTTTTCATTTCCACACCGTCCTATGCTCAGTAGCAGCAAACCCCGTTTATCTGTCATCTTCATATCCAGATATGTTACACTCTGAGAGGTCCCATTGTATTACAACCTCTTGTATCGTCTTCATTTCAAGAAATGCTACAGCATGCGAGGTTCAATTCTATTACAACCTTTTGTATCGTCTTCATCTCCAGATATGTTACAATGTGAGAGGTTCCATTGTATTGCAACCTCTTGTACCGTCTTCATTTCAAGATAAGTTATAATGTGAGAGCTCCAATTCTATTATAACCTCTTGTATCGTCTTCATTTCCAGATATGTTACAGTGTGAGAGGTTCCATTGTATTGCAACCTCTTGTACCGTCTTCATTTCAAGATAAGTTATAATGTGAGAGCTCCAATTGTATTATAACCTCTTGTATCGTCTTCATTTCCAGATATGTTACAATGTGAGAGGTTCCATTGTATTGCAACCTCTTGTACCGTCTTCATTTCAAGATAAGTTATAATGTGAGAGCTCCAATTGTATTATAACCTCTTGTATCGTCTTCATTTTCAGATATGTTACAATGTGGGAGGTTACATTGTATTATAACGTCGTTTCCAGATATGTTGCAATATGAGAAATTCCATTTTAATACAACCTCTTTTGTAGACTTCATTTCCAGATATGTTACAATGTGAGAGGTTACATTGTATTATAACCCCTTTTATCGTCTTCGTTTCCAGATATGTTGCAAGATTAGAGATTCCATTTTAACATAACCTCTTTTATAGTTTTCGTTTCAATATATGTTGCAACGTGAGAGATTACATTGAATTACAACCCCTTTTAAGAGAAGAAAATTGTTTGAATATTTGTATCAACCTTTTGAGAAAAATGATCTCTGACCTTTAATAGCACTAGTGTTTATACGGAATTTTGAGAAGTGAATCTAATTCTGACTGAGTCAGTGGTACCGTTGTATGCAGATTTACAATTACCAGATCACGTGTCTCTTTTGTTCCATTCTCGACCACGTCAAGCCAATATTTAATGAATTTGAATTCAATGACCAAGATTACCTTTAATCACTAATTGTTATTCAAGGAATCGTTCGCGGAAGATGAAACAAAGATGAATCAATACCACGATGGGCAATGAGCATTTAAGATGACTAGATATGCAATACGAAAACATCCATTGTAGCCTTGAAGATGTCGTTTTATAGAAGAATGCTGAAATTTCATTGGGCGACAAAAATGAGCAATATGGACATTTTGATGACGTCTAAGTCGCAAAGAAAACGCATCACAAACATCAGATGGAAGTAGTCATAATTTTGTTTGGCCACATTAGTAAACACAAAACCTGGATCATGTGCAACCGGAAAAAATGTGTGGAATTATATATATATATATATATATATATATATATATATATATATATATATATATATATATATATCTATATATATATATATATATATATATATATATACAGAGAGAGAGAGAGAGAGAGAGAGAGAGAGACGAGAGAGAGAGAGAGAGAGAGAGAGAGAGAGAGAGAGAGAGAGAGAGAGAGAGAGAGGAGAGAGAGAGAGAGAGAGAGAGAGACGAGAGAGAGAGAGAGATGAGAGAGAGAGAGAGAGAGAGAGAGAGAGAGAGAGAGAGAGAGAGAGAGAGAGAGAGAGAGAGAGAGATATGAAGACAGAGATGGAAAGTTCTGTAGTCTAGCGTCATGGGCGTTAACACATAAATTGTTGCATGCTGTCGGAGATGGCAATTTTTGAGGAAGCATGACAGCCCACGCCATCCAGCAAGATACTTGATGATGAAGTCATCAAAGTGCATGGGGTAGAGTAAATGGCGAGGGACATAACATGTTCACGGCGCATTGTGATGAGAGTGACGTTATGTAAAGGACTTGTGATGATAGTGACGTTATGTAAAGTACGTGTGATGAGAGTGACGTTATATAAAGGACAAGTGATGAGAGTGACGTTATATAAAGGATTTATGATGAGAGTGACGTTATGTAAAGGACAAGTGGTGAGAGTGACGTTATGTAAATGACAAGTGATGAGAGTGGCGTTATGTAAAGGACAAGTGATGAGAGTGACGTTATGTAAAGGACTAGTGATGAGTGTGACGTTATGTAAAGGACAAGTGATGAGTGTGACGTTATGTAAAGGAAAGTGATGAGAGTGACGTTATGTAAATTACTAATGATGAAAGTGACGTTATGTAAAGGACAAGTGATGAGAGTGATGCTATGTAAAGGACGTGTGATGACAGTGACGTTTTGTAAAGGGCATGTGATGAAAGTGACTTTATGTAAATGACAAGTGATGAGAGTGACGTTATGTAAAGGACTGTGATAAAAGGGTCGTTATGTAAAGGACGTGTGATGAGAGTGACGTTATATAAAGGACAAGTGATGATAGTGACGTTATATAAAGGATTTATGATGAGAGTGACGTTATGTAAAGGACGTGTGATGACAGTGACGTTATGTAAAGGACGTGTGAACAGAGTGGCGTTATGTAAAGGACGTGTGATGAGAGTGACGTTATGTAAAGGATCTTCTTGTTCTTGTTCTTGTTCTTGTTCTTGTTCTTCTTCGTCTTCTTCTTCTTCTTCTTCTTCTTCTTCTTCTTCTTCTTCTTCTTCTTCTTCTTCTTTTTTAAAATAGCTTAGCGTGATAAATGGTATTCAGACATGCGGATTACTAATGGTTATGAGATTTCAGTCTTCTAGCTGTCTTTCGCAGATAAACAGTTGGATCAAAACGTTCGCTTGCCTCCTACTGTGCTTTCTATTGCCTGGCTCCCCGTCTATATTTTGCGTCAATTCATTGTGAGATCCTGTTAAATGCCTGTGCTTATTTATGTTTATTCAACAGAAATATATATTGCGCTAGATCAATGACATAACACGAGAATTACATTTGCATTTATTGATCAGTAGGTGAAGGAAACAAACATCATCAAACACACTGAACAAAACACAAATAACACAGGAAAACATTCTTCCCGGTATTTCAACTTGCTGCTATAGTTTGTGGACGACCAAGCACTAATAGCAAAATCAGAAGCTGAATTACAAGACCACACGAATAGTCTAAACGAAATGTGTAGGGAACATAACATGAAAATTAGCACAAGCAAAACAGAGGTAATGACTATAACAAAAGAAGAACAAACAACAACAATTAACTTAAACTTAAATTCACTTAAACAAGTAAAGAGTTTCAAGTACCTAGGAAGTATAATATCATCAAATGGCAGATCAGAAGACGAGATAGAAAATAGGTGCAATAAGGCAAATCAACTCATTGGACAAATGGCACCAATACTAAAGAACAAACATGTATCAATAACTACTAAGAAAGCTCTTTACAACACAATCTTCCTACCAACTCTGTACTACCAATACCAAACCTGGACAATTACAGAAAAAGAGAAAAGAAAAATCACAACAACAGAAATGATGTTATGGAGAAGAATACTCAACGTATCAAGAAGAGATAAGATCAGAAATGAAGAAATCAGGGAGTTATAGCAGCATTAGATTTTAATAGAAAGCAGCAAGTCAAATGGTTTGGCCATGCAAGTAGGTTACCAGTCAACAGCATGCCACAACAAGCAATGATGTACAGACCAGATGGAAGCAGAGGAAGAGGCCGACCACGTAAACGTTGGACGGAGGGAATAGCAGAATCCATGGGAATGTCGATATATGAAGCTCATAATCAGGCACTCTCACGAAGTTTATACTTCACCTCGACACCGCAAGGTACAAGGGTGGGTGAGGGATGTGTGTTATAACATTGTAATAAGCATTGTTTATGTCTACAACATTCATTTGACAATGTATTTTCCTATGTGAATGTATCATGCACTATTGATGAATGAAAGATGAGTGATTGGAAGGGCCGAATGTGAGACGGGCCTACGTGCCCAATTTGTAACCTAAGTTCTCCAATTTATGTCTTCTCATAACATGCCCCCAAAAATTGTGACTGTCTATGTCTAATTTCTCTAATCAGTTTACGATTTTCATGTGTTTCTTGTGGGACTTGGTCATTGGTTTTTCTGTCTGTCCATGATATTCTTTGCATTTTCCTCAACACATGAGATAATAATACTAATAATTTGTCCCGAATCAGTTTCCTACTGTAGGTCAGTGATGTGATAACTCCAGCACATGTTGTAGGTTTGAGAGCGAGGAGGAATTGGTGGCCAGTCTTTCCCTCACTTTGGCAAGCGACGAGCCCATGCGTCGTCGACGCCGCGTCCGATCCTGCTGATGACATTAGCAGAGCAGTTCGCTAGCGCCAAGAGATAATATGAGAATATGTGAATTCATCTCTTTCTGCTTACCCGGGATAGTATGGGAATGTGTAAATTCATATCTGTCTGCCTCCTTGGGATAGTATGAGAATATACCCGGGAAGGTTAACCCGGTCAACAAAAACCCACAGAGGACGGATGTGTCGGCCTAAGGGCGCAAATAAACTTGGCACAACGCAATTACATCTGGGAAAACAAAAATCAACTCCGGATGAACGCAGAAGTATAAAAATATGTGAATTCATCTTTTTCTGCCTATTTTAGCCTCTAATGCAGTTCCTGTCCATATATTATGGACACCAAGAATATCAAAACACCTCAACCTATGTGGTTTTATAAAGTTAGTTAGTTGCATTTCCCTTACAGAGCGTTGCATTCAACCGCAGCAATTTTTGGCTGTTTGTATCTTCTTGGCAAGTGTACGTTCAGTAGTCACTACCACACCTTCCGTGGCTGCTTCCTAAGACATTTTCTGGTACCTATTTTAGTCTGAATGCACCTTGGGGACCACATCATGGAAAACGTGTGTATTGTTGTAGATTCGAACACGAGACCATCGGTCCGACAGGCAAGGGTGCGAGTCGCTGCGGTACCGCGGCTAGAGTTAATGTGCTATCATGATAATCATTGTCATCATCTTGCTCTTATCTAGATAACTGTTCGGGTTCATACAGGCAACAATAACTTCGTTCGCTATGATATAGAACATTTATTGTATTGAATATACAGGTGGCGCAATGGGTTAACAGCCCGCGCTATATTACATCATATCACAGATAGTTAAACATCAACACATAGTTGTCATACAACAATCTAGCACACTATCTAGCCTATGTATATATATATCTATGAATATCTATTGAGTCCCTCTCAGGCAGGCCTTGTTGCCTCTCTCAAGTCCGTCTGTCCTCTGCCGGTCTCCTCGTGTCCCAATCCGACACGGGCTGTAACTCTGTCCGAGTTCCTCGTGGACCCCGCATTAGGCGGGCCACATCAGTGTCCACGGAACCATGGACTCGATTGACCAGTCTTTCGAGAAGGCTCTTTGGAAACTGAGAATGGATAAAAGTCAAGTGTTCCGTCTGCCTCTCCTGCTCTCTCTCTCTCTCTCTCTCTCTCTCTCTCTCTCTCTCTCTCTCTCTCTCTCTCTCTCTCTCTCTCTCTCTCTCCTCTCTGTCTCTCTCCCTCTCTATCTCTCTATTTTCGTTTCCCTTCTAATCCATCTGTTTCTCTCAGGTTAATCAATCTTTAGACCGGCTTTGCAGCTCCCTAAATCTTGTTAGCGATGCCTGTAGTTTTTGCCTTTCCTCCCTTCACCGCAGCAGATCACTGTGATGTACAGTCTTCCATACTTCAGGAACGCCATGGGACAACCGTGGATTTACTAGTTGTGTTAATACGTACACATTGTTTTTTTCTGCCTTTTATTTCGAAATGGAGAAAACAGACGTAGATGATCCTGTAGAATGGCGAAATATGACAGCCCACACCTATCCTCATGGCACATGACGTTTATGGAGCATAGTACCCGAGCCTTCCCATCCCACTCAATCCTTGTTATCATCATTATATTAATAAAGTGTCATCTCCGCATTGAAGGTAGGCTGTATTTATAGTCCGTTTACAAATGATTGCCCTAATTCACAATCGTTTTTTTTTTTTAAACTGTCGGTTTCAACGTTATTACATTTTCCCTGCCGTCTTATATTTACTCCAAACCAAGGATTATGTCTTTGGTAGGTCCAAAGGCAACTTAAATCATGGAAAGCGGCGACATTTCTTTGATGTTTTGGAAAAAACGTTGTGAATTCACGCTAACAAACTTGTTTTACAGTAATGCGCCTGAATTCGGGTTACGATACAAGGCGTATCCAGATTCATATGGAAGTGGGTGCAATGTAATATTAGTAAAGACAGAGAATTTACACAGGCATGGGGTGAATAATAAGGAATCGAAATGAAAATGGACCGAAAAGTAGAAGGAATATATTTCTTACCTTATTTTTCATTTCCTTCTGGTTTCTTCAGCTGCTGGTTACAAATGTGAACACAAGGAGTCATGTTACCACGATGCATTTAGCTTTTTATATGGCGTTCGTGAAAGATTCAAAACAGCTGTGCGTTAATGTGTGTATGGAGTGACCAGAGATTATACCGCAATTTAGTCATCAGGTGTCAATTTTTAAGTATCTGTTCAGTTGTCTCTGTAGTTTGTTCACACGTGCACATGGGTGACGGAACCTTTTTGAGTCTTAGTGAAAGATTGTTTACTCTGATGTTTACTGTTCAGAGACGGAACATGATTACCTCTTTTGCACGATGAATATAGTTGTGAATGTCTCTGTAGTGGGCTTCCTTCTTAACGGCCAAGATGTTGGTCTTCTTTTCATTGAAGTTTATTTATTGATTCCTATGTTCGTCTGTTGTCCCCTCATTTGACAACGTGTTTTTACCCACATTTTTTGTTGTTGCTTTTTTATGTTACTATATGTCAGTTTCCACCGCAATATTACTCTTCTGTTGGTATTCAATGCGTTTAGTGTTTTATTTTTCAATGCCAGTTGTTTGTCACCAATGAGGGCTTGCGGAACTGAAAATTCATCACTGTGGAATACAGGCTGTTGCCATTAACAAATTGTATTGTTTGTGCCGATGCTGTAATATTAAGGACCTGCAATTCTTCTGAATAGTTGGAGCAAAATATCCCAGTATGTGTGCAATTTGGATTAATGTTTCCGATCTGCCCAGACTTTAATCTGTGTCCGACAATTCCAGTAAGTTGATTACTGCTCTCGATTCCATAAAAATCAATCCATCCTTTCTCCAATAGTCATCTTCTTCTTTGAACACATAGTCCTCACATTTTTTCCAGAAACGTTTATCAATATTTAGTATCTTGATGTCAGACAATTTGAATGTGGTATTGTCATCTGCCACCTGTCGTTTAATTTTAGCCCACACAAGTTCTACAGGGTTTAAATGAGAACGGTACGGCGGAAGTCTCAAGCACCTATGGCATTGCTCTTCTATCAACTTGTCGATTTGATATTTCTTGCTTTTTTTACGTCTGTTTTTTCAAGGGACAACAATTCTAGCTTGAAATACGTTTATGAAAATGGTATGGTTTCTCTTCGAAGCCTTATCTTTAATGCTTCCTTTGTGCTCGATGCCGTAGGTATTTTGTCCTCTTGAGCAAAAACATTGTGATATGATCATTGTCGATAATTAGGCAAGACGGTATATCTAGGGATGGAAGCACTGTATTCTGGAGCCAATCTCTAAATACATTACCACTTATCTGATTATGATAATCCCTATTGTCTGTATGCTTTGATACGAACACGAGTCCAGCCTTCTGTAGTAAGACATTGTGCGTACTTCCAGCGTGGGCTATGACCGAACGCTGTTCTTTATTACTTGGCATATATTGCTGTATCTTTCTATCCATTGATTGCCATTCCTTTTCACCTGTTGTGGTGCGCATTGATTCAGGTATTTAGCATGGTAATGCATGCCTGTCGGTCCAGCAAGTGTATAAGTGGAGTCAGAAGTTTCAGAACTGCTCGGTCCGAAGAAGACGTACAGCAGGTGGTGCATGAATGGTTGGTTACACACGAGACCACGAGAATTTTTGTCTACAGGAATCCAAGATCTTTAACGGTGCTGAAGGACTTGCATTGAACGCAGTGGTGACAACCGCGAAAAATTATACATTTTTTCTTTACTTCTTCAGAATATATTCAACCATCAACACCCACCCCCCCCCCCCTCCCCCAAAAACAAACAAACAAACACAAACAAAAACTAGGTGTTAATGTGAAGGTAAAATACGTAAGGAAAGCAACAAATGCACATCAATATTTAAACTTGGGACACCTCTGTATATTTTAAATATGACTTTATCACAAAAATGTATGAAATGTCTGCAACATAATAGCAATTAACATGTCAATGCCAATTATTAAAACGACAAATTTAGTAATAACTGATGTACATAAAGCAATAATGTAGTCCGAATGTCATAGTCTAAAATCAGTAGCAAATTGCCACCATATTCGAAAAAGTTCTTTATAATCTACGGGAAGACATACTTAATATAAGCAAGTATATTAAAAGACATCTTTTACATGGATACATACTCGTATCAGGCATATGGCTAGTAGGTAAATGCCGAATTTACACGCTTGCAAACATTTTAAACATAAGATTGACACCTTGCCGTCTTGACAGACGATAGTGTGTGAAATGGAGCTATACCTCTCCATAGCACACGGCCTTGGCTGAATTTAGATACCATGTGTTATCCGTGCAGCATGATCCCTCTCTCGGCCTGCCTAGCTTACTCCAGAGGAAAGGTAACACCAATACGTCTGGAACAAAACGATGAAGAAGCTGCTTGATCACCAAAGCAATGCTCTAACTGTCCGCCTGCGGGAGCTTTGATCCTAGACCAGGTGCCGACCAAGGCTTATGACCTGTACGTGTATGGCTGTTAAATAAAGGACCAGTTTACACGTCTTAAGACGCATTGGGGATATGTGCCAGACCTATATTTGTACAGACCAAACAACACTCACTAGGTAACATGGCTAATGTTACGTCGGCGTCCTTTACTTTCCAAGACATTTCCTGGTACCCAATGTAGGTAGAGTGGACTAATAATCCACGGCCATGTTTAAGAAATCGATTCCGCTATTGGTAATATGGTGCCAGCCCAATATTTGTATAGCCCAGTTAGCTCTCGAAGAGTGGTATTATAGTCCAGTTAGCTTTGGAAGAGTGATGTTGATTTCCAGTTAGCTTTTCAAGAGTGACGTTATAGTTCAGTTAGCTCTCGAAGATTGATTGATTGATTGATTGATTGATTGATCTAGGAACCGACATCACAGCATTCGGGACATTCCCATAAGCGCTCCGTCCCCATCCTCAGCAACCAGCGAAGATTTCCAACACTAATAGTTCCAGTAGCAATCTGATTATATGTCCGTCTCGCCTTTCCTCTGAGCGTCGAGCGTCGGCCAGATCCCCTCGTCACTCCTCGCTGCCTCATTCTAACCAGACTATGGTGATCCATTTGCTCCTCCGAGGTGTACACGTGCTCCCACAAGGCCGCAACCACATCTGCCTTGTCATGCATCAATACTCCACCAAGTTCTGCCGAGCCAGCCAATCTGTCCGCCTGTTCATTCCCCAGCACACCGGCTCTCGAAGAGTGATGTTATATACAAGTTAGATCTCGAAGAGTGATGTTATAAGCAAGTTAGCTCTCGAAGAGTGATGTTATATACAAAATAGCACTCGAAGAGTGGTGTTATAGTTAAGTCAGCTCCCGAAGAGTGGTGTTATAGTCATGTTAGCTCTCGAAGAGTGGTATTATAGTCAAGTTTGCTCTCGAAGAGTGGTGTTATAGTCCAATTAGCTCTCCTAGAGTGACGTTATAGTCCAGTTAGCACTGGAAGAAAAAAACACACACACACGCACACACACACACACACACACACACGCGCGCGCGCGCGCACACACATATTAGACTGAGCAGACCTGGAAGCCCAAGTCAGTTTAAAAACTCTGCCTTTACGTGAATTCGAACTCATGGCAACCTGGTCGGGAGGGAAGCGGTCTACCCGCTACACTATCGCTGTGCCAGCATATTTAAGGTTCCAAATGGAGATAGGACATTTTATTGGATTTAATTCGCGAATAAACATACAGCATATTTTCTTATCAACCGCAATGTTCCATCCACTCACCCACCACCTACCAATCCATCTATCTATCGATCTATATCTATCGATATATCTATCGATATATCTATCGATCTGTCTGTCTGTCTGTCCGTCTATCTATCTGGTCTGTCTGTCTGTCCGTCTACCCCTCTGTCTGTCTGCCTCTCTGTCTGTCTGTCTGTCCCTTGGTTCAACCATCTATCTTTCTATCCATCCATCCATCCGTCTGTCTGTCTGGCCTGCTGTCTGTCCATCCATCCACCATTCATCTCCCCTCCTACCTGCCATGGTACTTGCCTGCCTGCCTGTCTGTCTAATTGATTGTATGTCTAATTGCATGATTGTCTGTCTAATTGCCTGCCAGTCGGTCTCATTGCATGCCCGCCTAATTACCCGCCTGTCTAATACTCTGCCTGTCTATCTAATCGCTGTCTGTCTAATTGTCTGCTTGCGTGCCTAATTGTCTGTCTACTTGTTTGTCTGTCTAATTGTCTGTCTGTCTGTCTGTCTAATTGTATGTGTGCCTGTCTAATTCTCTGCCTGTCTATTATGGGAATGAAATCGTGTTACTTGAATCCAACAGCTTTCCACCTTACATCACCCTTTATTCCACTTGTTTCATTTCCACTGCACGTATCTACGTTATATTAGAATGCCTTAATGTACGATGCCACTTCAGCTTTGTCTGTTATTGTATTATTTTTCTTACTTTTGGTAGCAGCGACGTTTGCATTTTGTGGCTATGTTCTTACAGTGCTGACTTTCCAGTTTTCTTGCAATTATTTAATATGATTATTATAGTATTATTATCTTAGAAAGATTATATAAGTATGATTATCTTAGTGTAATTATATTTGAATGATTATGATAGTATGATTATATCAGAAAGATTACAAATTTTTTGTGTGGCTCGCTTGATTTAAACTCAAGCGTAGTCCATACACACTACTTATAGAAGTGATAGACTGAATTTTGCGCGTGGATTAGCTTTTTCCCTATCAATAGTGTCCCTCGCCATCAAGCGAACCCACTCCGACTTCAGAGGTACTTGCAATCTACGTCACCAAGTCAAAGACGATAGGTCAACAATTTAGTCCAACTGTCTGGAGTATGGATTAAACCTCTTATCTCGGCATCATTATAATAGTATGATTACCTTACTATGATTAGCTTGGTATTATCTTAATATGGTTGTTTTAGTATGATTATGATAGTTCGATTATTTTAATATCATTACTATAGCATGATTACCTTGGAATGATTATTTCAGTATGATTATGCTAGTATGATAATATTAGTATGGTTACCTATACATAATTATCTTAGTATGATTATTTTAATATGATTACTTTAGTATGATTAGTTTCCTACGATTATGATGACCCCTCCTAAATTCTCACGTTGTGTATTCACTGTTAGTGGAGTTTACACCCACTTCTCGTCAGTTAAGGCGACGTGGTTAATCTTTCCACCTCCTGTCGTTAGATGTAAGGGGAGTGATGTCTTCTTCTTTGGAGTAACTGCACAGTTATTGATTCTTTAAATCCCCGTAACATGTGTCCAACCATCTGTTACTGGCGTGCCGCTTGTAAGAAACCTGTCACCGTGGATAAGTGGGCTGGAGTGTATGTATGTATTATAAGTGGGCTGGGGAGTATTTATGTATAATAAGTGGGCTGGAGTGTATGTATGTAAAATAAGTGGGCTGGAGTGTATTTATGTATAATAAGTAGGCTGGGGTGTATGTATGTATAATAAGTGGGCTGGAATGTATTTATGTATAATAAGTGGGCTGGAGTGTATGTATGTATAATAAGTGGGCTGGAGTGTATGTATGTATAATAAGTGGGCTGGAGTGTATGTATGTATAATAAGTGGGCTGAAGTGTATGTATGTATAATAAGTGGGCTGAAGTGTATGTATGAATACCTGTTACATGTCCTCTGCAGGACGTTGCGATCAACGCCAACCCCTTGTTGGTTTTGTAGGCAACTTTTACATTTAACCGTTTCTGAACGATAAGACTAACCGACCGGTGCAGAAAAGTAACCCCGCCGTCATTGCACCCAAAGTTTAACCGCGGGGGCGGATTTAACCGCGCGGCCACGAAGACCTCTGGAATGCCTGGGCCATTTTTGTTTAGCAAGTCCCTTAAATCTTCCTCCACCTTAGGATTATCTCGTGCTCGATCCAGTAATATCTCCCTTTGTGAGTTGTCATTCACTCTTGAAAGTCAGCGGTCGGTTATTTGAATATTTTCTTTACTTACTAAAGGACCTTTACGACCAGTATGACTCTGAGATGAGACAATAATAATTGGCAGCATTCGATTCTAAGAAGTCTTTTTATCTGGGGTGGGGGCGGAATGCGGTGTTTGTCTGGCAAAGTCGTTGAGGGAGGAACATGGCCATCCCATACCATGATATGGAGTAAGTACGTCAACTTCTGTCCCAGACAGAATCTTCCTGACCCAGACAGAGTATATTAACTTAATCTGTCCGAGACAGTTTACCGAGGATGTATTAACTCCCTTGTGTTCCAGAGTTATTATATTACGTACTTTGTGTCACAAAATTATTATATTCAATTTTGTGTGTGCCAGAGTTACTGTATTACGTCCTCTATGTCAAAGAGTTTCTATATTACATCCTCGGTGTCATATAGTTTGTATATTATGCCCTATGTTTCATACATTTACTATATTACATCCTCTGTGTTATATATTCACTATTTACATCTTCTATGTCATATAGTTACTATATAATATCCTCTGTGCCATGGAGTTACTATAGTATATCCTCTGTGTCATACAGCAACTATATTACATCCTTTGTGTCATATAGTTACAATATTATGTTCTTTTGATCTCGTCGCAGATGATCTTTCATGTAAGGATATTGATGGTAGTTGATGGTGTTGCATTCTAACGACATGGCCAAACCACTTGATCTTCTGTCTTTCAATAAATGTGGCACAAGGTGTTGATCCCACTGTCTGTCTGATAACAGCATTTCTTACTCGTTCTCGGATTGTTAAGTTGGCAGCTCTCCTCAGGCATTTCATTTTGCAGGTGTTGATTTTGCAAAAGTGTGATTTGGATAAAGTCCAAGTTTGAGATTGGTAGCATAGGGTTGGTGTGAATAAGCTGTTTGTTATATGTCATTTTGCGGACATGGGTATAATTGGATGTTCCAGTATGGGTGATAGATGATATGGGAGTCGCTATATTAACGTCTCTCTGTCCCGTACTGAACACATGTTAGCGGTGTTGTACTGAAAGCACGTTTGAAAGGTTATTTGTGTTGCATGGCGTTGCGTGTCTTCTTCTTCCTGCTTTCTTTTCAGGGGAGTTCGTCACATCCAGCTGTGCACCTCACAGTTCAGCGTGTCCCACTTCGACATGTAACGTCTGCTTCCTATAGATGTATCACACCCCCCCCCCCCCAAACCAAGGCAACGGGCTCTAGCCCGTGTGTCTGTTTTCTTCTCCTGTCACGTTTTCCAAGGCATGGGCATTTCAGCCTTCTCCTAGAGATTTCCAGCTGCTGTGAGAGTTAGTGTGCACAACTCGCAAGCGGGACCTTCTGTTTGTCGCCCTTATCTGAGAATGCTAGTTATCAGGTCTCCCTACCCAAGGGATCAGGGGATGGAGGGAGGAACATGTGATTTCACTATATACGAATGATTATTGGGAACATGCCCAGTCTTATGCTGAGATCGAGGTATGGAGGAAGGAGCATGTGATGTCATTATATACCAATAGTTGTTGGGAAAATGTCCAGTCTTATGCTGAGATCGAACCAGCAACCTTCTGAGCCAGAGATGGACACCGTAACTTCTCATTTACAGCTCTCCCGCGCTGGAAGTGAGTCACGGACCATTTCGCAATCAATCACTCAAGAATCGAAACCACACGTTTGCCCGGCCACCTATTTCATCGTGCATTCAGGCCTGCAAAATGTAATGGCGCTGTCACATTATATGTTATGTTATGTTATGTTATTTATTTATTTATTTATTTATTTCTTGTTCCTTGTTAGCTTAATTAAATGTTACGGAAAAAGTTTTAAACTGTTGTTGACCAAGAAGAAGGAAAATACAGACATTCTAAAAGGACTTGATAGTTATCGAAGAAAACTGGGTCACAAACAGCATCTTGTCTGGGAAGCTAAAATGCGTTGGCCATGTTAATGATTGCAGTAGTGTGAAAAGAGTTTTGATGAAACGCCCATTATCATCAAAATTGTTGTCATCATCAAAATCATCACTGTGATTATCATTACCATCAGCATGATCATCATCATCATCAGGAGCAACATTATCAACTTCAACATCATTATTGTCGTCGTAATTATCGTCGCTGTGGATCAGGTCATTTGCGGAACTTTGCTCTCTCAACACGGCCAACCGAACAAACATTACTGGAACCCTTGCCAGTGCCTCATGCATGTTCATACTCGGATGTCTGCGATGTCCTGCGTCCATCTTCGAGCTGATCAAATCCTGCTTCTTCTTAGAAATCCCAAGCCTTTCATCATTGTTCTTTCCAAGCCACTGTGATGTTTAATATGGTCACATTATTTCAGTTATTGATACATGAAGCCGTTTATAAGGCATTTTTGTTCAGTATTCAAATATGTGGAATGTCAGGAATCTTCTTCTTCTTGACCTCCTATTTTCTAAGAACGTGTGTGCAACATTTAAATTCAATAGCCTCGACTTACATCTCTTCCTGTTATTGTTCTTCTTTCATCCTATATCCCCATTAAGGCATAAGCCCTCAAAACAAAACAAAAACAAAAACTGTTTTCTTCTCTATTGGTGGCAAAATGATCCTCACAGCAGTCGTAAGTTGCTGCAGGAAAGATGTGTACGCTTTAAACTTCTACATTCATCTGTTGGCTGGTGCTGTGTTATCGGGTTTAAAGACTGTTTGATCACTGCATTGCTATACCAGGCTATACACCTGACTTCTGTTGACTAGACCCAGTGTTATGTATCTCTGTATAATGGAGAAGAGATAACTGTCGGTTCGCAGGTATAGCGTAGTCGTGATTGTTTTTGTAAATATGTCCTGCAATTTCATAGAATATTGATGAAAGTCGATTCGTTCCGCATGCCGGTCATTTCGACTTAAATGTTGACTTCTCGTCCTTGATTTGGGGACCTTAATTGCAAGTACCTCCGAAGTCGGAGTGGGTTCGCCTGATGGCGTGAGACACGGTTAATAGAGAAAGATAGCCCACACGAAAAATCAGTCAGTTCAGTGCACACTCTTGTAGTAGCAACTACTAGTAGTAGTAGCATGTGTTTGTGAACTACGCTGGAGTCTGAAGTGAACGAGAGTAAAAATGAACCCGGTACGTTAAGAGTTAGAAACGGTTGCTCTGCCACTAAGCCAAATCTGTTCCCTACCGACAGGAATGCCGATCCTCCCAGTCACGTTGCCCCCTAAGGTGATACGAACTGTTGGAAATTTACCTGCCGTTACGAACAGCGACACTTGACAAGGTCAGCCATAGATTGTTTCAGACTCTTCAGGAAATTTCTACTAATGAATACAAAAATCCAGAATTTTGACGCGTGGTGAGCATAACTAACATACTGTAAAACTAACTGAATGAGGCCTTCTGAATGCGTCACCTCGCTGGTCCCTGGTTGTCGAGGCCTAATGAGGTAGTACAGTCTTGTCACGTGGCTTGGGGCGTTCATTATCACGTAGGACGCAGAAAGGGCTAGTAGCATTTTAGCCACCCGAATCTGAGCACTGGTCCGGACGAAGCTCTGTCTGCAGTCACTGATTGGTCGTAGCTCGCATGCGTCCAGCATGGGCAGGGTACTTAGCCTTTTCTTCCACTTTGATTTGTGAATGATGGACAGAATGATGGTGATGAGCATCACGGAAATGGCGATGAGTGGGATGAGTAAGGTCACTACTGAATCAATGTAGGTCATGGCATGCATTATGGGTAATAATTCGTTTCGCAGATCACATTCTCCCACTTTTCCATCCAACTTTGGTGGCGTCACTTCCGCTGCAACTGCCGTTACAATGTACAGTACTAGCGATATCATAAGAATGCACGTAACAACTATAACGGCTCGTCGCTTCGTGCACATGATCATAAACTGTGATGGGTGACACACTGTTATGTAATTTTCCACTGTAATACACACGACATACCACACGGAAAGAAAGCTGAATACATAAGTGAAAAACACAAATCCCTGACATATCCCATTCAAGTGGTTAACTTTATAGCCCATCGACTCCAACCAAACCAGAAGCAGACCAAACAGAACCCCGGTATCGGAGACTAGTAAGGCGAAGATGTAAATACTGGAACTGAAGTTCTTGAGCTCTCGTGAAGTAAACACAAAACACGAGATGGCGTTGAGGGTTAGTCCGGGGAAAATAATGGCCGGCAACAGGTAGATGTGCAGTATGCTACCAAACCTGTGGGGAAAAGGAAGAAAAGAAATGTGTTTAAATATGATTTGTTTTAATGAGTAATAGTACATAAACAATTATTATCACACCACAGTAAATAATAAAATATGTAATTAACAGATTCAGTGCTAAACAAAAAGTAAGTTTGGACCAAACAAAAATGGATGGCGGAAAATGGGATGTTGGGGTTTTCACAGTTATGACTTAAACGTTGTTAATATGGTAGTAGACAAATTGGATTATATATCTAATTATATGGGGTCACATAGAGGAAACCTAATGTATATAAGTCCTTAGCAGATACGGAAAGTCACGTAAGACGATAAGTCATCACATGGCACTGAATCAGTCAACAATGCCACACATGTAGTAGACAAGAACCACAATGGAAAGCTGTAAGCCATATACTTCATACCAGAAACAACAGAAGCCATGGAGAAAAAAAACTATAGACGCGCTAGACGATTGCACAGAAATAGTTGTAAAAACCAGACATTGTGTAGAAGAAATATCAGCTGTAGTGAAAGAAACGAGTTGTATAGTTTTTTTTTTTTTTTTTTTTTGTGCGCTCGCTCGCTTTGAACTCAAGCGTAGTCCATACACACCAATTATAGTAGTTGTGGACTGAATTTTGCGTGCGGATTAGCATTCCCTAATAACAGTGTCCTCCTCCATCAGCCAAACGCACTCCGACTTCATAGATATTTGTAATTTACGTCCCAAGGTCAGGGACGATAGGTCAACATTTTAGTCCAACTGTCCGGTGTAGGGGTTAAACCTCTTACCTCGGCATCAGCACACCGGATGTTTAAGAACACGCGTTATTATCCATTTGGTCAGCTGGCCTAGGATGTATAGATTAATTAACAAGATAAATTGTAGAAGAAACTACATAAAAATAGAAGAAACCACAGAGAGAATAGATTAAAGCTTAGAAATAATAGAAGAAACAACAGAATGAATGGAAGAAATCACAGAAAGAAGAGAACAGATCAAAGGGAAAATTGAGTACATTATAAAAAGAATAGAAGCAATCACATACATAAAATAATTAATCATATAAATGTAACAGAGCCAAATCGACGTGTCTTTGCTTGGCCTGTTTAATGTAAACATCCGGACAGCGCCGGAAACATGACTTTTAACAAAGCAACTTGTGAATTCTTTGTCTGCTGTTGCCCGGGCTGGTTGGTGAAAACAAACGTGCTGTCCTGCTTTTGTTTTTAAGTATTGAGATGTGGGAACAATTCCCTGAGCTTATCTGTGGTCAACTAATGTCATCGTAAAACAGAGTGGCTGACTAGTTAGTGTCAGCACGCCTGGGTTCATGGTGGCGTAGTAATTGTGTCACAACTCTTTTGTTTATGTCGCGTCTTAGGGCTTATGTTGTATGGCCTATGTTTTTGTTGTGCCTTATTGTTGCCTGTGTCAAAGTTCTTTATTGTGTCAGTCTAACCAGCTATTGCTTGGAACACCTGTGTTGTGGTACTTGGTGTTCCCTGTTGTCTAAGATTCTGGTGACTGGATAGGGGCCACCCTTGGTTGATGTTTGATGGCTGCAGTTGTCTGTTATTGAATGTATTATTCAATGTGTTTGAACATAAATCGTCACCAAAGTTGTAGTAGTTGATAAATAAAGAGACGTTTTTGTACTGTTCTGGATTTGTTTGTTCCTTTAGTCTCTTTTAGTTTTTACAACCACTATTTCTACCACAATCTAACACTTTAATCCATTGTCTGGGTCTCAAAAATGACAGTTAATGTCCAGAGTTGAGGGCTCTGGCCATGATCTCGCCTTTTCTTATCTAATTACTATCACTTTTTTTGTCAGTTGATGGCGGAGTGAGGTTCTCTCTCTTTTTACTCCTTTTCTTCTTTGGTCATAACTCTCTACCTCTTAGCATCGTAGCAAAGGAAACATTGTCTTTCCCATGTCTTTTCCCCTCGTTAAATAAAGAATAGAAGGAATCACAGAACGAGTAGAAGAAATCAATGAAAGAATAGGGGGAAAATCACAGAAAGAATAGAAGAATTCACAGAAAGAATAGAAGAAATCACAGAGAGAATCAAAAGATACCAAAGCAGAAATCAAGAAAGAATAAAATAAACTAGAGGCGTAGAAGAAACCATAAAAATAGTATAAACTTCAAAAGTATCCGACCACATAGTAGGCGAATTAACAGTAGTTGCAGACGAAATTACAAACGTAATAGAATGAAATGCAAATATGACAAATGAAAATTATAATAAAATCACAGACACTGCAGAATTAATTACAGACGTGCAGAAAATATCACAGAAAAAGTTGCAATACGCATTTTCACATTCACATAAGTTGTATCATTGTGTTTTACCAACCAATGAACAACTTAACATAGTGAAATTCAGTCGTCGAGTATTGACAATCGAATTAGTTTTTAGAAAATTCTTAAAACCGTTTGGGCGTCGTCTTGTTCTCTGAACACCCAGAGGACATGTAATCCGAAGCCTCATACTTGGTGACGTAATAGACTTTCATGTATAACTGATCATAATTTAATATGGTGGGGTGTACAGTTTCGCCTTCCTTTCCTTTCTAGAAAAAAAAAATGTTTGTTAATATTTCAAGAAGGAGAGTCGAACATAGAATCCTATGTTCTAAAAGAGCGGCATAATATTAGCGATGCTCTGTAACTCAGAACTAGGGTCCAACGCTGACCATATTTCGAGTCCAACTGATTTTAAGGTGACGTTTTGCCTATGCGCAAAACGTCCTGCACACGTTTCGTGCCTTTGTGACCACTGCCGTGGTAGGTCACTTTGCACGGTCTCTTCATGCAGACCGAGCTTGTTACTAACTCATGCCATGGTTCAACCTGTATCAACTGGACCATGGCAACTACTAACACTTTACACTTCTTGAGGCGAAGGGTTCTTGAGACGAAGGGTTCTTGGGTACAAGGGTTTTAGTGGCGAAAGGTTCTTGGGGCATAATGGAAATATATGGTGCTAGCACCATATTTATAGATACAAATTGGCACTGGATATGAAATTGAACACATAACGACCAGGTCTGCCGTAGTAACTAACAACGACAGCCTGAAAGAGACTAATAAAACTAGAACATATTCAACAGTAAAAAAGAGACAAACAGCTTTCTTTGGTCATGTGATGAGAAAGGAGCATTGGGGAACATCGTGACAACTGGAAAGATCAAGGGGAGATGGGTAAGAGCAGACCATAATAAATAATGCTGGATAGACTGAGGCGGTGACAGGAAGGAATACCATCAGCATAGTTAATACAGAACACCATAGACCGAGATCTGTGGAGAGACATGAACGCCTACGCCAGCTCGTAGGGTACTTGATGATGATGTTGACCACCAGGTCAGGACAGACGCGTGCTATCCACTGCCCTACCACGGATCCCACCCTTGAGTCGCATTCGTTTAAAATGCAATTGCAGTCCCTGTTTATAGATCCACAGAACGCAAAGTTAGTAGTTGCCATGGTCCAGTTGATACAGGTTGAACAATGGCATGAGTTAATAACAAGCGCGGTCTGGATGAAGAGACCGTGCGAAGTGACCTACCACGGCAGTGGTCACAAAGGCATAAAGTGTGCAGGACGTTTTGCGCAAGGGCACTTTAAAATCAGTTGGACTCGAGCTACGGTCAGCGTTGGACCTAGTTCTGAGTTATAGAGCATGGCTAATATTATGCCGCTCTTTAAGAACAGTTTATTATTTAAGCACTGTTTTGTATATTTGTGCATCTTGTCTAGAGCAAATAGTTGTATTATCGACAGTGTCCAGAGTATCGCCTTAGTAAAGTAGAATGTGAAAAATCCACCAGTGTCGTGTTATACCAGCTTTGTCGAGTTCAGTCTAAGTAGTTAACAAGTATAAACTGTCCAAGATAGAAAAGCTTAATGGCCATCTGAAGCAGACGGAAAGATATCAACAAGATCAAGATTAAGTATCTCTAAAGATAGCAAAGAGCCACTGATATAATGCAGGGGTGGCGCGTCAAGATGATAGTGTTGCCAAAGGCGTGCGAAGTTGTTCTATCGCGCAGAAACCCTGGAAAGAAATATTACAAAGGAAGCCACTGACCAACAGAGTAAATAAGATCAGAACTGATTCATCACTGTAAATAATGTCAGAGGTTTGCTGAGCCAACAATCGTCAAATTATTCCTGGCAGTAGTCAGATACACTAACCACATAATGTAACAGGAATTCTACGAGTAACTTTTTTATTCCACAGTAGTTGGAACCAGAAATTGTGTGCATATTATTTTTCAGCACAGTCTCCCTGCTTGGCAATACATATGCAAAGGTCCGAACAAGTGAAAGTCTGAGGCGCAAGTCTGGATTGTATGCTGGATATCTCAAATTTCAGATGTCTTAGTTTATCCACTGTATGAGCAGCCGCCTGAGGGAGGGCGTAGACGTGCAGTAACATATATATGAATATATCAGGTCTTAGATGTGACTGAGCTGCCATATGACAGTACACGGAACTACCTGTTTTCAGTTAGCGCCGAATGTTGGCTGGCGCTTACCAGACCCGACACCCCACATTATGCCAACGCCTTCGGGCGGAGGGGCGCAATTGGGAGGGTAAACGCCTTATCCTGGTGCGAGGAAATGCAACCTACAGACTAAATGACAGGTCAGGTCAGACCAGGCCCTAAGCTTTCGTTTGGCAATTCGTCTAGGATCGAAGCTCCGACAGGCGGACAGTTGGAGCATTTCTTTGTTAATCCGGCAGCTTCTGCAGCTTGTCTTGTTCCAGATGTAGGGGTGTTACCTTTCCTCTGGAGTAAACTTTGAAGGAAGAGAGAGATCGTGCTGCACGGACAGCGCATGATCTCTACAATTCAGCCCAATCGTTGTGCTATGGAAAGATATAACTCCATCCCTGGTCTTAAAAATGTCACATGTACTGTAATTACTAGCTCGTTCCTTATCACCTTTCCTTGTAGGCATTTCTCGTGTAGTGGCATGCTTCAATTTAGAAACAAAGAAAATAAAAGAAAGGGAGCATCTGTTCGATCTTGACCCCACCACATGCTGGTGTGGTGGGAAACAAGCGGCGGACTTACTGGCTGGATCTGCATCCTTGGGTAGTGTATTAGTGCATAATATGCATAATAGGACAGATGCGGTCCTATTTGGACCTTCAGGGTCGTGTGTGTAGCGTGGAAGAAAAGATAAATCATCATAACCTAGAGAGAATGTAATGGCAGGGAGTGACCAGAGGATCTGGCCGACAATCAGTACTCTTAGGAAAGTTCAGACGGACACATAATCAGATTGCAAATGGTACATTAGTATTAGGACTCTTCGCTGGCTGTTGATGATGAGGACAGCGCGCGTATGGTATTATCCCGGGTGCTGTGACATCGGTTCTTGACTCAACTCAGCCTAACTCAACTCCTTGTGTAATTGTTCGTGGGCACTGAACAGATTTATGGGACAAAAGATATAGCAATAGAGATTGCTGTAATAATTAACTCTTTACTGAATCAACCAAACTGAGCCGAACAAACAGCTCATCCGACCCAATGTGAGGGGTTGGAAACCAGACTGCGAGAGAGTGATCCAGGCCACGACAAGGCAATCTGGAAGATAATCAGATGGACAGGAAATGTGTATCCGAGTGCGTTATACGGAATAGAACCTTGTGTTTATTAACTGCAACCGACGCTCAGTAAGAAAATGATATCGATTTATTGCAGGCGAGCTTATTTCATGGAAATCAGGCCTGACTCCAGATAATAAAGAATATCCAGCACCAATGAACGTCATCAATCATCTACAACATATGCAACAAATATCGTTTTTCACGTCTGGTCTGCAGCAAATATTGACTTTCCAACCATCTCTATCATGTGATGTCATAATGAAGTTTGTGTTGCTTATATTATTATTTTTTGTGCAGATGTTTACATTTCCACATACATTTGTGCCTGTCTTTCTAGTCCCTCATGACTAATGTGTTTTCATATAAGTCCAATTTCCATATTCCATCTTTTCTGTTGAGGTATCTCATAAATGTCATTTGCCTTTTTCCCAGTGAGTGTGATGAACGATCTGAATACACCTACAGCTGTTGTTGTTGCTTTGTTTTAAATTAAATTTTTTGTTTTTATATTCTACTCCGTTCGTGAGATTATCAATATTAAACTCAAAAACCACATTTATATTGCCTCCAGCTTTCATCCAGCTTTACAGCAGAGCTGCGATATTTGCAGCTTACTGCCGACACATCCGCCTTCTGCGGGCGTTCGTTGATCGAGTTAGCCTTCCCGATTTTTCGTGGCACTTGTCACGGTCAAGAGGTGTTAACGTTATCGTTGCCCCACTCTCCGCTGTCCAGAAATCGAATGTATAAAGATGAACAGGTCACTGGCTACATGATGACGGCCGACGCCTGTGACATGGGGAACTGAACGCTTCAATACACCACATTCCGATTTCAAAAGCAACCGCAAGCTATCTGAAAGCAAAACGCATCTCTTTGATAGTTTGGTATGATTGTCGGTTGCTCAGAAAGCAATAACAAACAACTTTTTTTGTGTGGTTCGCATATCCTTTACAGGACATCGCTGTCAACATCAGCATCTTTCAGCTGATTGTTGATTTCTTGGCAAGATTACGCTCTGAACCGCTACCAATTCTCGCGCACGTCACGTCACTCACGAGAATATACGGGATTACGGAGAAAGTCATGTAACACCTAAAACCAGGGAGAAACAACTGAACGTAAAATTTCATGAAATTCACAAAAAGCGAAAACAAGCTGGGGGTTGATTGTGACGACCTGTAAAGATCATGCAACTAACTAACATGGTGATGATGAAGCTACCATTGATCTAGGTTCGTTGGTAAGAAACCGAAAATACACAAGATGCCTGAAGGATCAGGGAAGATGCTTGATGCTCATGTTATTTCTGGGATTCGGCAAATTTCTCTTTTAGGAGCAGCGTTAAAGACATCGTCATCAGTGTGTTTGCTTTCTAAACATATTGCCCCGGTTTAATCCCCGGTGGCGGTAGTGCGGCTCTGATGTTGAGAGACCCTAGCGGCACGTGTACAGATAAGTAGTAATAATTGTCTGGAAATTACACGTTCAAGAACAGTAGCCGAGAAGGGAAGCGGACATCCAATCGTGTCATGCAGCAGTCTATTATATGTGGGAGACGTGGTGACCCTGCCGATCCAGTAGTCACGTATTCGAATCACCTTCTAAACAGGGAGGGTTTTTAAGCAGCATGCGCTCCCTGGACGACCCAGCCTAAATTATTAACATGTAGCAGGTCCTTCCCAGAACATTACTCTCCTCATGACCGGCCGAAAAGTGCCTCATTCACCCTCACGCCGAAGATGTCTCATGTCTTGTGTCCATCTGTCTGCTGATCGATTGGCGTCTCTTGTTCCAGGAGAAATGTCTTCCATCGCTGGTCTTTGCATGCCACTGTTGACGTTTCATAGGGCAAAAGTACGAGTATTTCAGTTTTCATGACCTGAATCTGTTTTTGTGCCAGGTTTCTTTGTTGTTCCTATCTCGAAGAATGTCAGCAATATGCACCTCCCTGTTCCATAATATTTTAAGGACATTCCTGCAACATGAATGCTCAAAAGCCCCAACTTTCATCTCCTTGTTCCATAATATTGTAAGGACATTCCTGCAACATTGAAGCTCAAAAGCCCCAACTTTCATCTCCTTGTTCCATGATATTTTAAGGACATTTCTGCAACATGTAAGCTCAAAAGTCTCAACTTTCTTCTTCTTCTTCCATGATGTGTTAAGGACATTCCTGCAACATTTAAGCTCAAAAGTCCCAACTTTCATCTCCTTGTTCCATGATACTTTAATGACATTCCTGCAACATTTAAGCTTAAAAGTCCCAACTTTCTTCTTCTTTTTCCATGATATTTTAAGGACATTCCTGCAACATTTAAGCTCAAGAGCATCAAATCTCTTTCTTACTGATTGCGAAATGATCCAAGACTGGCATCTAAATGTTGCCACAGGAAAGATGCATTTTCTGAAACATTTTCTTGTAGCGTATTTGTTGGTGTTGCGCCATAGGTTCTTAATGCTACTTAATTTATATAGCGTTAGAATTAATAAACCAACGAAGGGAGCTGAAACAGAATGGAGATGAATCCGATAACAGTAGGATGAAGTATAAATCTTTAACTCGAGAAATAAGAAAGAACACAAGAAAGGACAAAAATCAATATATACAAGATTGCTGTACCAGAATAGAGAAATATCATAAGGCTGGAAGAGATTATGAAATGTTCAAAGAAATGAAGTTATTGACAAGAAATGTTCAACCTCAATTGAATGTTATCTGTGACAAGATGGGAAATACCTTAACAGAATCTAGACAAAGTCTAGAAAGATGGCAGGAGTACTGCAGTGGAATGTATGATATGAGTGACAGTGAGGATATGTATGAGATACATGAGCCAATGACACCAGAGACAGAACCTGAACCCTCATTAGATGAAATTGCTTGGGCTATAAAGAACCTGAAGAATGGTAAATCACCTGGATGTGATGAGATACCAGCTGAACTAATTAAAGCAGGAGGAGAAGAAAGCATACACATATATCATGCATTATGTACAAAGATTTGGAAATATGGTATATGGCCAAAAGATTGGAAGAGAACTATCTTCATTCCAATACCAAAAAAGGGCAACCTGAAATTATGCACCAATTATAGAACTGTTGCCCTGATCAGTCATGCAAGTAAAATTCTAATAAAAGTCATAATGCGAAGACTTCGTAAGAAAATGGAAGAAGAGATTAACGTGGTTCAAGCTGGATTTAGACAAGGAAGAGGAACAAGAGATCACATATTCAACATGCGTTTAATAATAGAGAAGTGCAGAGAATTTAATGTAAACCTATTCTCATGTTTTGTGGATTATTCAAAGGCATTTGACTGTGTGCAACATCAGAAACTTTGGGAAATCATGAGGAATATGGGCTTTCCATCACATGTAGTACTACTCATAAAAATGCTCTATGAAGACCAACAAGCAGCAGTTAGAATAGATGGCGAGACATCAGATTGGTTTGACATCAAGCAAGGAGTCCGTCAGGGCTGCGTGCTGTCACCCTATTTGTTTAACCTGTACGCCGAAAATATAATGAGAAATGTAAGAGATGATATAAACAGGGAGCTATATGATGCCCTAAATATCGGCGGTCATGACATACCAGATATTCGATATGCTGATGATACAGTATTACTATCCACAACACAGAATAGCATAGAAAACCTAATAGCCTCAACCCAATTGAATAGTGAAAATCACAACTTATATCTTAACATAGCAAAAACAAAGATAATGCATACAGATACAACTACTATGGAGAAAGAAATATACATTAATGGGGGCAAATTAGAGGTGGTGGAAAATTTTGAATATCTTGGGTCATTGATTACCAATAACGGTGACACAATGAAAGAAATTAAACGGCGACTATCCATTGCTCTTCAACGACTAAAACAGATGAATAAATTATGTAGTGGGACAGACAGAACTACAAAAATTTGATTTTTAAGAGCATGCATCTTTCCCATTGCAACATACTCCTGTGAGACATGGACACTTACTAAACAAGCTGAACAGCGCATAAACGCCTTTGAATATAAATGTTATAGACGAGTTCTAAGAATATCTTGGGTAAAGAAAAGAACAAATGCATCCATACTTCAAGAGTTGAATATTGAGGAGGATTGGCTATTAAAGACGATAAAACAAAGAAAATTGAAGTATTTTGGTCACTTGAATCGTCACGAAAGTTTGGAGAGAACAATAATGGAAGGGTATATGCCTGGCTCTAGAGAAAGTTGTAAGGAAGGTAAAGGAGAAATGTGATATTGGAGGAACATCCAAGCTGCTTGGTTATGCAGATTATATAGATATTATAGGGCAAAGTGAACAAAAGACATTGGAAATATTGACTCACTTAAAGGAAAAAGTCCAACAGATGGGGCTGGTTATCAACCAAGATAAGACAGAATATATGGTAATTTCAAGAGACGGAATGGCTAAAAACTCTGGCCACATACAAATTGATAATATGACCATTAAAAGATCGGAAACATACAAATACCTGGGTACAATCTTCAACTGCTCCAACATCATAAGGGAAGAAATACAAACTAGAATCAACTCTGGAAATAAGATATACTATGCACTACAACATCTACTAAAATCAAAGGCGCTATCTCGTAACACCAAAATCACAATATACAAAACACTGATCAGACCAGTTGTGCTGTATGGCTCTGAAACCTGGAGTACAACGAAAGGAGACGAATTAGGGATACACAAAGTAGAGAGTGGAAAAGAAGACGTAACAAAGACATTTATGATCTGTTTAAGTCCCCTCTAATCACTGGTATCATGAAGGCTAATAGACTACAATGGCTGGGGCATATAGAAAGAATGGAAGATAATAGGGAAACAAAACTCGCTTACACTCAGGAAATAAATGACCGTAGACCCCGAGGTAGACCAAAAAGGCGATGGAGAGATAATACATATACAGACCTACAAGCACTTGGAATCAACGACTGGCAAGAGAAGGTCCACCAGAGAGACGAATGGAGACGGATTGCATCTGCAGCAAAGAACCTCAATGGCTCGGAACGCTGAAGAAGAAGATATGCCTGGGAAGAGAGGAAGAGGAAGGCCAAAGAGAAGATGGGTGCAGGATGTGGTAGATGATCTCCAGATGGGTGTATCAGACGAGGGACATCTTGCTTGTGATCGAGAGGTTTTCCGGAAGGCTGTTATGGGAGCGAGGTTCTGCAAAGGACATGCTACTGAATGAATGAATGAAATTAAGCACCAAGAAATCTCCATGGAAGTAAGGGCAGCCGGGGAGATATTGATCACATCACTGGACCAGTGTCCAGTATAACAGATGGGGGTACACGGCATATTCCCAAAACTAATCATTGGATAAAAAGGCGACCTTCCCTATTCAATCAATCAGGTGCCGTTTCCACAATGAAGGTTGGCTGCAATGGATCTCCAACACTGCTTGTCTCTCGCCTTGACTGTACATTATATCAGACTGATGTTCGTCTATACATTGATGTTATCTTACAGCTTGTATCGTTGTCTACCTCTTGCTCGCTTGCCCTCTACCTTGTCCTCCAGTATGGTTTTTATAAGAGTGTTATGTATTTTAATGTGGCCGAAATATTTCTCTTGTCGCTTTTTTTTATTTCTTTCATCGACTCTCTTTTCATTCCCAGTTGTTTCTAGAACATCTGTATTTGATTGTTTTTGTTTTCATGAAATACGATATATTCTTCTGTATATCCACACGTTCAGGTCACCTATTCGAATTTCTAGTTGCTTGTTCAATGTCGAGGCTTCCGCGCTATACAATAGCCTTTTACTTTTTACTTACTATTATATGCGGGGACTTATCACTGCATACGCCTTTTGTAATATCTCAATTGAGATCACTTTATGATGTTGTAAGTCAATCGCACTTGAATTCTACTGTGTCCAGCCTCTTCGTATATGCTTTGTAAAATATTGTACATCTTCTTCTTCGTCGTTAGTACAATATTATTATTTTTATTTTGGACGTAATTGCATTGTGTCTGTTTGCAGAAGAGCTGCGATATTTGCACCTTTCCACAGAGACATCCGACTTCGACGGGCGTTTGTTGACCCGGTTAGCCTTCCTGTGTTATTTTTTTCTTTCTTTTGTAGACTTTTCGAGGTCACGAGGTGTTAACGTCATCTGTGTCTCTTTATTCCCTGTTGACACAGTCCTGGACAGTTCTAGACTGCCATATACATACCTGTCGACCCGCAAGGGAAGGCAGGGGCAGACCAAGGACGTTCCCCTGTCATCCAAGGAGAGTTCCATAAGTGCAGAGCCGACACATAACCCTCTGATACTGGGCTAAACCAAGGAATCCTCACGCCCTGCGTACGGCTGTTTAACCTCACTTCCGTATATTGAGTTTCCAGTTCACCCTAGGCTGCATCCATAAGGGTCACGTTGTTGCAGTTGGCAGATTTTGGACATTACTGACGTTCACACTGTATGCGTTCGAGTGAGACCCCAAATGAATTAGCTAACCAAGCAATTTTTCCATTTGGCAGCCACCATGGGATTTTCCACCTACATGCCTAAGGGTGTGTGTTTGCTGAGGTCCGCAGTGTGACACATCTCGGACATACAGTATATTTCCTAGTTTTCATAGGCCTGCTATTGAATTTGAGGGACATTAGAGCCTATTTCGCAATTTAATAGGATTACGTTCAACGGGCATCATTTACCTAGGATTTGGGGATGTGCTGATGAATATCAGGTAGGTTACTGATAACTGCATCTCTAGGGGGTCACCAATTTCCCTGCCAGTTCGGTTTACGACTGTGATGGTGATTTATCCGTGGTGTAAACCTTGCAAGGGGTACTGTAAAACTAGCACAGAGCTGGCTAGCGATCTAGGTATTGTACAGGGTATACCTTAGTATGCTTCACAACAGTCTTACCTTTCCCCCATTCCTGTGGCCAAAATCACAGCACCACATATGTACGTCTAATACGTGTCAACAAGTTGTGACATCTTAATGTTTCCTTCATTTAACAAGCAAAGAAATTTATTTTTAAAAACGTCCAGCTTGACACACAAAGTGCACATTGTAATTAGAGCAGGTATGAAAGAAAGCCAGCCAACGTAAGAAAGTCCAAAAATGATAATTAAATGTGGCATGAATATTTTTGTCGAAAATGCCAATCACTGGCGGTGAGTTATAAATTAAAAATATATCATTAATTAAATAAATCACGTTGCTTAACTTTTGCAATCAGATACGGTCTAATTTCTTTTCTTGAAAATGTGAAAAACACATTAACGCCAACGCAAATGCAAAAAGTAGCATGCCAGCAGCAATAATATTGTGGCTGTTTGTAGGTGTATTGTGGGAGGTTTTATGGGTCGGAGTACGGTTTATTGGTTATTTGTTGGTTGATTTGTTGGTTGATTGGCTGACTGTTTGAGTAGTTGGTTTATTTATTTGCTGGTTGATTGATTGATTGGCAACTTAGTTAATTGACTGTTTAGGTGGTTGGTTGATTGATTGAATGGCTGATTGATTCGATGATTGGCTGATATACTGTCAAGTTAGCTGGCTGAACAATTAAATGGCTAACTGATTAGATGATTATTTGGTATATAGACAAATTGATTGGTTGGTTGACTGCTAACATCATGTATCCAAGGCGACATAATGCGCGTAATATTGTTCTTTACTGACTGACTGACTGACTGATTGATTTACTGACTGACTGACTGACTGATTTCCTTGCTTGCTTACTTACTTACTTACTTACCTACTTACTTACTTACTTACTTACCTACTTACTTACTTACTTACTTACTTACTTACTTACGTACTTACTTACTTACCTATTTACTTACTTACTTACTTACTTACTTATTTACTTACTTACGTACGTACGTACTTACTTACTTACTTACTTACTTACTTACTTACTTACGTACTTACTTACGTACTTTCTTACTTACGTACTTACTTACTTACTTAATTACTTACTTACTTACTTACTTACCGTATATTTTATAAGTCTCATGATTGTAAAAGTACTTTATGTATTTATATATTCCATGCTGCAAAGGGCTACTTTTGCATGACGATTCTAGTTGTAATATTTACCAGACATCTTCTCTCAAATATTATAAATGTTCCGAAAAGTAATTCATAATTTCTGTTTTCTTACAATTTAACTCTAACCCTAGTTGCTCGTTAAATACACCGGCTCCTATCACATCGTTGACTGCAATCAAATCTGTATCGTCCGCATATCGTATTTTCTTGATGTCATATCCTCAAGTGGTGATTGTTATCATATTCTTTAAAATCAGTTGACCAGGCTGGAGAAAAAGGTGTGGAGAAATTATACATTAATCCCTGGCTTTAAGTTGTCTTAAGTATCATATTTTTCAGTATCTTATATCTTCAGTATCATATATTGTGTTCAGCAGCCTAATGCTCAGATTACGACGTGGTCAAAGAGATATTGGCAACGGTAAGGCAACATTTTTATTTTAGCCGAGTGACTTGGTTCATACCTTATTATTTTTACTAACGCCCTCATCGTGATGTTGCTTAGAACAAGTCTAACCAGATGTCACATGGTTAAGGGCATTCTGAAATGCAACATTTTTATTTTAGCCGAGTGACTTGGTTCATACCTTATTATTTTTACTAACGCCCTCATCATTTCAGTCGTGATGTTGCTTAGAACAAGTCTAACCAGATGTCACATGGTTAAGGGCATTCTGAAATTCCTTCGCAATTGGTACTCCTTCATTGTCAGTGGGAATAACACATTTTTCCTCGGTGAATTGTTGTTAAGGTCTTTCACACACTCTGACACTGTATCTAAAATCTCCAACACTAGACAATACCAAAGACAGAAAGTTGTAGACGTACCGGAGATTGCAACTAGCCATTTCCTACCATCGCATCATCTTGACTAGCAAATCACGTAATTTCCGGCTTAGCTTTGTTGTCTTTTCTGTTAGTTAGGGCGCCCACAAATTATTTATCTTCTTCTTGTTGTCTGAGCCGCTATCAATAGGCTTGTATCAGTCGTGGTTATATTCAGTGATGTGTGAGTATTTAACAAGGGATTCGCTCATTTACTTCACATGGCTATATTGCCACATCAGGTACTCAGACAGGCTTTGATCTCACAGTCATACTTGGCAAGTTACTAAATTGTGTGTTTTGAGGCGGCATATCAACAGGTTGTTCTTTCTCTCTCTTTCTCTCCTCTCTCTCTCTCCTCTCTCTCTCTCTCTCTCTCTCTCTCTCTCTCTCTCTCTCTCTCTCTCTCGCTCTTTCTTTCTCTCTATATATGTTAGTCTTTCTTTCTTTCTTGTCCTGTCTGATCGCTCTCTCTGACTCTCTATTCCCTCTTTAAGGCACTTTCTCTGTCTCTACTGTCTGCTCTTTCTCTCAATCACTCCTCTTAATCTCTATTCCCCTCTCTCTCTCTCTTTCTTTTTCTTGTTCTCTCTATATACGACTCTCTCTCTCTCTCTCTCTCTCTCTCTCTCTCTCTCTCTCTCTCTCTCTCTCTCTCTCTCTTTCTCTTGTTCTCTCTATATACGACTCTCTCTCTCTCTCTCTCTCTGTCACGGAAAAACTGCAGTTTAGTGATTCCTTGATAACTTACATATCAAAATGCAATGAAGGAGGAGGGTTAACAATTGTGTACTTCATTCTGAGAGGAGGAATAAAGTAAAGAACATTGACCTCCGAATATAAAAATAGGATACAGGTGCTCGCCGAGGTCAGTGGCGGCCGCTCGAATCGGCCGACGGGAAAACGAACGGACAAAAACTGGGAACGGAAAGACGGTGATCAAAGCATAGATTTCTTTGAAGTGCGACCAGCGAAGAACGGAAGAACAGCGTAACAACGGAGAGAAACGAACAACTAACCACTACGTGATTTCACCACTTTTTGATGGGAAGGATACGGCAAATTTGATTGTAGATCAAACAATCAACGGTGGATGGGACCCTCGTTATAAATAGCCGAACCTGGGGTTTCTGGTTAGTGTGTGTTCCAAACTGGGCTGAATGATCTATGCCTCCTGAGTGGGGAAAGAAATACACGTCCCTAATGGTTGAAAGAATATGGGATATTAGTGTGTTATTCGCTAGTGTATTTCGATTCCAGGAGGATAAGTGCATATATAAGGTATTAATATATTAGAGTATAGTTTTAGCATAGGAAAATAGATATGTGTGCATAGCGTTTACCATTGCTTTCTATTAGGGAATAGTTTAGACTTTGGTGAATTCATATGTCTTATGTGGGTGCTTACTTCGGAAGCCTTGTCATTATGGCTGGAGAAGGACACTTGCATAAGTAGTATTAAGTGGCAGACGCTTATCACTGGATCTGTTATACTTTTCACAGGTTCCAACTCCTATCCGGATATATCAAAGAAGATAAACACATACTTCTTGTGTGCTGGAAAAGCTTGGTTGAAAAACTCAAGACATTTCATTTGTGGGGAGAGCAAATACCCCAATAAACCAAGTAATAAATTATACAGGATCAAATAAGAAATAAACTATACTTTTAAAGGAACTTTGAAAAAGAAGATCCAGATAACCAAAGTAATAAGGAAAAAAGTAATATAAGTTTGCAGAAAGCAAAGCAATAAACCAATGAAGAAAGAATAGACAAGTAAAAACATTGCTACTCATTAACGACAATATGCCGAACTGTGGTGATGTGGTTTTTTCCGATGTTGGATAATTACCTTCATGAAACAGACTCGGGCAAAGGCAAAAACTTACTGGAATATTATTACTGTACAGTGATCCAGTGGTGAACAGTTTTGTTTCATTCAATAACGGATTTACCGTCAGACTCAAGCATACGGATCATCCAGGGTGAGATCTTTCCTGTTTGATGTGCTGTCCTGTGGTTTTGCATAATGAGTGGGCGAGATGTGACACCGCTGCTAGACATTCAGAGTTCATTCTGGCATCAACAATAGAATACACTATCAACTACGCTTACACAGTCCATACATACACCAGACATAGTTTTTATTAATAAATCTTTTATTTATCGTTGAAAGGAACTGTTGTCGGAGTATGTGGTGAGGGACTAACACAGAGAGAGTGAAAGAAATAGATATATGGAAGGGAAGACAGAAGGGAGGAGTGTAGACAGAAGTCAGTCAATAATCCCAACAGATAATAAGTTTGAAGATGTGCTTGTTGATTCCACATTCCTCCCGGGAAAACAAGTGACACTCTCTGTGCTATTTATTCACGTTTTTCTTTCATTATTTCTCTGCCTATCCCTCTCACTTTGCCTATCTTCTTCCTCTCTATGGCACTTTCTATCAGTCACTCTTGTAATCTCTCTCTCTCTCTCTCTCTCTCTCTCTCGATCACTCTTCCCCCTTTCTGTCTGTCTGTCTGTCTGTCTGTCTTTCTCTTTCTCTTTATCTCTCTCTCTCTATCTCTCTCTCTCTCTCTCTCTCTCTCTCGCTGTATTTCTCTATTTCTAACTCGTGGTTTGTTTTGTCCACTCTGTTCTTCTCTCTTGTTCTATCTCCATCCTCTCTCCGCCCTCTCTGTCTATCTCTAGTTAAACAAAAGCCAAAAAAGTATATAACTTGCCAAAATTAAAAATTTCCTTGAGGAAAACACAAGAAAGATATTCTATACTTTCGACATACAAACACATATTGATTATTGCTCCACAATCTGGGATGGTGTGATATAACTCTTAAAACCGTCACATCGCTGTTTAAAATTCACGCACCACCCCTCCAGCGCCAACAACCACCACCATCATACTTAAAATTCAAATTTGAAGAAGGAAGGAATTAGCGCCGACAATTATTTAAAAAAAAGAAAAACAAAAAGAATTGAAATGTGCATCACCCCATGTTGGAAATAGACCGGATCCCAAATCAGAACGGAAATATTCCTGAGATAGTTTGCAAAAAGTGCGTGATTGGACGTGACGTCAAAGCGAAAACATACAGGAACAGGGCTTTAAGATGGCGTGGCAACCCACACAAAGTCAGTGTGTACACCAACCCAAACACGAGGCAGACGAAAGGCCACTGTGACTGACGGAATGGCAGTATCTACAACCTCAACATTGAAAGCTAAAAGCAAGTTGTGAGGAGAAACAAAATACCAGCCTATAAGCAGCCAGAGAACTTGGAGGAAAAATCCGAGTCTGGAATCCTGGAATCTGTTGTCGTCGTATTTGAAGACATTCAAATATAATGAAGGTAAGCACAATTTCTTATTACGCTAGTCATGCCCCTTCCCAGAAGATGGTAAGTTGATGTGGCGTTACCATGTGGTTAGTCCTATATAACTTAATTCCGCGGAGACAAAGTACTTTATTAAGATGTCGTAGTTCATGAATATATTGTAAACGAGGTTAAACCATGAGGAAGGTTTCTTCTAATTAAACAACTTATTTAATGTGTAAGCATTAGACCTAGGTTGTACAATTTATTTCTTAAGGAGTTAAACTAAATCAGCAGTGATCTAGAAGTCGTGATTAATTTAAGATTTAGGAAGCTAAGAATACTTAGTTCAATAAGAAGAAACTATTTTACATGTGCCAACGCTGGTAAGAGAAATTAGTGCAATGTGTAACAGAAAAGTACATGAGCACATGAGATGTAAATAGATTTCTATATGTATCATAAGTTTGTGTGTTGGGTGAAAGCAACCATGTGGTGAGTTAAATGTATTTTCATTGTTGTTAAACATGTGGATTTATCATTTGTGAGGCACATAATAATGCCTAATCATCACTCCTGCAAGTGTGGTTATGATTCATGATGAATGAATGTGGATTGGGTGTATCACATAAGTCTATGTATTTGATGAGAGCATGCATGTGGTGATTTATGTGTAATTTCAATATTGTTAAACATGAGAAGTCATCATTTGTGAATCTCATAATGATGCCTAATTATCGTACATACAATTATTATGTGTAATGAATGATGCTGGAATGGGTGAGATTCCATTGTAATTTCATTGATATCAAATCTGTCAATTTATCATTTGTAAAATCATTTCAGTATGCTTACTTATCATCCATTCACATATGAATATTATGTCTAATGAATGATGACAATAGGTGAGATGAAAAGTCATGCTCAGAAGGAGTATGGACGATCAATCAATCTCATGATGGAAGGCACTTTGATGTATATTGTACTATCAATCAGAAGAGAACGTGTTAATGATAACCCATACACTAATTAATAATTTAGTACACTTCTAAGCATGACACCAATATGTATTTCATGCCACTCATGTTAGAATCATACGGTTTTGTGTCCTGACTTGTGGTGGATGAAACACTAATTAATAATTTGGTGCACTCCTAAGCATTACCCATCTGTATTTCATATCACTCATGTTACACTCATAGTTTTATGTCCTAACGTGTGTTGGAGGATAATAATTACAATGATGATTATGATGATGATGATGATGATGATAATGATGTGAATGGTGATTATGATGATGATGATGCTGATTATGATGATAACGATGGTTATGAGATAATGGCATATTACATATGTGGTGAAGAAGAGGGAAAATACTCTTTTCCGAAGCATAGTGTTTAAGAAGAATTCACCTGAATGTTATACAGGAGAAGATACCACAATTTACTTATATTGTTTATAAACAAACACTCATTGCATTTAGAAATGAATTATAAACTTTAATGTATGAGTACCTTTTCTTTTAAACGGACGGAGATCTAGAGAAACTAATTATGTACAGAAGAGAAGGGAGAATATAGTTGTCAAATTCCAAATCAGTCAAGGTATTACTCAACCTGTAGACCATGGAGGACAGGCATGGGATAAGACGACACTGCGTATCTGCTAGTCTAAGCCTTGAGTGCTATATTATGACGGATTGGATGGAGAACAACCAGTTATGTTGTGGATAACTATTTGAGAGCACTAAGGCTCTTTTCCTTTCACTGTTTATTTTCCTAGGGTCACAATTCTTTTATGTAATTTTCTTTGTGGTTTTCTTGAAAGTGTACAGCGTTGAATTTCTGATGTTCATAGTGATATCATTAGATTTATGATTGATGCCGAAACTTCAGGTAGTGGCTAGATCCGTCTAGATCCAGACCTGATTGTTGAGTGAAGCACCTTGTTGAGTGAAGCACCTTCATAGAGTGATGTACCTCGTTTGAGTGATACCCGTTGATAGAGTAGTGCAGAAAGCTATTCACCTGCAAGATTTTCCTCTACCCATGTAGGACAGGTAACATAGATAATTTATCCTTGAACATGAAAGGGTAAATCTAGAGCCAATATTCTGCTCTGATCTGGACCAGATCAATACTAAGAACAAGTCACACACACACACACACACACACACACACACACACACACACACACACACACATATATATATATATATATATATATATATATATGTGTGTGTGTGTGTGTGTGTGTGTGTGACTTGTTCTTAGTATATATATATATTGCCATTGACTGCTTGCCCAGAGTGTATACAGTTTTTTTTTTTCAGATTGCACGTATGTCTGTAGAAGATGAGGAGAAAATGTAATAGAAAGACAGATATATAACTGGTGATATGGATAATATCTGTGGCACAGGAATGAGATATGTATAGTTATATATATATATATATATATATATATATATATATATATATATATATATATATATATATATATATATATATATATATATATATATATATATATATATATATATATATATATATATATATATATATGACCTTTTTGTAATGAATTGGATTGTGGTTGTTTTTATTTTTAATGTAACGATAAATAACCCAATTTATGTTTTTTAAATCATAAAATTAAGGTCATGGCATTTATTTAGTGTTTTTCTTGTCGTAGTTAAGATGTTTGCCGGTATCCCTGGTCCAGGTGTTAGCAGCTTTCTCCGTAACCCCGAATACTCTCGTAATTGACGTGAGAGCACGAGAATTGGAAGCGGTTCGAATCGCGCCAGTGAAGTATGAGAGTGTGGAGCCGGTCGCTCAGAAAGCAATGGCAAACTACTGAGCGTAATCTTGCCAAGAAATCAACAATCAGTTGAAAGATGCTGATGTTGACAGCGATGTCCTGTAAAGGATATGCAAAATATTATTATTATAGTTAAATTGTTTAACTAAAACACACCCTAGACAATAATTAATTAACTGAGAGAGGAGAGACAAGGAACCTATAGGATGTTGTTGGTTGTAAGAGAAAACTTTTCATGTGGTTTCCTAGAGGTATTCCTTGGTTTTCCGAGACTTTATTCATGGACTCAAGCAACTGAGACATTAAAGGTTAACTTAATTAGAACGGGCAGGATTGCCCTCTATCTCTTTGGTGTTGACCCAACAAACGTTTCCGACAGATGAATGCTCCAAATAAATAACAAAACGCCTTTATTCACTCCAGAAAAGGGCAGTGCGTTTAATCAATGGTGATAAGCATAGAGAGAATTCTAACCTACATGAACGTCTTCAGTTACCGCCATTCCACAAACGCCTACTTCTTAATAAAGCTAAACTAATTCACAAAATCCTACTTCAAAATGCTCCAAGCTACCTTTGGCCATTGTTTAAATACAACGCAAGACATAGCGAACGACTAAATATACTTCATGTCCCTAAACCTAGGACAGACATATAAAACAAGCTTAGCATACTCTGCCACTCAGTTGTGGAACAATCTTCCACAAGAAATTAAAGACACCACCAATTATTATACATACAGTGACAACCTGTTTGAACACTACCTCAGTACAGACTACATACCCCCTAAAAATAATAATGGTAAATTATCTCAAACGACAACTAGTTAATAAACATTCCCATATATTTGGCACGTTACACCGTCTTTAGGTGTTTATCATGCCCATATTAAACATTGCCTCAGTGAGTCATATATAATTAATTATTTTTCATGCGTGTCAATGCTTATTGTTCTTTTGTTGTCTAAGATTAGCTTCATATGTGATGTTGAATGAAATTATGTATGAGACGAATTAGAGAAGAAGGGCGGAATGTCAGACGGGCCTGCGTGCCAAATTCTTAACCCTTTGAAAATAAAGACTGTTCGTTCATTCGTTCGTTCTCTCCAAAAATAAAATACAGTTAATTGTGTTTCTACCAGAGCGTGATTTCCCTGCAGGATACAACATAAATCATCCAACATAAATCATCCAACATGAGCCTCAAAAGAATTCAGTCTGACAGAGTTCAAGAGGCTCGCGTCCTACACATCCTTAGAATATGACCCAATATTTAAGGGGATCTATGCCGGCGTATCTAAGGACCTGAAAACAACAAACACATATTGTGATTCTTGATTACCAAGGGGATAACAATCGTTGCACATTCGAAGAGTATCAGTGACCATGCGTCTTGTGTCAAGCGTAAACAGTCATGTTTTGCCATCTCTCACGATCACCAGAGTCGTGGATCATCTCCGTGTTGTCTCGACCATGCCACGTGGCCAAGCCACTCAGATATTTACTTCTCTGCCTTCAGCTTGTACTTTTCCCCATCAATCTTGCCAGTTGTCACTAGGTTCTCTAATTTATTTCTTCCTACAACGTGTCCAAAAATGTTCACCGTCTCTAATTTCTCTAATCAATTTATGGTTTTCATTTGTTTCTTGTAGGACTTGCTCATTTGTATGCTTTGCATTTTAATCAGAAACCACATGTCCACTGCCATTAGATGTTTTTCAGCTGTCTGATCATTGTCCACGCTTCACATCCATACAAAAGTACAGGTTCTATCAGTGGGATATGTTTGTCAGTCAAAATATGATATATACCTCTATAGTATGTTCATGAATATATGTAGCGAAATATGTTTTTTTTTCTTTTTTTCCCCGCATATCTTTTACAAGACATGGCTGTCAACATAAGCATCTTTCAGCTGACGTTGATTTCTTGGCAAGATTACGCTCAGTAGTTTGCCATTGCTTTCTGAGCGACCGGCTCACATACCTATAAGTTACCGACGCGGAGAGAACCGCTACCGATTCTCGCAAACGTCACGTTACTCACGAGAGTATACGGGATTACGGAGAAAGTCTTGTAACCCTAGATCAGGGAGACCAGTCAAATATGCCAGGTCAATAAATTGTGCAAACTTGTGCGTGCGCGCGTGCGTGCGTGCGTGCTTGCGTGTGTGTGTGTGTGTGTGCGTGTGTGTTTGTGTGTGTGCGTGCGTGTGTGTGTGTGTGTGTGTGTGTGTGTGTGTGTGTGGCGTCTGTGTATAAATTCACTAAGGTAATACAGTTATTAAACAATCACATTATTATTTGTCATGACTAGGGGTATGAACCCAGACATAATTTGACGTGCTGACTGCCTTAAGCGGGAAGCACGCTTTGAACTGAGTCCGAGGGAGATAGGTTTCCCAAACATGACACTGGAGCTGAGAACGTCGTCAATACCAGACGGCTCAGATACTGGGTGGGCTAAGGTCAATGTGTGGAGTTCTGCTACATTCCTGAACGAAATGACGGAGGTCGATGACAAATCCACGGCCTTCGGCGCTTGAGGCAGGTGGTTTGACCTCTCGGCCACGAAGGCCTGCTCGCTGGAAATACGCCATTCTGTCAGCTGATGTTCAATAGCAACGCGATGTACCTCATCCAGCCCAGTAGATAATAACTGACCTGTTTAACGTTTGGCTATCATTTTGACTAGGGCTTTTCATGCTAATATTATTAACATTCTTTTGTCGTTTTATAATGACACAGCTATAGTTTTGTTACAATTTAGTTTTATCATGTTGTGTTCATCATGTTGCTTTTCAATTGGCATTATGCTTCTGTTATTCTATATTTTGTGTATTTGCAATTTTCACAATACCAGTAAGCAAAAAACAGTAAACATTTTCTGCATATACATCTGTCCTCTTGCAACATGTGGATGTTTGTGGTGATTCATTTCGCAATCACAAGAAAGAAAATTATCAGGGCTTTTGAAAGTTAATGATACAGACATGTCCTCTCGTTGTATCTAGAAAAAGAAAAATGCTGGCATTGAACAAGATATGAACACGAAAGAATACAGATAAAACACAGCAATATGTCTCAGAAATTGAAATAGTTGTGTCAGATTAAATGTCGCTGTGACCTGGTAAGAATAGGAAGGTATCATTCTTGGAATAAAAGGCAGGGTCCGACCAACGGGAAAGTAGATACAGGATGCTGACACTTCACGGACGCGACTGTCTCATACAAAATTCCGTTTATGGGTTTTCATTTATTCAGATAGAATAAAGGTTACATATGTCCACAGTTTTCTACACTATATTGACATATTATAATATGTTGCATGTCCTTTGTAGAACGTTGCCATCAAGCCCATGTTGATTTTCTAGGCAATTTTACGTTCTTCTTTTCTGTTAGTCATGATGGTAAAGTTCGGTGTAGTCTGAACCTAGAATTTCTTCTTTCTATATCTGAAATGAGTCTTTCTGGCAAGCTTAAGATTCAAGTCGTTTTTTTAAAATCCTGATCCATTACAAAAGCACCGAATGAATGTCCAAACTTTTAACCTCGCTTATTTCCTCTCCAATATATGATTTATGTATCCGAGGTTGTCTGCTCCTGTTGAGCATCTGCAGTTTTGTGATGGCGTCTCTTATCTTTCAGTGCATCCTTAGGCCTGATTCTTGCTTCCAAATACAAGGTGTGCATCGTTTTGAATCATTTTTATCATCCTTTGCATTATCCTTAAGGCGAAAAGAAAGAAGGTGATATAGTAAGAAGTTCATTCAAGCGGCATTTTTCGAATGTGGAAAGATTCCTAGATGCAACAACACATAAAGATAAATGTACATTTCGTTACAAAAAGTTGTAATATCATTGCGTTTATTCAAATATTCTCATTACAGTGACATTTGTCTTAATTTTCAGCATTCAAGTAAATACTGTTGTAATTACTTTGTCAATATTAAACCCCTAATGATTGAAACGGAGGGATTGAGATGACCGGATAGTGCATGTACGAATTTATATTTATAAATATGTAAAGTTAGATGAAGAGATAGAGGCAGAGAGTTAATATCATGAGACTCAATCACATCACATCGTAGAGTCTGACTGTAACTGGCGCACGACTTAGACACCTTCGGCCTGGAGGAACACCAAGTTTCCTACAATCTAATCCTAGTGGAGAGCACCTCGACTCGCAACCTTACAACAGTATGAGTCAGCTTTTGTGATTTCTTGAACACAAGTATCCATTTGCTGGCTAGAAGAAACTTCGTGTTGTCATTAAGAGATGACGGATGCAAACCATGTGTTCCTAGGTTTTCACACTTTACTGGTGTCTTTTGTCTTCAAATTTTACTCCTTGTCAGTGTCTTCTATTAATGCCGCTCAATACCTCTGAGTTATTTCTCCTATTGTTTATGTAGATTTTAGTTTATGGACCAACAAACCAGTTTATCAACACTTGCATGTATCACTGTATGGAGCAACACAACGGCTGATGAACACTTGCATGCATCACTACGTGAAAGAACATAACGGCTGATGAACACTTGCATGTATCATTGTATGGAGCAACATAACGGCTGATGAACACTTACATTTATCAATACATGGAGCAACACAACATTGATGAACATTTGCATGTATAACTGCATGGAAAAACACACCAGACGATGAACACTTGCATGTGTTACTATATGGAACAACACAACAACTGAAGAACACGTGCATCATCACTATAAAGAACAACACAACATTTGATAAACACTTGCATGTATCACTATATAGAACAACACAACATGTGATAAACACTTGCATGTATCACTATATAGAACAACACAACATGATGAACACTTGCATGTATCACTGTATGTAAAACACAATGGCTGAGAAACACTTGCGTATGGAACAACAAACATCTGATGAAGACTTATATGTATCACTACACGGAACTACACAACGGCTAATGAACACTTGCATTTATTACTACATGGAACTCCACAACGGCCGATGAACACTTGCATGTATCACTACATGGAACTACACAATGGCTGATGAACACTTCCATGAATCAATTACACAGCATTTGGCTAATGGTCTGAAGCCCAGCCGCCCCCTGAACGATACCATCTGTGGACTCAAAAAGTTCATTCTTCATCCGTTGCCCTTTACCCTTTATTCCCCCATTGTAGCATAAGACCTCTTCCACTGATACCGAACCGTGTACCTTTGGATATCGCCTTCTCCACGTACTTCGTACACCATTAATATCTATCTCAAATTCTCCTCCCCAGTGTGTGTCCAGGTCTCTCTCCATTTCGTCTGTCCACTCTACTCCTGATTGATTTGAGAAAGTAATCTCCGGTTATACTACCACTGTTTCTCTACGTCTGTTCCCTTGTTCGTCCCTCTCCTCTTCCATACTCACCGGAATCTACCCAACCCTCGCCCTAAGCTCTATATCAGCGACCACTCCAGCCCTTACATACAATGTGCGCAGGCATCAGTCAGTGAATGTCCGTAGTCAATTAGTCATTAAATTCCGCAGCACACATTGGACACAAGAAAAGACGAGGAGAAATGCCTGATGACCCCAGAGACTTCCAGATTTCCCCTGAAAATCAGCTAGTTCACTAAGTATGTTATTTATGTTTGTGTTTCTTTATTTTCCTTTTTAATAGAACACGCTGGAATCTCCTTGGTGACTTTTCATTTAATTACTTCATATACATCAAATCACTGATGCCCAGACACATATTAAATATCTGATAAACTAAATGATAACTGAGACATGCCTGGGGTCATTGACATTAAGATCAGTGTCCTGGATAGCAAGGATACACAGAAACTAGTTCACAAGATAAAATAGGGCGGGTAGTAAGACCCCCAGAGGGGGAAAATGACAGGACAGTGATTGGAGGGGGAGCTGAGAAGAGGTCAGCTGGCTAGGATAATTGTGAGGCAGATAGCTGGAGCAATGAGATGGGGTTTGTGTGGAGCATTGTGAGGGATAGAATGGTTTAAATGACAGGGACAAACATTGACGGGGGAGAGTTGAGTTGAGACCTGACTAGGAGGAGGTCGAGGTCGGAGAAAGTGGAGAATTGTGACGGAGTTAGGAAGAGAACTCCGCACGGTGGGTTTCCAGGGATAGTGAGTGGAATTCGAGACCCAGAGTGGGTTACTTTGAGTCGGGCCTAGGGAGAGGCTAGTATACTTGTCGTGTGGGACGAGATTTAGTAGGCCTTGAGAGGCAGTGTTATTCGAAGTGTTCCACTGGGATGGAGATATATTCTGAGAGAATTATTGTTCCTGGATTTATATGTTACGTGTGTCCGTGTTAATTCAGAATTAAAGGAATATTATGTGCGCAAATTAACGCTTGTTCACTGACTGGTGTTTGGTTGTGATGCATCGTGGTTGATTGGTTGTTCAACAGACCATATACACTGACATTCCCCTAGACACAACCATAGCCACTCTATCTGTCACTCAGTCAACATTTACTTTGTGTCAGAGAAGATTTATGGGGACTCGTCGCTGGAAGTCCGTAATGACAGCACGAACATCTGAGTGTATTTGATTATAAGATTTATGAGGGCCGTCCGATCAAGAAACAAGATTTATGAGAGCCGCACGGTCAAGAATAAACACCATTTTCAGTAGATAACGCATTTCAAAAGTTTCGGAGAATTAATACAGAGTTCACGGGAAACCAGATAAAAATAACATTTCTCACTCGAAGTGGGGAGAGTGGACGGGGAAAGGGTGTCCACGGTATAAACACTGGGTTTTCTCCTGTGCGGGAACTGGCTAGCAGAGAGTTCACGAAATGCCACCACAGTACATCAAAAAACAGCCAGCGCTCGGCAAATACACAACAGACAGTTCAAGTGGACAGGATTGCTCGCGGAGATAAAGACAAAATTAGAAACCAAAGATAACAGAAAGTGAGCAATTTCGTTGCGAAGTCCTGTGCGTGGTGAGACATTTTGTGTGTGTGTTGAGGACAACGCACGCTGTGGTTGCAGGTAGACAGGTTAAGAATTTCACCACAGGGAACACTACGGGTGAGGACGGTGGAAATTGTGAGTCTCCAAGGACAAATTAGGTTGACAAGAGGGTCAATGCTGTTTACGAGGACAGCGAAGTATTTGTGAATAACGGATAATTTCCGGACATTACTTTGTTCGCGGCCAGTGTCGGTGCGTGGATTTGTGATAAAATAAAATAAAAAACTGAGGTACTAAGTGAGATGACCTTTCGAGCCAAGGCCATGTACCAGGGAATGGGGCGTGAAAATTTCCATTGAGAATAACAAGTTCTTTTTGCTCCGAAACCAGGAGTTACGGTCATTATTCGTAACGTTTTTGTGTGTGTGTCATCATCGGGTCATCGGGAAACAACCCACAACAGTCATTCAGGTGCCGTCATCGCAAGTATGGGCGCATTTCTTTACTAAAATAACTTGCAAAACGGATTTAAAGCGCTGTATCATTTACTGCCATTCGTTGCTTTAACCTGGTCGGCAACAGTGGAGCCATACCATCATTTCAAAGCGACAGCGACTACGCAGTTAAACATTCATTGACTTTAACGATATTGGCAAAACAAGAGCTATAACATACATTATACAAGCGCGTGCCAACTCAACAGGGAGGGTTACAAAAACGTTACGGACTGTGTAGAGACAAGGCGTTGGGATAATTATCATCATCTTCAATTTTTACGACAGTCGAAAATCGTTATCATCACGTAAAAAGTGACAACGCATCAGAACACTAATTCATTGTGGGAAGCTAACGTCGAAATCTTTTCAAAACAGTAACCGACAAACATTTCCAGGCGATTTTCGGAGACTAGTGAAAACAAACTAAGGACTTTTGCGAGATGCTACCATCGCTTTGTTGTTGGCTTCCCTTTCTTTCTTCTGTTTCTCTCATCGTCCTAAGTATTGTTGTTGTGCGTTACGTAATTATTTGTACGTGGTCCAGTGGTCGTAATAAGTAGGATATTTTTGCAGTGTTTCGCGACGTGCGGGAGACAAAGCAAAGGTAAATTGTCTAGGTGCACATTGTATGTTGTTGAGAGGCAGCTGACGAGTCAGTTTGTTTTGTGCGGTTGAGCATTGGGTCGTCTCGACATTATACACGGTGTCCAAGTGTCTATCGTCAGATATATGTATATTATTCATTTTATATTTGTTCTTTTTACTGTTTTCTCTTTACTGTTACATATGATATTTGATTTCTTTGGATATATGGTATTGTTGTAATTCTTATGTTAAAACAGCTTCTATCTAGATCAGTGTTTCCCAACGTGGGGCCCACGCCCCACAGGGGGGCAATTCGACTGTTAAGGGGGCAATTCGAAAATGGAAGAAATCGGCTGAATATAACAAAACGGGGAGACTTGAGTCTGAAGTTAACTAAATTGGAACCTGACATAAGATCTCTTTGCAGCAAGCATCAAGCGCAAGGATCTCACTAAATTTAAATAATAAATAATTAAAATAATATAGAAAAATCTTTCATTAAAATTATTTTGTACTTGAATTTCAGTTCTCCATTATATGTTTTGAAAATTTACTTACTGTGTTTGCTCAATAATTACCTAGTGATTTCTTCCTAAAACCTATCATTCAAGTTTCTTTAGTGAACATTTAAATTTTTGAATATTAAAACTAATGTATATGTTGAGGGGGGGGGGGGCGTGGGGGCGGCGGGGGGGGGGGCAATATGAATTTTAGAAAGGCTTAAGTGGGGCATGGCACAAAAAAGGTTGGGAAACACTGATCTAGATGGTATCTGTCAGTTTATACGGTCTTTCATAGGCATGTTTATGTCAGTGGTTTTTATTTCTATGTAATCATCCGTCTGTGTTTCATCAGCCTATGCGTCGAGCGTCTAATATTTGGCACTTAGTGTGTATCATTCATTGGTGTATTTATATGTATGTTTAAAACTATTTCCAGGAATTTTTCTACAGTTATTATATATATATATATATATATATATATATATATATATATATATATATATATATATATATATATATATATATATATATATATATACGAGGGAGTATAGGTAATATTCCCCCTCACTACCTAGTGCTTGTAGAGTGACTGGGTGAGTACAGAGTGATAGTAGTAGTACTACGAAGTTACATACAGTCTGAGGGAGGTGTACTTAGGGAAAGTACACAAAGACTAGCAGCAGAGTCTTTACATTTATAGTGGGTTGACAGACAGCAACGTGTCCACAAGTACAAGATGCCTAATTTAATGGACTTATATTGAAGCAGGTGAACGGTTAGGCCTGAAGGGAAAAGAGTTGCAGGAGTTTGCAGAAGCAAAATTGAAAGAAGTTCAACACTGGGAAAGAGAGGAGAGGCATAATGAACGCGAGGCAAAACGCCTACAGGAAGAGAAAGAGACACAATTGAAACTAGAAATGGAACAACAAAAACACCTACAGGAAGTAAAGTTAGCTGAAATGGAAGCCAAGCGTCTACAGGAAGAAAAGCGCTTACACGAAGAGACACAAATGAAAATAGAAATTGAGAAAGAAAAGCTCAGGAGGGAAACTGAAATTGAGTTGAAAAAATTAGAACTATCTTCGAAGGGACAAAGTGAGGAAAGCAGAAGACCTTCCCATCCCTCACAGAGACTAAAACTGCCATACTTTACGGACCGGGACAGTCTTGAAGCTTATTTGTCGAGATTCGAGGCATCAACGAAAGTGTCAGGCATCCCAGAAGAACAGTATGCTATTAGACTAGGTGAGTTTCTAACGGGAAAGGCCCTAGATACTATGTTTAATTTACCTGTAGAAGAAAGAAATACTTATACGATTCTGCGTCAACGCTTGCTTACAAAGTTCCAACTAACTGAGCATGGATACAGAACAAAGTTTAGACAATTAGTGCCAGAGACAAATCAGGATTTTACAGATTTTGTAAATACAGTGAAGAACACATTTAATAAGTGGATGGAGCTGGCAGAGGTAGGAAAAGATTTTAATAAATTAGTGGATTTAATGCTTAGAGACAAGGTGTTATCATCGTGCAATAATAATTTAGTGGCTTTCTTCGAAGAACGTAAACCAAAGGACATAGACACAATGTCCCAGTTAGGGCAAAATTATATGACTGCACATCCAAACAGTTCTATAGGCAGACAGATTGATGAGGAAATAGTCTGTGCAGCGTATACGAAACAGGACCAGAATCCAGTTATCAGACCAAGGGCGAAAAGTGTGGATTCAGCACAGAAGTATGAACAACAAGAGTCTCAAGATAATGGTTTCCGTGGCAACCATTTTGGCAGAGCAGGACGGTAACCATACAAAAGGGGGAATTTTCAGAGACGTCCAAATAGTTATGCCGGATGCTGGAATTGTGGGAGCTGGAGACACAAGGCAGCACAGTGTGATGTACAACAATCCAGTGAGCCAACGAGTAACGTAAGGAAGGAGATCATCTGTTTCAAATGTGGCAAAAAGGGGCACGTCAGCCATCAATGTAGGATGAGAGAAACGGAGCATTCTAATGCAGCACAAGTGATTGAGACTATCAACAATGAAGATTGTAGTGGGTGCAAACCTCTTTTTGAAAAAGACGGTCAGCCAGTCTTAGTGTGTGGCCATACAGTGAAAGCAGGATCAGGAGTCCATGAAGAAGGAAGTCTGAAGCTGCACCATGGATTTCGTTAATGATAGGCCAGCGTTAACAATTAGGATTCCGGATGTACATCCATCGGGGTTAAAAAGAGTTTAGTGCATCCCTCGGATTACACAGGGAAAAAGATTAGGTGCATAACATTTAATGGGACAGTAGAATTCTACCCATTAGCCGTGATAACAGTAAGAACACCATATATCACAGGAAGAGTGACAGCGTGTGTTCTAGACGCACCAGTGGCAGATCTGATCATAGGAAATGTGCCAGGAGTTAAAGATTGTACAGAAGAAGAAGTAGTTTATTGGGACCAGAAACATAGGTTAAGTAGTAACGAGGTAGTTAACAACAGAAAACCTAAATTAGAGAGTATAGCTGAAGACAAAGAGGCACTTGAAGTAGACACAGAGGACAAGGATAGGACAGCTGAGCAGGTGAGAATGGATCTCAAATATAGCTGTAGGGAATCCCAGAGACAAGATGCTACTCTCGACAAATGTTTCCAAGGGTGTAGTAAAGTGAGACATAGACAATCAAAGAAGGGTAGATGGTGCTTCGAAAGGAAGAACAAGGGTCTCACTCACCAGTTTTCAGATGGCGGAACTGCACGTGGGCAAGTAATAGTACCGTTAGCACATAGAGACCGATATACTAGAACAGCTCAGGATAGGGCATGTGCAGGGCACATAGGAGTAAGGCGTAAGCAGCATAGAGCAGGATGCCAGGTATATTGGCCAGGATTTAATAAAGAGGTCAGACTAAATAGAGACTCCAGTGTAACGGTACAATATGCAGATAGCAAAGTTAAGGCAGTTCAAAAGAGTGTTAACGACATCACTGAATCAGGATTAGGATTAGCAAAAAGATGTTTTAAAGATATAGGAAACATGAGGCATGGGTACATGAAGGGTACACACAGCATAGACAGGAATCAGAGGTTGGTTGATGCAAGAAAAGAACCACCTGATATACGGTCGATACACAAACTCTCCAGATAGTTTATGGAAGACAGAGACAATGCAGTACCTCGACATTTATTCATGGACCATTATTAGCAAAGTTACATGGTTTGTGTGTGTTATTGAAGATATTAATTAGACCTGCGGGTACATATTTATAATGCTTTTCTATGGTATGTGAATTATTATGACATGTATTAGCTCATGTATTGATACACAATATGGAAAGTGGTTCGTATTGATGTGTGGGGAATATGGGAATTTACTATGAGTATTTGATATAGTTTCTAAGGTGGTACCTAAAGTGAGATGGAGTCATACTTAGGGCTACCCAGGCAATGTGTCTGGGTCACATATTTGATAGGTGTTGGTCTCCCATCATTTGAAAACGATGTTTTCTTTTGAGGAGGGGGTAGTGACACATGCCTGGGGTCATTGACATTAAGATCAGTGTCCTGGATAGCAAGGATACACATAAACTAGTTCACAAGATAAAATAGTTCGGGTAGTAAGACCCCCAAAGGGGGAAAATGACAGGACAGTGATTGGAGGGGGAGCTGAGAAGAGGTCAGCTGGCTAGGATAATTGTGAGGCAGACAGTTGGAGCAGTGAGATAGTGTTTGTGTGGAGCATTGTGAGGGATAGAATGATTTAAAAGACAGTGACAAACATTGACGGGGGAGAGTTGAGTTTAGACCGGACTAGGAGGAGGTCGTGGTCGGAGAAAGTGGAGAATTGTGACGGAGTTAGAAAGAGAACTCCGCACGGTGGGTTTCCAGGGATAGTGAGTAGAATTCGAGACCCAGAGTGGGTTACTTTGAGTCGGGCCTAGGGAGAGGCTAGTATACCTGTTGTGTGGGACGAGATTTAGTAGGCCTTGAGAGGCAGTGTTATTCGAAGTGTTCCATTGGGATGGAGATATATTCTGAGAGAATTATTGTTCCTGGATTTATATGTTACGTGTGTCCGTGTTAATTCAGAATTAAAGGAATATTATGTGCGCAAATTAACGCTTGTTCACTGACTGGTGTTTGGTTGTGATGCATCGTGGTTGATTGGTTGTTCAACAGACCATATACACCGACATTCCACTAGACACAACCATAGCCACTCTATCTGTCACTCAGTCAACATTCACTTTGTGTCAATAACTTAGTCATAAAAATAAGGAAACGTGTTATGTACCAACATTACTATATGACACAAAATCATAGGCAGAAAACAAGCAATAAGAATACAAATAACAACAAATTTAAGCGCCAAATGTCCTCTGGGGTTGATACTTTTACATTGCGTGGTAGACTAGAGATGGAAGATTAAAACATAGACACCTTTTTAGGTAACAATGTAGACAAAGAACGGGGAACAGAGATTGTAAAAACAAAAAATACAAAAGGCAAGAAGCGCTTTTTTTTTAACGCAGAAGTGTTTCCAAAGCACCAGGGCCGGGTTATATACAGGCCAAGACCTATTGACGCGTCTCCGTCGAGCGTCCTGGGCAATAGGTCCCTTCAGCAGGATCGCCGTATCCTTAGAAGTCGGAGAGTGTCTGCCTGTACGGCGAGGAACCACCAGTCTGCACACCAATAAGCCAGACATGGGACAATGGATACTACACGCAAACCTCAGGTCCTGTATGACATCACACTATGTTGGACAAATGGATGCCTTCATCCGACATACAGGATTTCGCGTTGGAGCTCAAGCCAACGAACACAAGCAAGCACTATGCAATTTGTGGAAATCAAACATGAAATGCAACATCGCACCAAACTTAAAATATTCAACACTAGAGTTAAATCAACAATGCTGTGTGGATAGGAAGCCTGGAGAATGACTAGGCCGATTATTAAAAAACTACAAATATTCATTAATTGGCCATCATCATCATCATCATCATCATCATCATCATCATCATCATCATCGTCATCATCATCATCATCATCATCATTATCATTATCATCATCCAGGGCCGGATTTAGACTTGATAATGCCCTAAGCTATTTGAAATATGGGGCCCTTTATAAGGGGCCCCTTTATGGGGACCGGTTATCGGTAATGCAAACCCTAGGCAAATAGCGCTTTGTTCTACGAAAGGCGCGCTAAAAAAAAAATTGGGTGAAGAGTATGGGACGTCCCGGACGTGTAGCATTGGGACTAATAATGCTGCAGTATATTTAAGTATACATTTATGACAATTGCTCACTCGGACAATATTTTTTGGGGCTTTTTTTTTAGCTTGCGTAGCTTATACGTAAATCCTGCACTGTCATCATCCACTTTTGCCGTCAAGCGTCTTGGGGAGGAATTATTGGCGCACAAAATAGACATACTAAATGTATTACAGAATCAGCAGTGTGGCGCTCGTGGAGAGAACTGAACAAAGAATAGTGAATCAAGAGACGAAGAAAAATCACAGACGCTGGATAGGACATACATTGAGAAAACTGGAGAAAAGCATAACCAGAAAGCGCACATGACCCAAAAAAAAACATAGAGGAAAACGTAAGACACAAACATGGAGAAGAGAGAGAGACATACATAAATAATATCGGGAGACCATGGACGGGGCTGTATGGGATAGGTAAAGATAGGACGATTTAGACTGAGTTAGATTGATTTGGTTGTGTTAGATTGAGTTATGTTGACTTAGATTGAATTGACTGAGAGCTTATGCCCTCAATCAGGGGTATTAAAGTGTCAAATGACATGTCTCACTTCAGAGGTCACAGAGTGTGAGAATTGTATGGATTTTCTGCCCTGGTCTTGCTGGGGTGCGGGTCGGATTGAACCGGCTGATAGGCTGGCACAGGATGCACCTCTCGTTGGTAGATTACCTATGGACAAGAGAGACGTGGTCGGACGCCTGTGGGACCAGGTGGAGAAAGCGATGGAACAGACTGAGAACCCTATGTGGAGAGAATATGGCGGGGGATCGGCAGTTTCTCTGGGCGAATCTCAAAACTGAGAGGAAGATCAAGATAACTTTCAATCAGATGACAGTTGGAACCGTCAGCAGAATGATTCTTTGCTGGCTGTTGAACGAGGGGACGGAGCGAGAATGGGAATATCCTGAGTGCAGTGATGTCGTTTCTTAGCACAGCTCTACTCAACTAACTGGGGGATAATGGGCGAAAGAAAAAGAAGTAAATACAACAATTTAAAAACAAACACCGAAGCAGGAACATGATGTGGGTATGTAAAGTGTTAGATCCATCACATGTACTAAGCTCGAGTGCACGGACCAATAGGTGGTCAGTCGTTCCCTCCAAAGCGAATGACGAGGACAGGCATTGATCCCACTTCAGACCATGCCATTGTGCGCCCAACCCCATAACGATTACATCCATGCGTCCGCTAGTTTAGTTTAGTTTAGTCGATGGATCAACATCACGGCACACGGGTGTAACCCATAAGTGCTCCGTTCTCCTCCTAACTCAAACCTGAGTCTGGAGAAACTCAGCTCAGTGCACGAACTCCGTAGCACCGGTGAGGGTCCAGAAATACTTTGGGTAGATGTTTAACTCAAAATTTTGCGCGGGCAGCGCCGTTAGGCTACTCTTTTTCGATTTCCAACTGCCAAGGGATTTTTTACGTGCGCAACAATACACACGGGCGTCCAATCTCACTACCCAGAGACCAAGGGAAATTTTATTACTAGAAGTCCACGTGAAATAAATCCCGGTCCTCATCGGAGCTTGAACCTGCGACCGCCAGCACTCGAGACGGACACCATACCTCGAGACCACGCAGCCCCCTACCCGTCCCTAAGAATTATTAGTTGCATATCCTCTACAGGACGTCGCAGTAAACACCAGCATGTTTTTTATGTTCGTGGTCTCTTGGCAAGTGTACGTTCAGTAGTTTGTCATTGCTTTCTGAACGACCGATACCCATACCATTTAGTAAAAAAACAACGCAAGGAGGTCTGCTGCCAAATTGCCCGTAGCTGTGTTTCGAACGCGGGTATGTGGGATTACGAACTGCGTCCGTAAATCCTTTGCCACTGAGCCCGCTAAGAAGAAGTAGACAAAGACAAAATCAAGTGGAGAAAACAAAAACCGCCACATTTTCAATATTGGGGGGGGGGGGGGGGGGGGCTCAGATAAGAGTGTGTTTATCGGAGCGATCGTAAATTAAAAAAAAAAAGTGACGGACAAATAATCAGCTAACAGCCTTCTTTGATCTTTCACTTGTAAACATCGGACATGAACACTTGATTACACAGATGAGTTCCTCTTCCTACCTCATTCTACAATGATGAAATCTGACAGATTGCTGGGCCTGTTTCCCTTCACATTTATCGCCAAACAACTGTCATTGCGAAACACAGCGCCGTGTTCCCAAGGGAACACACAAAACGTAGACATCACGCACTGCTGACTTTAATTACAGTGTTTGAATCGGAGTTTTAACATTCTATTTTCTTGAATCTTTCATCTATTCATGCGTTAAATTGGAGAAACTGAAATGCGGAGAAATATAGTCTCCCACGCCCAACAGGCAAGGTACTTCACTGAAGTAAATAAGGGGGGGGGGGGGGGGGGGGAGAGAGAGAGAGAGAGAGAAGAAGGTGAAGAAGCAGAGGAAGTGTCGTACAGCAAAGATCCTCAATTAAACTGTTTGATAATTTTCATGTTTGAGTACATAGCACTCGGCCACTTTCATTGATAAGCATTCGGTAGTATTGGATGTTAGTGAGGAAAAATTGGAGGTGGTGGAAATATTCGAATATCTTGGGTCGTCAATTACCAAAAATGGTGACACAATGAAAGAAATTAAAATACGAATATCTATTGCTCTTAAAATCTATAACAACTGAATAAATTGTGGAGTGGGACATATAGACTTCACATACACACAGCAGGTTCCTGAACAATCCATGTTTTGTTGGTATTTATAACAAATACAAATACGAAAATCAGCGTATGAACAAACAATATTCACTTATAGCCTATGTGTGTCAGTCAGTTCCTATAAGCATGTTGATCTTAATCCTGGTATGGGCTCTGGATTGCCCAGAATGTCAGTTTAACAGGACGCAAACTGATAATAAATCACAAGCTACTGCCAAGCGAGAGAGTGAACAATTAAAATGCTCCCATCAAAAATGCATAGAGTCCTTTTACAAGATCAATTTACTGATGGATTAGTATCAGGTGTTACTGATAGTGCAAAAATCTCGGTTAAGACTGCACTACAAAAATGTCTAAACGAAGCAATTTGTCTGAATAACAGAAAAACAAACACAATGGTTATCAAAAGGAAAACGTGTCACCCAAATGCAACATCAAAGAGAATGGAACCAATCTGAACCAAGCCAATGTATTTAAGTATATGGGTAGCTTTAATAACAGCACATGGGAGATGTATTAAGGAAGCTGTAGGTAGAATAGTCCAGGCAAATGCAGTATTTCCCAAGATGAATATTCTCTGCAATTTAACTTTGTGAGTCGATGTGAGGAAAAGAGGTCTTAAGAAATATACTGAGCCAAACCTGATGTACGGATGCGTATCCTGGACAATTAGCAGACAAGTGAGGAAATATATGAGAGCTGCGGAGATATGGACGGAAAGAAAGAGCAATGAAGTTATCCTGAAAGGTGTTACTTTGAAAGAGAATGGGCTACTAATTCTTTGGGCATGTCATGAGAATGGGAAATCTGGAGTATGTAGTCGCAACGGGAAAGTTTGAGGAGAGGAGAGACAAGAGGAGACCAAGAGACAAGATGCTGGACAGTTTGGCATCAGGGCATGAAGAAACATAGGTATCAGAAATTATTGGCTGTACACGAGACAGAAGGTTGTGAAAAAGATATGATATCCAACTCCACACGGCATGGACTATATATACCAAGGTAGTATGATATGCTAATAAGTTTACGTGCACGACGTGGCAATGTAACGAACTGGCAATGTTAAGACGTGGTAATATTATGACGTAGGTTGACCATGTTCCTTGAGTGTCTATTATCCCAATAGAGACCAGTCTGGAAACTATTGTACGACTCAGTGTATCGAAGCGCATACCGCAACATGGTTTAGTAGGATTTGTAGCCACATAAATCAATACCCAAAGCAATGCAGCTATTCGATTACGCTCTCTCTTTCTTTCTCTCCCCCACCCCCATCTCTCTCTCTCTCTCTCTCTCTCTCTCTCTCTCTCTCTCTCTCTCTCTCTCTCTCTCTCTCTCTCTCTCTCTCTCTCTCTCTCTCTCCTTGTCTCTCACTGTCTCTCATACCCACTCAATGTGGAATTTCATTGAATTGCATCACAATTTTTTTACGATACACATATTTTTTTTTTCATTTTCACCATTTCCCAATTTTTTCCATGTTTTCCCATTTAATTTTTTTCAAATTGTAAATGCATTTTACCAGGATGCTCACGATAGTCATCGGTGTATGGGTGTGTAAAGTGTGGAAGTTTGTATATATTAGTTTTGGTGATTATGTGAGGCAGCATGTATGTGTGAGTATGTGTATTGGTGGACGGGTGGGTGTGTGTATGCGTGTCTATGTGTGTCTATGTGTGTGTGTTTATATGTGTGTATGTGTGTGTATGTGTGTATGTGGGTGTATGTGTGTGCACGTCTATATGTGTGTAACTGGGTGTATGAGTGTGTATATATGTATGTGTGTATGATTTTGTATGTGTATGTATGTGCGTATATGTGTGTATGTGTGTGCTTATGTGTGCTTTCGTGTGTATGCGTGTATCTGTGAGTATGTTTTTAGGTGCGGGTACATGTATGTATGTGTGTGTGCGTGTGTGTGTGTGTGGGTAAGTATGTGTGTATCGGTGTGGATGTGTGTAGGTGTGTGTATGTACGTGGATATATGTGTGTATCTGCGTGTGTGTGTGTATGTTCGTGTATGTATGTGTATAAGCTTGTGTGTGTATGCATCAGTGTATGCGAGGGAGTGTGTATTTGTGTGCTATGCGAGGGAGTGAGTGTGTGTGCGTTATTTTTGAGGATGCTCATGATAATCGTCCATGTATATGTGGGCGTAAAGTGTAGGAGTTTGTTCACATTAATTTAGTGATTGTGAATGTGTGTCTAGATGTGTGAGTGTGTGTGTGTGTGTGTGTGTGTGTGTGTGTGTGTGTGTGCGTGTGTGCGTGGATGGGTGGGTGGGTGTGAGTATTGTGTCTGTATGTGTGTTTATATGGGCGTATGTGTGTTTGTGTGTAAGTTTGTGTGTGTGTGTGTGTGTGTGTCTGTCTGTCTATCTATCTGTCTGTCTGTCTGTCTGTCTGTCTGTCTGTCTGTATGTATGTACGTTCGTACGTACGTTTCTTTGTTTGTTTGTGTGTGTACGTGTATGTGTGAATGTGTGTACATGTGTGTGTTGGTATGTGTATGTATGTGTTTGTGTTTGTATAAGTGCGATATGTGTTTATGTGTGTGTAAGTGTGTGTGTGTGTGTGTGTGTATGTGTGTATGATCGTGTATGTATGTGCATATGTTTGCGTGAGTATGTGTGCAAGCATGCAGTGTATGCGAGAGAGTGTGTATTTGTGTGTTATTGAGTGTGTACATAACTGTGAGAGTTTTTGCAAATGATGTAAGTATGTATGCAGATATGTATTAGTATGTGTGTGCTTATATATGTGCGTGAGTACGTGTGTCTGCCTGTCTCATAACATGGTAATATGCATTGTTTATGTTTACACAATCCATTTAACAATTATGTTTTTCCCTATATGAATGTATAAGATATAATATGCACAACTTATGAATGGCAGATGCATGATTTGGATGGCCGAATGTAATGTCCCTCTCAATCTCTCAATATCTCACACGCTCACTCCCTGTCACTCTCTCTCTCGTTCGCGTCCTCTCTCTCTCTGTCTCTCTCTCTCTGTCTCTCTCTCTGTCTCTCTCTCTCACTGCGTAGGTCTCTCTTACTGTCTCTCATACCCTCTCTCTCTCTCTCTCTCTCTCTCTCTCTCTCTCTCTCTCTCTCTCACTGTGTGTGTCTCACTCTGTGTGTTTCTCACACTCACTCTCTCTCTCACAGTCACACTCATTCCCTCCTTTTCTCCCTCCCTCTGTGTTGTAGACAGAAGGCATAGGACAGACACGACCACAAACGCCACACGGCACGGTATATAAGAAGAAGAATGAGAAGACTGTATAATATTTCACGTAACATTACACGCAACAGCTTGTCTATTATAGATATCGCTAGAAACGACGGCAGAAAATGAAGCATACTTTATGGTAACTTTATGATCCGCAATATAAAACGCTGATAAAATTACGCACATGAATCAATAAGTCAGATACGAGGTTATATCTGCTAAATGTCAGATGGCCAGTGAGTTAGCGTGGTGGATAGAGAGCTACACTAACAATGCCATGAGCGCAGCAACACGCTTGTGTTCGACGTCAGTCAACAGTGGAAAAGGCTGGCCACTTCCGTGCATTCAGAGCCACATAATGTGATAGCCCCATCACATCACAGACTCACAGCACGAGGCTGCTTTGGGACTTGGTAAATTAATTAAATGGCAAATAGAGAGAAGGATTTGGCTAGCGACATTATATCTTATAGAGATCTCTTATGTAGTTTGTCAGGGTCTCTATGAAGAGAGATGGGAGAGATAGATATAAATCATCATCATCATCATCATGTGCTATGCTGGTAAAAATAAACGGTCATGGTTCGCTGTCTAACACGAACACTAGAATCGTAGATCAGCTTTGTGTTCTTCTCTCGACCATGCCTTGTGGTCAAGCCAGCCAGGTATTTACTTCTATGCCTTTCCCTTGTTCTTTTCTCTTCAATTTTGTCCGTTGTCACCAAGTTCTCTAGTTAATTCCTTTCATAATGTGTCCAAAAATGTGATTGTACACGTCTAATTTCTGTAATAAGTTTGCGGTTTACATTCGACTCTTGTAAAACTTGCTCAATGGTATTTATGTCTGTCTATGATATTTGCATTTTCCACAGAAACCATATTTCCTCTGCCATTGGATGTTTTTCAGCTTGTCTGCTCATCGTCCACGCTTCACATTCATACAAAAAAGTACAAGTTCTTTGTAGCACTTCAACGCACTATTTCTCGTTGCAATTGACACCGTTTTATTAGTCATTATGGTTCCAATTTTGCAAAAGGCTACTATCGCCATAGCGATTCTTGTTCTAATCTCTTCAAGGCACCTCCCACGAGATGTTATAACTGTTTTAATCTCTTCAAGGCAGCTCCCATCAGATGTTATAATTGTTCCGAGATAGTTGTACCGAAATACAAATACAAGCTTCCAATAACAACCATTGTCAGTAAAGAAACGTTAAAAAAGAAAAAAACAACCATCGCGTAGCAGTTTCTTGCTATGGTTCTATGAAGTGATAGGGCTACAATATTTTGTAGCCTTGAATACACGAAGGAATAGGTGGCAGGTCTTCTCCTCTGTTGACCTGCCACGAAGGCAAGTCTTCAAAACCTTGTCCGACCGTGCTCATGACATGACCAGCTTAGCTCTTGATAGACAACAGTACATATTAAATAAACAAAATACGTATTAAATAAGAGAAGCAAGGGCTGCAGCAGTTTTGTGTGTGTGCCTTCCTGACAACGAAGGGGGTTGTGTTTTAATATTATTTTATAATGTTATGTTTTTTTTTATAGATCTGTTTGTGTTGCCCCATCCCTCATGAAGATTTATATAATCGAAACGTTGTCTGTTGTCTCCTAGAATACTTGTTTTTATTTTACTATTTACTATTATATATATATATATATATATATATATATATATATATATATATATATATATATATATATATATATATATATATATATATATATATATATATATATATATATATATATATACATATATATATGGGGGGGGGGGGGAATTGTGTATTTTTGGGAGGATTTTCACTCTGTGATTTATGTTCACCTTTATGGAGTCTGTTGTAAGGTATGTACACTGTATCCGTGTGTATTATATTTCATCTTTTCGCAGGAGCTATACATACCTAACTGTTTGTATTTTTTATCAACTACAATAACTCGCCCTTCCGGACACGCCAAAAGCCTGTCTAGTCTGTCTAGTTTTGGGCACGTTACTCACCCGACTTCCTGGTAGACAAGTTTTTCCCTGGGCACACTTGGTTAGAAGATCAGTAATGGAAAGTATGGTTTCTGAAAGACCAGGCGGAGGTCGACCAAGAGCATGTGGGCGTAGGGCAATAAAGACACCCCGTGGGCTTGAAAATGTACGAGGCCAAGAAAGTGGCAAAAGATCGATCGTCTTTCCACCGTTATGTGCGGAGAGTGTTCTGGAGTATTAGTTAGTTGCATATCCCTTACAAGACGTTGCAGTCTATCCCGGCAGTTTGTGACTTCTTGAAAAATGTACATTCAGTAGATTTCTTATTGCTTTCTAAACATCCGGAACTATACCATTCTACTAAAACCACATAAAAGGCGATCTGCTTCGGAATCGTCCTAATCTATGTTTCGATCGTGGTATGTGATTATTACGAATTGCGGCTGTAACCCCTTTGCCACAGAGGCGGTCTGCAATGTAATTGCTATCTAAAAATGACGACAGGTGGTGGACTACACATGATAAATAGATGCAATCCTGGGTGATAATATTAGACAAAGGACAGGCCATAGCAATGATATACTTTATATGATTCTACTACTACTGCTACTGCTACTACTACTACTACTACTACTACTACTACTACTACTACTACTACTACTACTACTACTACTACTACTACTACTACTACTATTACTACTACTGCCTCGAAGAGGTTAGAACAGTCATAGCATCTGATGGGAGTAGCCTTAAAGAGAGCAGAACAGGCATAACATCTGATGGGATGTGCCTTGAAGAGATTAAAGCAAGAATCGCTGTGGCGAAGGTAGCCCTTTGCAAAATGGAAAACATACTGACAAATAAAACGATGTCAATTGCAATGAGAAAAAGAGTGTTGAAGTGCTACTTAGAACCTTCACTTTTGTATGGATGTGAAACGTGAAAGATGAACAGACAAGCTGAAAAACATCTAATGGAAGAGGAAATGTGGTTTCTTTGGAAAATGCAAAGAATACCATAGACCAGTGGTTCGCAACCTTTTTTGGCCCGTGCCCCCCTTCACCATATTTTCAGAACGTCATTCCCCCCTTTCGTATTTCCTACCTAAAAATCCCGTCCCCGCCCCTACACAGTATACATAATAATGGAAGCTCAATTTAATAGCACATACTAATACAAGTCTAGAGGTTCACATAACACATGATTTGTGGGTCTGCTTACTTTATAAAATTAATTTTATAGGGGTGAGACGTACAAAACCGTACAGTATGAAGGGAAAAACAATATCAAGTAATCGGTTCTTGTATTAACGCGATCTTGAAATAATCTTAATTCCCCCCCCCCCCCCCGGAAACCCTAAAATTCCCTCCCCCCGGGGGGGGGGGGAGAATTCCCCACCGGTTAAGAACCACTGTCATAGGCAGTCAGAAAAAAAACCAATGAGCAGGTCCTACAAGAGCAAATGAAAATCGCAAACTGGTTAGAGAAATTAAACGTGGACATTATTTTTACATTATTTTTTTTTTGGCCACGTTATGAGAAGAATTAACTAGTGAACTTGATGATAACTGACAAGATTGAGGTGAAAAGAACAAGGGGAAAGTAGAGAAGTAATTACTTGGATGGCTAGACCACATGGCATGGTTGGGACAAGAATACTAAGCTGACCCCCGACTCTGCTGATCGTATAAGATGGCGGAACATGACCGCCCACGCTTACCAGCAACACAAGATGATGACGATATATATATATATATATATATATATATATATATATATATATATTATATATATATATATATATATATATATATATATATATATATATATATATATATATATATAACCCCCCCCCCCCCTTTTTCCCCCCACAGAGAACATGATTTTATGTTCCATATACGAAATACATAGGAGCTTTCCATAAGATATAATTTCCCTAGACAGATCATTTACTCTATCTGCCATTTAATTAATTTACTTAAGTTCCAAAGCAGCCTCGTGCTGTGAGTCTGTGATTTGATAGGGCTATCACATTATGTGGCTCTGAATACGCGGAGGTGGTCAGTCTTTGCCTTTGTTGACTGACGTCGAACACAGGCGTGCGGCCGCGCTCATAGCATTGTTAGTGTAGCTCTCTGTCCACTACAATAACTCGCCGCCATCTGCCATATAGCAGATATATCCCCGTATCTGACTTACTGATTCATGTGCGTAATTTTAGCAGCGTTTTATATTGTGGATCATAAAGTTACCATAAATTATGCTTCATTTTCTGCCGTCTTTTCTAGCGAAATCTATAATAGACAAATCTCCTGCAGGCCAGCAATATCAATGTTAAGACAACTGAGTTCGGCAAAAATCACAGCTGTTTTTCTCACATGGTCAGTATACGTCAGGTCAGTAGAAAATCCTGGATACATGGTTCTTACGTTCCAGGTTGCAAGCCGTAGCTTGAGGTTTATATTTTTCTTTTTAGTAGTACCTGGTGCATTGGTTTTACAGCCTGCAATTAAGATTTTGTCCTAGCCCCAAGCACCCATTGAAGCAGGCAGGCTGTGGCGGATAAGCAACTAATTGGCCAGGGGCTGCCCAGCTTGAGGCAGGCGGTAGCTGATCAGTGACACCTGTAGGTGTCGTCCACAGTCAGAGGCAACCCTTGGCGCCCCATGTCTACACCAATTGACTAGGACTTATAACCCGTAACTGCTGACTCTAGCTTTGATTTCTAGGCTGGTTAAGACCAGGAATGGAGTTATACCTCTCCATAGCACAAAACCCTGCGCTAAAATATGGAGACCATGTGTTGCCCATGCAGCATGATCCCTCTCTCGGCCTGCCTAGTTCACCATAGAGGAATGGTAACACCAATACATCTGGAACAAGACAAGATGCAGAAGTTGCCAGATCAGCAAAGCAATACTCTAACTGTCCGCCTGTCGGAGCTTCGATCTCAGACCAGCTGCCAACCAAGGCTTAAGGCCTGGTTTGCCCTGCCATGACATTTTGTCTTTGGGTTGCATTTCCTCGCACCAGGATAAGGCTTATACCCTCCCAATTGCGCTCTTCCGCCCGAAGCCATTGGCACAATTTAGGGTGTCGGGTTTGATAAGCGCCGCCCAACATTTGGCGCTAACAGAAATCAGGTTGTACCGTCTGCTGTCATACGGTAGCTCAGTCATATCTGACTAAGACCTGGCACATAAACGACTACTACTACTATTATTATTATTATTACTGTTGTTAGTAACAATATTGCCAATGATCACAGTCTGTTAGTGCTTAGTACACTGTTCTGCAGTAATGATGGCGTTTACATATGATCCTTCAAATCCTAAGCTAACCCAGCCTTTAAAAAAACAATAAGTACAATTATTCAAACGCGACTCGCTTACATCAAACAACTATACCCATAGTGCACCGTTTATTCACCGAAAATGTGTGTATAATCAATTAAACGCTATCTCTCCAATGATGGTTGGCTACTGCGGATATCAAACACTCCCTGTTTCTTGATGTGACTGTACACTCTCATGAAGTGTTCTTGATCCATTTCTGGTGTCATCTTGTCATGTGATAACTATATGGCCATGGGAGTCGCGGCAGTGTTTGGGTTAGACACTTGCCCGTCGGCTTTGTAAACATTGGTTCGAATCCACTTCTTGGCTAAATCTGAAAATTGATCTGCTCTTAGCTCTGCCTAGCCTACACCAGTCATTTCAGCTTCAGCCTTGATTTCTCTTTCAGAAAGCAATGGCAAACTACTGAACATGAAATTGCGTAGAAGATCAACTTGCAAAAGACATGCACCATTTTTTAAACTACATAACAATTCCCAGGCAGCGTCTGACATCCCAACAACATTATCATTTGTTTTTAAATCGAATGCAGAATTGCATTGGGGGTAACTAATACAGAGTACATAATGTAGAGAGTCAAACATAATAATTCCAGATCAGCAATCACAATTGGGGACAGCATAGGCGACGGCAGTGAGCTTCACTAGATCAGTAATCACAATTTGGGATAGCATAGACGGCGGTAGAGAGCCTCACTAGATCAGTAATCAGAACTGGAGAAAGCATAGACAGCGGCGGAGAGCCTCTCTAGATCAATAATCACAATTGGAGAAAGCATAGACGGCGGTAGAGAGCCTCTCTAGATCAGTAATCACAATTGGAGAAAGCATAGACGGCGACGGAGAGCCTCTCTAGATCAGTAATCAGAACTGGATGGAGAAAGCATAGACAGCGGCGGAGAGCCTCTCTAGATCAATAATCACAATTGGAGAAAGCATAGACGGCGGTAGAGAGCCTCACTAGATCAGTAATCAGAACTGGAGAAAGCACAGACAGCGGCGGAGAGCCTCTCTAGATCAGTAATCATAATTGGAGAAAGCATAGACGGCGGTAGAGAGCCTCTCTAGATCAGTAATCACAATTGGAGAAAGCATAGACGGCGACGGAGAGCCTCTCTAGATCAGTAATCATAATTGGAGAAAGCATAGACGGCGGTAGAGTGCCTCTCTAGATCAGTAATCACAATTGGAGAAAGCATAGACAGCGGCGGAGAGCCTCTCTAGATCAATAATCACAATTGGAGAAAGCATAGACAGCGGCGGAGAGCCTCTCTAGATCAGTAATCACAATTGCAGAAAGCATAGACGGCTACGGAGAGCCTCACCTGATTGCTCCTTCCGCATCTTGGGGTACATGAGTCACATTCATTGTGAAGTTATCCATACTGTTTACGGCTCCGTGCAAAGGAGCCGCAGCCTGTGAACGTCTGTGGATGGAAACGATAACTTAAGGTGAATATGGTGGTAACACAAGCTTGGTGTTTTCTCGCTTTCTACTCTTCCGTACTCCCACATATATATATTTTTTTGGGTTAAATTCGCATATCCTTTACAGGACATCGTTGTCAACTTCAGCATCTTTCAGCTGATTGTTGATTTCTTGGCAAGATTATGCTCAGTAGTTTGACATTGCTTTCTGAGCGGCCGGCTCAATTATCCCGCAAGTCACCAACGCGAGTAAAACCGCTTCCAATTCTCGCGCCCTGCGTTACCCTGGGTGGATAAACGGGATTACGGAGAAATTCGTGTAACCCCTCGGCCAGAGAGACCGACACATATATACTACTACTTTTAATAATTGCTACTACTAGGGAGTGCACTGAACTGAACTTTGCTCATTTAGCTTTCCCTTTTACCATTGCCCCTCGCCATTAGGCGATTTCAGAGGTACTTATAATGTTCTTCCCCAAGTCAAGAACATGCAGTCAACATTTAAGTCCAACTGACCGGTGCGTGGAACCAACCCACTACCGCTGTCATCGGAGACAGTTTGAGTTCGAGCGTGTTAAACCATTCTGCCACGTCGACTTCCACAAGCTTGCCTGCTAAGAGTAGACAACTCGGCAGCGTTGGCAGCAACAACGACAGAAATAACAAGGGCAAGAACTACACGCTCGGTTCTTTCTCTCCTATTCAATGTATCGGATGCTGATCAGCGATAATGGCCAAACATGTTTATGTATTTGAGAAATAAATCCACAGCTGCTAGTAGAAGTAGAGGAAAGAAAGAAGTAGAGATTAGAGATCATATTAGTTAAGACAAACACTGAAAGCTGTAGTGATCAGACATGGATTAGAATACGTCACCTTTAAATGACGACAGCGCCATGATGAAGAACCTTCGAAGTGTATCTAACCACGCTATATTCATACTTTCTAACTTTCTTCATCGACACATCCAAACACGTTATATTCATTGGCCAGGTATATCATCCAAATGAACCCAACTATGGAATATGAACACACTTCGTATTGAAATAGTACCATATGTTTGAATTTACATTGCATGGGAGAAATAACAAAGGCGCAAAGGCTTTTTTTTATAGTCGTGTCTGCGAATCATGGAAAACTAGCAGACATTTGAAGAATTGTTTAGAAGCTGCGGAGATGTGGTTTTATAGAAGAATACTGAGAAAACAGTGGACGGATAGAAAGTGCAATAGTGAGTGACACATTGCCGTCTTTACAGACGAAAGTATGTGGATTGGAATTAGGCCAGAATTCCATGGCACAATGCTTGGACATGGATTCAGAGAACATGTGTTGCCCATACAGCATGTTCCCTCTCTCGGCCTTGCCTTATTTACTCCAGAGGAAAGGATAACCAGTAAAAGAGCAATAAAGATATCTTGAAATAAGGTAACTCACAAAGAGAACCTGTTCTCAGAAGAGAACAGTCACCATTTTTTGGGGGGACATGTCATAAGAAGGGAATAGCTGGAGTAGGTCATCACAACGGATACAATGGGAGGATGAATAGTTCAGGGAGGCCCAAGAGAGAAGATGCTGGACAGTTTGACGTCATAGCAGTATCAGAAATTGTTGGCAGCACACAAAACTAAAGACTATAGACAGACGTGATCAGCAACTCCACACAGTATGGACTATAAGAAAAAAGAAGAAGTGTCTAGCTGTCCGTGAGGTGAAGTATGCTTGAATTTCTTCTAATCTCTACTTTCTCCTCCCTACCTTTTCCGAGTGTAAATCAATAATTGTGAATGTATTTCTCATATTATTTCAACCTGTTGTGCCCTGTGGGGAGTCTGAAAATTGTTATATGCAGAGAATTTATAGACACATTAGAAAAGTGAATTAGCGATCAGCGTGAGAAACTGGGCAACCAGAAATGATTGAACGACAACATTTACATTGGCGTGAAATCCTTTATATCAGGAGACAAGAATTAAAGACACCTAAATAGAAGTAAGGGATATGGTGGGAGCAACAAATTGATCTTTTTAAGGACAAAACTGTTGTGTTCCACTTACAAAATTCCAGAAGTTATAAGTGGATACAAGAGACAATTCCGATAGCGAGATAAGAATTTAGCACCGTAATTCCCACCACTTCTAATTCCATTGCTTCTAGATTATAGTTAATGTAGATTGACTTTCTAAAACAGCAGAAGAAATTTCCCAGACCCTCTTGACTGATCACATTATAAGCATTTATCAAGTGCAATAGGGTTAACTAGTAACTTCTTCTTCTTCTTCTTCTTCTTCTTCTTCTTCTTCTTCTTCTTCTTCTTCTTCTTCTTCTTCTTCTTCTTCTTCTTCTTCTTCTTCTTCTTCTTCTTCTTCTTCTTCTTCTTCTTCTTCTTCTTCTTTTTCTTCTTGTTCTTGTTCTTGTTCTTCTTTTTCTTGTTCTTCTTGTTCTTCTTGTTCTTCTTCTTCTTCTTTTTCTTCTTGTTATTCTTCTTCTTCTTCTTCTTCTTCTTCTTCTTCTTCTTATTCTTCTTCTTCTTCTTCTTCTTCTTCTTCTTCTTGTTCTTGTTCTTCTTGTCTTCTTCTTCTTCTTCTTCTTCTTCGTCTTCTTCTTCTTCTTCTTCTTCTTCTTCTTCTTCTTCTTCTTCTTCTTCTTCTTCTTCTTCTTCTTCTTCTTCCTCACATTCTTCTTTTTCTTTCAAAATTGTACACACTCTCAGCCATTTCTAGCATAGCTCTTTGTAAACTTGTTCATGATTGGTTGTACATTTGATTCCTACGGGATCTGGTAGCTAGTCCCACGCAAACAATCCTTAGTCTAGTCATGAGACATGCATGATAGGCCTCATTTATATTATTCCTGGCTTCGCTTATGAGTTCCGGTAACACACGGACGTCCTAGTGCTATATCTGTATTACGAAGTTCGTGCACCGAGCTAAGAATCACCGTCTACGGTATGAGACAGGAGCATGTACTGAGGTATCCGTTTGCAATTCAAACCAAACCATAAGTACTGTACCATAACGATTATACATATGACGACAATATTTTAATACAAACAGTACAAGGGAAAACCCAGATGTAGGCTGTTAGTAATTTATCATCAGCAGTTTCTGTCCTGAGCTTAGGGTGTGCAATCTAAAAGTCTTTTTCTTGGGCATATCTTCATGGTGTGTGCCCATTTACATCTAACTTCCACATCAATTTCCCTCCATTATATATTTCAGTAGAATAGTATGTCTTTTTTCTATTACCATAATGCGTAACCTTTCGCATTCCTATTTCTGTAGCACATGATTTCGTGTGTTGGTGTGATCAATAGAAAACCATTATGAGTGAAATAATAGTTGAGTTGTACATTGTGTCTGCTTGAAAAGACATGGACTGTAGGACTACTTAATAATCATGACAGAACGTTACGTTCAGGACAACACTTGTAACTGACTTGTCCTGTTCGACTGCGTACAATATCCTCCCGACTGGACAGAATTATATATATATATATATATATATATATATATATATATATATATATATATATATATATATATATATATATATAGAGAGAGAGAGAGAGAGAGAGAGAGAGAGAGAGAGAGAGAAGAGAGAGGGGCAGATAGAGAGAGAAGGCGGAGAGAGAAAAAGAGAGTATTTCCTCAGCACTGCCTTGTTTTATATTTTTAGATATTACAGATCCTCTGTATTTGTCTGTTTCCATTAAAATAAATTATCGTCAGTCTTCCGAAGACCACATTTCAAAGCCTCAATATTATGCTCCAATCCTTTTAGTCAAGGGTGAATAGCTAAATTACGATTTTCATCAGCAAAGATAAATCAAGGCGGATGAGCCGCATTCATTTGCTTCAGTGACTTTTAAAAAAAAAAGACTTCGACTTTTTTATCATTTGCTTCAGTGACTACAAACACACTGTTTATTGAGTGCGTGGAGTACACTTTTTCAAAATAATGCAGGAGATCGGGAATAGAGAAACAGTTATTTAAATTATTATTCAATTTATATACTAAACAAGAAACTGGTTGATGAGGCCTCTAAGGCCGTATCTGGCCTGGTTGATTTTACCTGTTTAAGCAATGGTATCTTAAAGTAGGAAAACACAAACCAATGGAATTTTATACTTTGTTTCTTTTTTCTTTGCGTTGCTAGCTTTGAACTCCAGGGCTATCCATAAACGTGCCTCTGCTTCTAGTGCACTGGGCTGATTTTTGCGTGTGGATTAACTTTCCCTATTACCAGTGTGCCTCGCCATTAGGCGAACTCACTCCGACTTCTGGGGTACTGGTAGTTTTACTTCGCCAAGTCAAGGACGATATTTCTTTCAAGGTGCATCATAGGTATGAAAAAGAAGCATTCTAGTCTATTCAATTAAATTACATAAACTAAATGCTAGCATGGTTTCCATTGCATTCCTAATCTTTTCGTCAGGCATATGACACAAAGACAACAATTAACACTATTTCACTTATAAAATTAAAATATATGCTACGTTTATTTTCCTCCTTTCCAAGATCTTATGAAGCATATCCGAAAGGATGAGGAAAATTGCTGCTGCAGTAAATAAACTAACATGTGAAATTGATTTATTTAGTTGGTTCGGAATTTGATGTTTGAAAATTTAGCACAACCCACTACTTGCAACGCTGCTCTAATTCAAGTACGAACCTTGGGCCTTGTCCTCGTCTGACTGGAAGCACCAGACTCGAGTTTCGCTCTCGTTTGAGCTCGTCATTTGTGCATATCCCAGACTGGACCTGAGATCGAACTCTGGATCACTGGATGTGAGGCGGGTGTGTAATATTCTAGTACAGTATTCTTGTATGATATTTGGTTGCGTCTAACGTGAGCCGCGTGGTCTAGTGGTTACATATCCGCCTCACATACCAGTGATCGAGAGTTCGATCCTTCGTTCAGTCAGGGATATGCACTACTGACAAGCTCAAAGGATAGTGAAACTCGAATCTAGTGCTTCCCATCCGATGTGGACAGGACCCTAAAATGTGAAAGTTAATGGGGAACTTATTAACGCCATCAAATTGGCAACTGATGGGTATATTGTCGAGGATAAGGCACAATTTGTGTGCAAATGTAAGCAGTAAGATTTGGTTCGATTTGTAAAGGATCAATTTAATTGCGCATGGATATCTCTATAAGTCTTCAGTCCCCTCTAGTAGAACAGGCAAGGAGAATCTCAACTAAGTGCACGAACTCCAGGATCCAAAAATGTGTAGCAGACTCTCGCTGCATTTTCGTGGGTAGTTTTTCTGATTTAGAAATTTTGCCAGGGCTGCTGCCTGTTCGATCCGCTCTTGTCGAATTTCCAACTGTCGAGGGATTTTTAACGTCGGCAACCTACAGACTGATTCTCTGGGTTGTTCGCCCTTGTTTAAGAAGGCTAATCCACCAATGCACTACCCCCGGATCAGGGCGGTCAATACCAACCGTTTTCTTTGTTTTTGTGAAAATCCACGGTCAGCAAGCTGAGAAGACCGCTTGAGGCAGATGCGGACACCGTAAAGTCTGGTCTTCTCTACTCCCAAGGAAATAGCAAAAGTGGTTAACGTGGGCGACATGATAAGGCAGGCAGGCCAAGTTCACCTACAAAGAAGAATATGGTTATTGGAAACACGTGATCTATGCAACAACCTGGCAGTGCATGAACTCAGCGACATGTGCACGTGTGTACACGTACATGTGATTTGCAGTATTTACCTGATTAAGTACTGAAGGATAACATATCGATACGTGGGACATCCCATTTGGACAGCAGGACGATATATCGCCCTACTGAAGCCGTCACATATTTGTTTTGCTACGTGGCATCTTCTGTACTTTCAATGCTCAGTGAACGGAAATGTACATGGTAATATTTGTTCATTTGATTGTACACCATCTTTGGTTCAAACTTACTTTTTGTTTGGCGCTGAATTCGTTAATTGATGTAGTTATTGTACATACTGAACAAGCGGGATTATAATTTAATTGATAGAAAACAGAGATTTTGGTGGTTTCCAAGAAGAAAGAATGTAACATTGAAGTGAAAGGGAAAATGCTTAAACAAGTGAATCGGTACAACTATCTCCCAAAAATCACAACATCTAATAGAAGGTGCTTTGTAGAGAACAAGAACACGAATCATTATGGAAAAGGTAGCTGTTTGCAAGATACAAAATGTTAACCAATAAACAGTTATACATTAAAGTGCCGATACAAGTGTTAAAGTGGTATAATGAACATACACTTGCGTGTATGTGTGTGTGTGTGTGTGTGTGTGTGTGTGTGTGTGGCGTCTCTCTCTCTCTCTCTATATATATATATATATATATATATATATATATATGGTGTGTTTGCGTGCGTCCGTGCGTGTGTGTATGTGTGTGTGTGTGTGTGTGTGTGTGTGTGTGTGTCTATGTGTGTATGTGTGTATGTGTGTACATCCTCGACCAAACTAAGAGCAATTGAAATATGGTTTCTGAAGAGAGGGGGATGTAATGTCATGAAGTGCCAGAAAAACCATTAAGTCCTACACAAGACAATTATAAACCATAATATGATTTTAGAAATTAGGACGTTATAAGAAGAAATAATGGGGGAAAAGTAAGAGACAGGTAAATATCCGGATAGCTTGGCATTATGTCATAATGGAGACAAGAACACAGACCTAATTTAAGGCTCTGGTGATCATGTGAAATGGTCAACTATTACCGCTCACGTTTATCGTCACATGATGAAGATGATGATGATGATGATGATGACGCATGCATAACCAAATAATGGTTACATCCTGAGTGTTCTTTTTCGATCGCCACTTTCATGTCTTTAACAAAAGCAGTAGTAAGTTTCGGGTCATCAAATTTATGTGGCTCTCGTCAACAGAGAGAACAAACTGAAGTATCTGGGAATCACATTTGACAAGAGACTGTCCTTCAAGGACCTTATGGAGACGGTTGTGGCAAGATCTCAAAAGGGACTCAATGCACTTAAAACTATGGCTGCAATGGACACAGAGCAGAGAATGTTTTTCACACTATACCAGCACTTGATCGTCTCAGTTATTGATTATGGATTAGGTCTGCTCACTGTCTCAAAGAGTCAGCTGGTGAAGTTAGAGCACATACAGAACGAAGCGATGCGAGTCATTCTGGGATGCACCAGAGACACTCCAGTTGTGTGTATGCGTTACATCCTTGGTTTGCCGACTGTTGCAGGTAGGCTCAAGGTGATGCAGGCGAAGGCATACCTCAGAGTAGCTGCAGACACAGATCACCCTTTGCATCAGGCGCTGGACGCAGTTAAGGGTCAGAGACTGATAAGAGGGAAATCATGAATGGCTCAGGCGGAGGATACGATCAGACAGGTGTACATTTTGGAGATAATTAGGCGAGGAGAGGAGTGGGTCAGAGTGCCAGCGGAGCAGTCAGACTTGTGCAGAGTTATAATCACATTGAGCCGGGAGTGCAGGGAGTGGCCAGCAGGGGCCACGGAAGTGGAAATCCAGCAACTAATTCAGGATGAATGTGGGTGGTGTGATTGTATTCAATAGGTGGTGTGATGTATTCGATGTATTTGGTGTAATTGTATTCGATGTGTGGTGTGATGGTATTCAATGTGGGTGGTGTAATTGTATTCGATGGGTGGTGTGATGGTATTCGATGTGGGTGGTGTGATTGTATTCGATGGGTTGTGTGATGGTGTTCGATGGGTGGTGTGATGGTATTCGATGGGTGGTGTGATTGTATTCCATGTGGTTGGTGTAATGGTATTCGATGGGGGTGATGGGATGGTATTCGATGGGTAGTGTGATTGTATTCAATAGGTGGTGTGATGTATTCGATGTATTTGGTGTAATTGTATTCGATGTGTGGTGTGATGGTATTCAATGTGGGTGGTGTAATTGTATTCGATGGGTGGTGTGATGGTATTCGATGTGGGTGGTGTGATGGTATTCGATGGGTGGTGTGATTGTATTCCATGTGAGTGGTGTAATGGTATTCGATGGGGGTGATGGGATGGTATTCGATGGGTAGTGTGATTGTATTCGATGAGGGTGGTGTTATTGTATACGATGTGGGTGGTATAATTCCATTCCGTGCTGGTGGTGTGATTCTATTCGATGTGGGTGGTGTCATTGTATTCCATGTGGTAGTGTGATTGTATTCCATGGGGGGGGGGGGGTGATTGTATTCCATGTGGTGGTGTGATTGTATTCCATGGGGAGTGTGATTGTATTCCATGTGGGGGTGTGATTGTATTCGATGTGGGTGGTGTGATTGTATTCCATGTGGGGGTATGATTGTATTCGATGTGGGTGGTGTGATTGTATTCCATGTGGGTGGTCTGATTGTATTCCATGTGGGGGTGTGATTGTATTCCATGTGGGGGTGTGATTGTATTCGATGTGGGTGGTCTGATTGTATTCCATGTGGGGGTGTGATTGTATTCGATGTGGGTGGTGTGAATGTATTCCATGTGGGTGGTGTGATTGTATTCCATGTGGGGATGTGATTGTATTCCATGTGGGGGTGTGATTGTATTCCATGTGGGGGTGTGATTGTATTCCATGTGGGGGTGTTATTGTATTCCATGTGGGGGTGTGATTGTATTCGATGTGGGGGTGTGATTGTATTCCATGTGGGGGTGTGATTGTATTCCATGTGGGGGTGTGATTGTATTCCATGTGGGGATGTGATTGTATTCCATGTGGGGGTGTGATTGTATTCCATGTGGGGGTGTGATTGTATTCCATGTGGGGGTGTGATTGTATTCCATGTGGGGGTGTGATTGTATTCCATGTGGGGGTGTGATTGTATTCGATGCGAGTGGCGTGATTATATTCGATGGGGATTGTGTAACTGTATTTGATGGGTGGCGTGACCGTATTCGTTGGGTGGTGTGATTGTATTCGATGTTTGTGGTGTGATTGTATTCGATGTGGGTGGTGTGATTGTATTCGATGGGTAGTGTGATTGTATTCGATGGGTGGTGTGATTGCATTCTATGTTGGTGTTGTGATTGTATTCCATGTGGGTGGTGTGATTGTATTCGATGTGGGTGGTATGATTGTTTTCGATGGGCGTGGTGTGATTGTAATCCATGTGGGTGGTGTGATTGTATTCCATGTGGGTGGTGTGATTGCATTCCATGTGGGTGGTGTGATTGTATTCGATGTGGATGGTGTGATTGTATTCGATGGGTAGTGTGATTGTATTCGATTGGTGTGGTGTGATGGTATTCAATGGATGGTGTGATTGTATTCTATGGATGGTGTGATGGTATTCGATGGGTGGTGTGATTGTATTCGTTGTGGGTGGTGTGATTGTATTCGATGTGGGTGGTGTGATGCTATTTGATGTGGGTGGTGTGATTGTATTCGATGGGTAGTGTGATTTTATTCGATGGGTGTGTTGTGTTGGTATTCGATGGATGGCGTGATTGTATTCGTTGTGGGTGGTGTGATTGTATTCGATGGGTAGTGTGATTGTATTCGATGGGTGTGTTGTGATGGTATTCGATGGATGGCGTGAGTGTATTCGATGGGCGTGGTGTGATGGTATTCGATGGGTTGTGTGATTGTATTCGTTGTGGGTGGTGTGATTGTATTCGATGTGGGTGGTGTGATTGTATTCGATGTCAATCTCTCATTCCCTCTCAAACTAAAGTCAGTAATAATTTAAATGTATTGAAGTAGCACTATAAATATCTCTTTCTCTCACAAGCTAAAGTCAGTAATAATTTAAATGTATTGAAGTAGCACTATAAATCTGTCTTTCCATCTCAAACTAAAGTCAGTAATCACTTAAATGTATTGATGTAGCACTATAAATCTGTCATTGCCTCTCAAACTAAAGTCAGTAATCATTTAAATGTATCGAAGTATCACTATAAATCTCTCATTCCCCCTCAAACTACAGTCAATAATTTAAATGTATTGAAGTAGCACTATAAATATGTCATTGCCTCTCAAACTAAAGTCAGTAATCATTTAAATGTATCGAAGTATCACTATAAATCTGTCATTCCCCCTCAAACTACAGTCAATAATTTAAATGTATTAAAGTAGCACTATAAATCTGTCATTGCCTCTCAAGCTAAAGTCAGTAATCATTTACATGTATTAAAGTAGCACTATAAATCTGTCATTGCCTCTCAAACTAAAGTCAGTAATAATTTAAATGTATTGAAGTAGCACTATAAATCTGTCATTGCCCCTGTGACATGTTTGATTGAGTTGCCAGAGGACCTAGTTAGTAGTGTTCTCTGGAGATATATCTTGAATAATAAATAACAAGATAAAGGATATGATTTAGCACGTTTTGTCTAGAGGTCACTCAAATGAGCTAATCATTCCCGCAATAGCCTTTTTGGAGAACATTTTTCTTTGGCTCAAACCCCCACTGTGAGACCACTATGTATCTACACAGAAATTTATAAAAGAAGTAACTAGTTCACCCAAGGCCAGAGAAGATCTGAACTATTAGCGCCTGTACAACTGAGGATCCATCTCACTCATTATACTGTTGACAGTGTGCTGTTCGTCCGTCACATAGATCTTCTATATATTTTGTCAGTATGACCTATATCAGTTTGTCCCATTTCTTTGGGATTGTAGGACTCAATTATATGTAGGCAAACAAACTTCAACAATAACTGTACATTACATCTGTTGGACAGGACATCTACATGACAGTTTCTTGACAAAAGTGGGGCATACATTCACAAGGAATTGTGTACACCAGCCATTGTACAAGACTTACATCATAAGAGATACTTGACAACATCTATACAAGACTTTTCACAATATGTATAACCAACCACAGCACTTAAGACAGACACCAGTTACAATACTTGACAGCAACTGTACAAGAAATTCACTGGGGACATGTACTTAAAACACTGGTTCATGGAATACACAATTTATTGAGTTGATGGTGAGTCGAGTGATGACCATTGTCTCATCTCCTGTCATGTCAACACTTCAATTATTGCATAGAAAATGCATAAAATATGTCACACATGCAGGTTGATAAACAAGATACAACACCTCCCCATTACTCCACCACCCAATAATAAACTTTCCTCCACCTCTCCTCTCTAATTACCACTACACCATTGACTTTTATCTCTTCTTCCACTGCTGATGAGGGAAAACCCAGGTAAGCCATAACCTGGGGCAAGCATAGGGACCTTCTGCTCCACTGGTCTGTTTAATCCTTTTAGCACCTATGATGGTGTTGGACAGCTCGGGTTGCAGTTTTCCCCCATGATGATTTTCCAAGTCTGACTAATTATCCCCTACTGTCACAGTTTTGAAGAAAAGCTACAGCCTTGTCTTTCACTGGTGAGTTGACTGTTTATGAAGTTGAGACTTAGGACTTTGCTCTCCTTTTCCTGTAGAGGAAGATCTAAGATACAAATATGTCCCAGTCTTCTTCCTTCTCCTCAGTCTATCTCACGTACTTTACATACAAGTCTTCATTCTGAAACACTGTGTGAGCACCAGGCTGGAGATTAACTAAGATAAGTCCTAGCCAAAGAATCCATTGTCCCATTCATTTCACCAGACGTTCTGAATGAGGGTAACCACCATAGACTTGTTGTTTAGTTCTCAGATGACATTTGATTGACTCAAAGATCACTGTCCAGTTCACCACATTGGTAGTGTTTCAGATTGTGTTATTCTCCCATTTATGCATTCAGTTGTTAAAGAGCTGAGAGAAAATTCTTTTTAGATTTTCCTGCCTTTTGATAGGGAGTCACTTCTGGATCTAGGACTTCTGTTTAGTTGTCCCAGATGATATATGGATGGCCTCTCCACCATACTGTTCTCTGTCGATATATAAAATGGCACAACATCTCTTTACATATGTTAAAAGATAATGTTATTATACATCAACAGACACAGATTGGGGATGGGGAGGAAAAGGATGGGTGTGGTCCCAACACACCTCTCCTAGTTTTGATGATGCAGTGTATTTCACTCTGATGTACTGTGGTAATCACAAGACCATATGCTGAGACAGGGTAGCTTAACATAATTACAAGCATTTATGTGGTCTAAGTTCCACCATGTTTGAATCACAGTAGACCTGGGCACAGGGAGGACCAGACACAGTACAGCAATCATTGTGACATAGCAACATGGGACAGGCATTGTGAAGGGAAATGGAAAATAGGCATTTACAACTGCAATCTGCATTATGTATTAACTAATGGCATTTACCAAATTAGCAGACCAGACATCCATTCCAATGGCTGTGATGTTGGTGCATGAATGTCCTATTCCATATTCACTTACACAGCAATGCCAGACCTCACCCCTTTTTCACCAGACTTGTCTCACAGGTACATCATCATCATCATGTGCTCTCTCCCCACTGAGTAATTTTCATGTCTACTACAGTAGGTAACAGAAGCTCAATTGCATAGCAATGGTTCACATATGCACCAAGCACATATGTGGAAAACATGTTTAGTCCTTGTAAGTTTGCATGAGCCATACATTATATTCAGCCAACTGAGACACAGGTTCACACACCTATGGTTCTCTTAGGAACTAGTTTATATGAACCATCCAACAGTAGAGGTAATAGTGTAATACTTCAGGGAGAAATTGTATTAATTCTCCTGAGCGTAATGTATCTACCAGGCATCACATGGACTTAGCAATTCTGGCGTGACACACACAACCTGTTTACATATGGATATTGAAGCATCTTTCCTTCCACTAGAGGTGAGAGGCTATTTATTAAATCACCAACTCACTCACTCCAACATTCTCAGCGTTTTACAAAGGAACGTGTACATGTTTACATCACTCATTCCAATCCAGACTGCCATTTGTTAACTCGCGAGAGCAAAGGTACAGTTGATTCAAGAATAAGTCATCCTAGGCATGAAGAATGCACAAGGGGTTTGGGTTTGCGAATTTGCCTGAGTGCGCTATACATTCATCAAGCATACGCAACCAGTCACAACAAGGGATTGATATGCACTTGGAGTATACAGCGTGAAAGACAGGTCAAGGTTGAAGAAGCAGTATTCAGAATACTGGCGCACAGAAGTTAGGTCTTCCACTTTCACATTTTATTCATAAAATACTCTTATATTCTTCTCTTTCGTTCACTAGGTCTAGCCACAACATTAAAGTATGCTTTAAAGTGGTACCTGTTGTCCAGAGAACAATATATTATTGAATCTTTAAGGGCATTGTTGGGTCATCACATCACACTAGCGACCGCTCCCGGTGAAATCCCCGCTCAACTAATGAGATTTTAAAATATGGCCCAGGAATAGCGTGGGCTCATTACTGATTAGCCAATGAAAACCAAGCGCATACCTCTGCCCTCCCCCAACTCGTTCTAGAACATACGATCTAATAATAGCCCTTCTATTTGGGATGGTCCCCGTTAAGACTTAAAGTATCTTTATGAAATGTGTCGGACTGGGAATGGGGATTCTGTTCCATCATGCTACAGCCCCTCAAACTACAGTCAATAATTTAAATGTATTGAAGTATCACTATAAATCTGTCATTGCCTCTCAAACTAAAGTCAGTAATCATTTAAATGTATTGAAGTAGCACTATAAATCTGGCACTCCCTCCCCTCTCAAACTAAAGTCAGTAATCATTTAAATGTATTAAAGTAGCACTATAAATCTGTCATTGCCTCTCAAACTAAAGTCAGTAATTTAAATGTATTGAAGTAGCACTATAAATCTGTCATTGCCTCTCAAACTAAAGTCAGTAATCATTTAAATGTATTGAAGTAGCACTATAAATCTGTCATTGCCTCTCAAACTAAAGTCAGTAATCATTTAAATGTATTGAAGTAGCACTATAAATCTGTCATTGCCTCTCAAACTAAAGTCAGTAATCATTTAAATGTATTGAAGTAGCACTATAAATCTGTCATTGCCTCTCAAGCTAAAGTCAGTAATCATTTAAATGTATTGAAGTAGTACTATAAATCTGTCATTGCCTCTCAAACTAAAATCAGTAATCATTTAAATGTATTAAAGTAGCACTATAAATCTGTCATTGCCTCTCAAACTAAAGTCAGTAATCATTTAAATGTATTAAAGTAGCACTATAAATCTGTCATTGCCTCTCAAACTAAAGTCAGTAATCATTTAAATGTATTAAAGTAGCACTATAAATCTGTCATTGCCTCTCAAACTAAAGTCAGTAATCATTTAAATGTATTAAGCTCAAGCTAAAGTCAGTAATCGGTCCTTCTACACACCTTAAGGCACATTGGGCATATAGTGCTAGAGCCAAATTTTATAGACCCATCGACACTGGATGGGTGATGTTGTCACTATCACACCGCCACCTTTACTCCCCAAGGAATTTCCTGGTACCCACTTTAGACAACGTTGACGTGGACGCCCGGGCCAGTTTTAGCAATTCACGTCCGACCCCATGCCGATCGAACCCACGATCAGTGGAGATCCTAGTCTGTACCAATTGCACGTGAAAATCAGATATTTACACATGTTGAGATAAACCGAAACCAGGTATCTAAAAGCAAGTGACCTTATATATGAAGTATAACCTATACTGAAACATCCAATATACCCATGTCCGCAAAACGACAGATAATAAATAGCATATTCACACCAACACTATGCTACCAATGTCAAACTAGGACTTTATCCAAATCAAAACGTGCGAGACAAGATGCCTGATGAGAGTTTCCAACCTAACTATCCGAGACCAAATAAGAAATGATGTTATCAGACAGACAGTGGGATCAACACCTTGTGTCACATATACTGAAAGGCGGAAGATCACATTGTCAGGCTATCTCATTAGAATGCAACACCATCAATTACCAGCACTGGGCATGCATCAACGAACATTTGCTACGAGTTTACGGAGCTCGTGCTTTGTGCGACGCTTTCGGCAGCCCGCGCTGCGGAAAGAGAGTGAGCCATATGGGATAAAACCCGGTGCAATGAAGTCGACCATGTCGACTTTTAAGCGACTTTAAGCTTTGTAAGCAAGAGGACACCAGATAAGAAAAGGGATTGACGACATCAAAGATATTGCATTAATCACACGAAATGACACAATTCAGTGCCACCCATCGGGCGCTGGAACGTCAACTATCCCTCCCCACGGCGCTTGACGGTAGAAGTGGAAGATGATGATGAAGACATTGATGATAGTGATGATAAAGGTAATGATGATATTCATCATCATTATCATTATTATCGAGACCGAAACCTTAAAAATTACCATTTGGCTTCTTAGCATTTATTTACGAATACATCGTGTGGCAACAACGATTTTGTATCATCATGCGTGAAAAGCGATACAGAAAGACACTCCATCAGCCAAGAAAAGACCAGGATATGCTTGCCACAGAGATCCTGTGATAGCGGCAATACGGTGAAAGCTTCAGACCATAACAAACGGGACATAAACATTTGAAATTAAATATGCATCTGCTATCAGCTTATGGGATATGAAAGGAATATGAAATTTATCAATACAGAATGGGTTAGCAATAATAGACGGAAGTGAATGTCAATGAACCGTGTTGATGGTAATGCAAACATAAAAAGGTACATTTCCTTTTAGGACGCTGCAATCAATAGCTGGTTGATTTCCTAGGCAATTTTACGTTGAGTAGTGTGCCATTGCCGGTCTCTTTGGCCGAGGGGTTACAACACTTTCTCCGTAATCCCGTTTATCACGCAGAGTCTCGTAGCGGGCGAGAGCTGGGAGCGGTTCTACCCCCGCTGGTGACTTGCGGGATAACTGAGCCGGCCGCTCAGAAAGCAATGGCAAACTACTGAGCGTAATCTTGCCAAGAAATCAACAGACAGCTGACAGATGCTGCCGTTGACAGCGATGTCCTGTAAAGGATATGCGAAATAAAAAAAAAATTAAAAAAGTGTGCCATTGCTTTCTGAACGAGAATTCAACGTTTAAGCTCAACATAAAGTTACGATCAAACCCAGGTTGATCTACTGGGCAATTTTACGTTCAATAGTTAGCCATTAAATATAAAGAGAAATGTCAGAGATGATATAAACAGGGAGCAATATGATGCACTAAATATCGGTGGTCATGACATACCAGAGATTCGGTATGCTGATGATACAGTATTGCTATCTACAACACAGAATGGTATAGAAAAACCTAATAACCTCAACCCAATAGAATAGTGAAAATCACAACTTATATCTTAACATAGCAAGAACAAAGATAATACATACAGATAAACTAACATAGAGAAAGAAACATATATTAACGAGGAAAAACTGGAGGTGGTGGAAAATTTCGAATGTCTTGGGTCATTGATTACCCCAAAAAAAAAAAAAAAGTGACACAATGAAAGAAATTGAAAGACGAATATCTATTGATCTTCACAGTCTAAAACAGTGGTTCTCAACCGGTGGGGAATTCCACCCCCCCCCCCCCAGGGGGAAATTTTAGGGTTTCCTGGGGGGGATTAAGATTATTTCTAGACCGCATTAATACAATAACTAGTTACTTGATATTGTTTTTCCCTCTAAATTTTACGGTTCTGTACTTCTCGCCTTAATGAAATTCGTTTTATAACGTAAGTAGACCCGCATCCATACTTCAAGAGCTAAATACTGAAGAAGGTTGGCTATTAAAGACGATAACACAAAGAAAATTGAAATATTTTGTTCACTTGAAACATCATGAAAGTTTGGAGAGAACAATAATGGAGGGGTATATGCCTGGGAAGAGAGGAAGAGGAAGGCCAAAGAGAAGATGGGTACAGGATGTGGCGGATGATCTCCAGATGGGTGTATCGGACGCGGGACATCTTGCTTATGATCGAGAGGTTTATCAGGAAGGTTGTTATGGGAGCTAGGTTCTGCAAAGGACATGCTTCTGAATGAATTAATGAGACCCGCAAATCACATTTTATGTAGATGTCTAGACTCTTTCTAGTATGTGTTATTAAATTTAGCTTCCATTTTTATGTATACTGTGTAAGGATGGGGGGGGGGGGGGGGGAAGAGGGGCGTGGGGCGATTTATAGGGAGGAAATTCAAAAAAGGGGGAATGGCGTTCTAAACATATAGTAAAGGGGGCATGGGCCCAAAAAGGTTGAGTACCGCTGGTCTAAAACAACTGAATAACTTGTGGAGTGGGACAGACCGAAGTACAAACATTTGATTTTTAAGACCATGCATCTTTCCCATTGCAACATACGCCTGTGAGACCTGGACACTTACTAAACGGGTTGAATAGCGCATACGCCTTTGAATATAAATATTACAGATTAGTTCTAAGAATATCTTGAATAAAGAAAATCCGGGAAGGTTAACCCGGTCAACAAATGCCCGCAGAAGACGGATGTGTCGGCCTAACGGCGCAAGAACGCAGCTCTGCTGTAAACAGGCACAACGCAATCACATCCGGAAAAAAAAAAACTGGATGAACGAAGAAGAAGAATAAAGAAAATAACAAATGCACCTATACTTCAAGAGCTGAATATTGAATAAGGTTGGCTATTAAAGATGATAAGACAAAGGAAATTGCAATGTGTTAGTCCCTTGAAAACACGAAAGTTTGGAGAAAACAATTTTGGAGGGGCTTATGTCTGGGAAGATAGGAAGAGTAAGGCCAAAGAGTAGATGGATGCAGCATGTTGCGGATTATCTCCAGATGGGTGTATCGGACGTGGGACATCTTGCTTATGATCGAGAGGTTTTCCGGAAGGTTGTTATGGGAGCGATGTTCTGCAAAGGACATGCTACTGAATGAATGAATTTATCATTGCTTTCTGAACCAGATGTCAACGTTTAAGTTTAACATACAGTTACGATCAAACCCGTGTTGATCTCCTGGGCAATTTTACGTTCAGTAGTTTGCCATTGCTTTCTGAACGAGAAGTCAATGTTTAACTCTAAATTACAGTTGCACTTTACCACGACCCCAGGTTGATTTCCTAGCAATTTTACGTTCAGTAGTTTGCCATTGATCTCTGTAGGAGAGTCAACGTTTCAGTCCAACTTTCAGAAAGATAATTCAGCCAGGGAAAGGAATAATATAAAGATAGGGGGATAAAAAAAGAAATATTACTTTGCTGGATACAAGACGTTTAAACAGTATGCTGCATGTCCTTAGAGGTCGTCGCAGTTAACCCCCAGCATGGTCTGGCTGTTTGTGATTTTGTGGGTAAGTTTACGTTCAGTAGTTTTTCGTTGCTTTCTGAACGGCCGATGCCAGTGTGATGCCATCATCGGAAAGCAATCTGCTTCCAAATCGCCTGCAACTGACTACGAACCCGGTATGCCAGAATTGTGAAACCGTGAAATACCCCAAAGACAGACGCCGACAGATGAAAGACCTAAATGAAAATTAAAAGAAATATATACCTGCTTCTACTTCTTCTGTTTCTGCAACTGTTGCTTCTTCTCCTTCTTTTCAGATACTGGTGTCTTTTTACATGCCCAAAATATTTCACTTCTCTCAATTTTATTTGCCTTCTTCAATACTGAGTTCTTTTTATTTATGTTAGATACGTTTGTGGTGTTTTTTTTTTTTTGGTGTTATTTTTTTTTTTTTTTTTGCACTCGCTCACTTTGAACTCAAGCGTAGTCCATACACACTATTTCTAATAGTTCTGGACTGAATTTTGCGTGTGGATTAGCTTTCCCTATTACCAGTGTCCCTCGCCATCAGGCGAACCCACTCCGACTTCAGAGGCACTAGTAATTTACGTCCGCAAGTCAAGGACGAGAAGTCATAATTCTAGTCAGTTCAGTTATCAGTTATCAGTTGGGGTATCTTCGTTGCACTCCGGACATGTCCATAGGTGCTCAGATCCTCCCCCCAGCATATGCATCAGCGTCCGGTGGCTAATAGTGCCAGTTCTGTGTTGGTTGACGAGGCGCTTTGTTTTCCCGATGTACCTCTCGCGTCTGGCTGTGCCGATTCTTACTCCCAGGTCTTTCATCCTGGAAAGCGATGTGGAATCACTGGCGTCAAAATCCTCTGTTCTCGCCATATCTTTAAGGGCGTTAATGACATCGGCACGATCCATGGGCTGGCTATCTACAGGGGGTGCAGAGCCAGCCAATTTATCAGCTCGTTCATTTCCCTCGACTCCCGCATGTCCCGGGACGAAGATGAAGGTGACTTTGCGGACAACAGACTTCCGCAGCGACTCAGTCCACTGTCTGCGTACAGATCCAGCTTCGACCTTCTGAATCATGCTCATTGAATCACTTAGTACACACACGTTGGTATAATGCTGTGATTCCAGCCATATGAAAGCCTGTGTAACTGCCATCACCTCCATCGTCATGCTGCTCGTGGTCATAGAGTGGGCACCACTGGATTCTTGAACGGTTCGGCCCGCTGAACGGGCTGTAAATGCCCACGCACTTCTCTGCTGCTTTACAACAGATCCATCTGTATAGATGAGCACTTCGGGGCTATCTGAGTGATCATAGATGAGCGCGTTAACCTCTGCATTGACAGCGGCAGGGTTCTGCTCTCTGCACCGTCTGTCGAGTGTGATAATGCAGGAGAAGGTACACTTAAAAGCTGGAGGCACCGGCACCCATTCCTTGCCGGGGTTGATACTGGTAAGACTGCAGACCTGTCCGACGACATCTTCCGCCCGACCCATCCATGATTTGCCCCTCTTTAGCCTGTCACCCTTTTCTCTGAATACAGCGTCATGCAGAGGGTGCTGCTCATCTGCACTTATTTTTAAGTATGCACGAGCTCTCCAGATCTTGATCCTGTGTTCCATTGTCGGGAAGTCAAGGAGGTATCTCATTGCTACACAGCTGGTGTCTCTCGTGCAGCCCAAAATGATGCGCATGGCTTCGTTTTGTACCTTTTCAAGTCTTCCAATCTGTGTAGGGCTGACAGTGAGGATGGCCAGGGCATACTCGATGCGTGAAAGCACAAGTCCTTGGAACAGAAGTAATAGCAGTCTTTGCTCGATATTGGCAGTCGCCATGACTCTCATTGCTGCCAAACCTTTTCGAGCCTTCGTTATGACATAGTCGACATGATCTTTGAAGGACAGGCTACGATCAAGCCTCACGCCAAGATATGTCATTGACTGGGTTCTACTCAGAATGCTCCCATCCATTCTTACTGCCGGCAGGTCTGTTTTCACAATATGGTTGTTTAGTGAGAACCATGTAACCGTTGCCTTTGCAGGGTTGACAAGGGCATCGGCATCAGCACACCATGAGGAAATTCGATCTAGTTCGCCCTGCATATAGTTGGCAACCGCCTGTCTATCTCGACCCTGTCGATACACGAGGATGTCGTCAACGAATGATAGAGTCCTACCCCTCCCATCCAACTGTTGTTCAGTGATCGGCACCGTATACACGTTGAATAGTACTGGTGACAGTGGTGAACCCTGTGGCAATCCTGGACATATCGTTATCGGCTCAGAAGACCAACTCCCGCATCTTAGCACCACCTTCCTTTGGAGTAGAACTGCAGCTATCCATCGTACAAGGTGAGGGTGCACTTTCAGTCTGAGGAGGGTTTGCATCAAGTGCTCGAAAGATACTCTGTTATATGCGTCCTCTAAGTCTATGGCGGCCGCACATGTCTCTTCTCTGACCTGAAATCCTTCGTAAACATCTTGAGCAAAGACCGCCACATTCAGCCATGACTCTTTGTTGCGTCTGTATCCTCCAAGTGTGGGCGGGAAGCAGCCGAGCTGTTCCAAGTCCCAAGCAAGTCTGTGTGCTACAATTTTCTCCAGTAGCTTGCCAACAGTATTCTGCATCGTAATGATTCTGTAGCCGCTTATCTTGGAGTGGTCTTTGTTCGGTTTTGGCAGCGGCAGCAAGTAGCTGTGTAGCCATTCTTCTTTGACCTGACCCCTCTGGATACTGGTGTTGAATTCTCTGGCCAGTTCTTCCATGTCATCATCTGATATCACCATTAGGTCACCATATCGGATGCCGTCTGGGCCTGGGGCGGTGTTAGGTGATTTCTTGAGCATTGCACGCAATATGTCAACTGTGATTGTCCATTCTTCGTCTGTCCCGACCCCCTCGCACAACTGAGAGAGTGTTGTTGTGGTCCTATGTCTGGCGGGCTCGTCTTTCTGGTCAGTCTGTTCTATGTAGCGTGCAAGAAGGGCCTTACCTTTATCCGCATCCGACTTTTTCCATGCGAGGTCTGTGCCTTGAAAGTCTGGTATACCCCTACGTTGTGCAGCACCGTTCATGCTCTTGTGGAGGCGCCAGAATGTCGTAAGAGATTGCTCGGAGCACACCTTCCTGCAGAACTCGTCCCATTTAATTCTAGTGCAACTGACTGGTGTAGGAGTTGAACCTCCATACCTCAGCAATAGCATACGGGGTGCTTAAATACGAACGCTCTCATCTATTCAGCCATGCTGACCTCCGGGTGAATGTTTAATACCCTTCTGTAACACTTATATTCAAAAGCACATATGTGCTTTTCAACGGACTTGCTAAATGTCCTAGTTTCACACCTGTGTGCATTCTCTCGGGAAATACGCTTGCTCCGAGAACTCATAGATTTTTTTGTCTCTCCCAATCCATAAATGTGTCAATTGATTTAGTTGTTGCAGACAGTGTTCGTTCTTCTTTTTTACTTTCTCTGTTTAAATTTTCATCGGCCTTGAGGGATGAACCTAGATATTCAAAACTGCCAACCTTCTGTATATTTCATAAATAAACACACATAGTATTGTTTGGCTTGCATAGAAGGAGAAAAAAGAAATAGAGATTAGAGGACGCACTAGACAGTTCCAACCTTCTGTATAGTCTTTCAACTGATAATAATAACCGTTGACATACTAGCGGTTTTGTTGATGTAAGATATGTACATTTTGTTTCTGCACTTTGCTGTTGCACTGACGTTACGGAAGTCTTCATTCGCATGTGTATTGTTGACATTAATACTGTGCCGTCAGCATATTGAGGTTCGGGAATTTCTATTCCTTCTTTTACAAAGGGACTTTTACGACTCGTAGTTGCTTGTTTATATTTCCTCTACATTTCTCATAATGTATTCAGGATACAAGTTAATGGAAGATGCATCACTGAGATAAAGAACAGAATAGGACAAGCAAACACTGCATTCTATCAAATGAAGAACGTTTTGTGCAATAAATCACTGTCCTTGAAAGTCATGAAAAGAGTTCTTGCAGGTTACATAGAAGAATTTTTAACATACGGCTGCGAAACCTGGACAATTAGTAAACAGGCGAAAACATCCATGGAAGCCTTGGAGATGTGGTTTTATGGAAGAATGCCGAAAATTAATTGGACAGCTAAAAAAGAGCAAACAGGACTTTTTAAGGGAAGCTAAGTCACAAAGACAACTTATCGCAAACATCAGCAAGAGGTAGTCATCGTCTTTGGTCACGTTATGAGAAGACAAAAACTGAAACATGCTGTGACAACCGGAAAGATTTGCGGAAAGTTAGACAGGAGAAGACAGCGTGAGAAGATTCTTTACGGTTCTTGTGTCATGGCACAGAAGGGAGTCAACAGACTAATTGATCCATGACATCGGAGATCGTAATTGTGCAGAGGCATGATCGCCTACGCCAGCCGGCAAGGCACTGAAAGATGATGATACAAGTTAAACAGTTAAGGGAAAACATGTAGCCCTATCTGAAGCCTTGTTCTGTAAGGCAAGACTACATACCTCCATTGTACTATGTGCTTCTTTCGGGGTGTAATTTCCATAATGTTAAATATGTTGTCCCTTGTATGGCTCTTTGCCTTTAAATCCAGCCTGTAATATGTTTCTGTTTTTTGTTCCTGTCTTATACAGTCTTCCCATGTTTATGGTTTCTGTTATTTTCATATCAGTCTTCCCGTGTTTATGTTTAACATTTTGCTTGCGTGACATATCAAGGCAACTTGATACAGACTCTTTGTCCGGTATAGTTTTCTCGACAATTGTAGAGAAGGTAGTCAGCCATTGCCTTCCCTCTTGGCAGTGGCCATCTTGGTCGGTGACATCAGACCCTCTGCCATAACCAACAACTACCTGTCGCTGTTCTCAAGCTGAGCCCACCACTTGGTTTCATGTTGCCCTTTGAGAGGTAACTCAACTAAAAGGGAACTTCACGTGGTCCGCGAGTGTCCCGTACATTAGCGGAGGGAGCATGTACTTTGTTAGGGACACTCCTACCATGCCATCCTCTATACACATCTAAAGCAAAGATTTCTGAATCAAACATAAATGTTTTGCATATCCTTTACAGGACATCACTGTGAACATCAGCATCTCTCAGATGATTGTTGATTTCTTGGCAAGATTACGCTCAGTAGTTTGCCATTTCTTTCTGAGCGGCCGGCTTCATCTTCTCATAAGTCACTGGCGTGACTCGAACCGCTTCCAATTCTCGTGCGTTCACGTCAACCACGAGAGTATTCGGGGTTACGGAGAAAGCTGCTAACCCCTCGACCAGGGAGACCGGCCTGATTCAAACAATGAAGCCGTTTTCAATAGACTACACATTGACATGTTTTGACATAGAGATAAAGAAAAGAATCGCAATATCCAATGATTCCTTTACAACAACGAACAAACTCAAGAAACACAGAAATAATACAAGTAAAAAAATCTACTTTCTGGAAAGCTATGTGTGGCCTTTTCTTCTGCGTGAATGCAAATGCTGGATAATGAAGAATGAATTGGTGTAAAAATTGGAGGCAGCCGAGATGTGGTTATTGTTTGTTTTGTTTTTTGGAAGAGTGTTAAGATTATCATGGACGGAGAAGAAAACAAATGAAGAAGAAGAACTGCAGATGCTGCAACAACAACAAAAAATCACTTATCAACAAAATCAGGAAACGACACATGAAATTTGTGGGATATATCAACATAAAAGGTTGAACAGAGAAATGTTCCTTATGCACAATACTCGATAAGAGATGCAAAGAGATGAATATGGAATGTTTATACATCCTACAGTGGTTTTTCTGTCCAACCTTTTCTTTGCGGCTCTTGCAGTCCTGGTTGCTTTACAAGTGACTGCACCCTTGCGTAATGATGTACGTCACAAATTTCAGTCTTTGACAGTAGTCTCACAAGTGTCATGATGATTTCCAAAAGCTTTTAGTCAGATCTTCAGAGTGTCTTTAAAGCGTTTCCTCTGGCCGCCTTAGGAGCGTTTACCACAACGCAGCTGGCCGTAAAACAATTCATTTAGGGAGCCTGTGATCTTGCATGCGAGTCAAGTGACCAGCGCAGCGAATCTAATTTTTCATACTAGTAAAGTTTAGTAGAAGACTTTTCGATATCAACATCATACAAGTTTATACACCAACAACAGACAGCAGTGATGACAGCATCAATGAATGCTATAATGATTTGGAAAATGCTTTTAAGAAATGTAAGCATTCAGGATTAAATATTATAATGGGTGACTTGAATGCCATAGTTGGAAATCAACAGGATGGATGCATAGTAGGCAAGTATGGACTGGGGTAACAGAATGAAAGAGGTTGCAGACTTGTACAGTGGACACAAGAGCATAATATGACTATCGGAAACATTTGTTATCAACATCACCCAAGGATATTATGAACATGAAGAAGTCCTGATAATAAAATCAGACATCAGATCGATTACATTCTCATCAACAGAAAATTTGAAATGCCTTAAATGTCGCAAAATTATACCAAGCGCAGACTGCTACAGTGACCATATATTAATCATAAGCAATATACGAGTACATATAACATTAAAGCCGGTCTCCCTGGTCTAGGTGTTAACGACTTTCTCCGTAATCCCGTATATTCTCGTGAGTAACGTAACCTGCACGAGAATCGGTAGCGTTTCTCGCCGCGCTTGTAACTTGCGGGGTATGTGAGCCGGTCGCTCAGAAAGCAATGACAAACTACTGAGCGTAATCTTGCCTAGTACATCAACAGTAACAGAAAATGCTCATGTTGACTGCAACGTCCTGTAGGGGATATGCAAAAACAACACAAAACAAAAATTAAAATTAGTAAAATATACACCAAGAAGCACAAAATGTTATCTACGGGCACTGACGAATGACGAGATAAAAGATAATTCAACGTTGAGCTAAAGAACAAATGTGATGCATTTTCCGATATGGAAATATTATTTCAAGATGTCAGCAATGGGAAATATTAAAGAAACCTGTCAACCAATCTGCAGAAGCAACTATCCCAAATATAAAAATGATAGAGCATAAGAAATGGATTATAGAAGACATCTTAAAACTCATGGAACTAAGAAGACATAATAAAACTAACCATGACCAAGATGAAGAGATTCACAGGAAAATTAGGAAACTGCAAAGAGGCAAAAGAAGCATGGTTTAAGGAAAATTGCAGGGAAACTGAAAACCAACGCAACACAAGGAATAGCAAACTAATGCACAAAAGAATTAATGACATCACTAACAAAAGAACACACTCATCAACGGGTTGCCTAAAAACCAAAGATGGCAAAACCATAATAAAAAAATATTATATTTTACATGCGTGGTCATATTATGTGTAAGACCTTTATGATGATACATGAGAAGAACAATATGATAATAGTAATCATAATGAAGGACAACCAATTTTAAAGATGGAAGTTCAGAATGCTCTTAACCATATGAAAACTGGCAAATCAGGAGCCTTGGAATGTGATCAGCATCTAACAATTAGTATAATGAGCCACACCATGAATATTTTGCTAAGAATTATCATGCCAAGAGTTAGGAAGAAAATACAACCCTCAGTAGTAGTACTGAGCAGATTGGAGAGCACTGATGGCCGATGTCTGGTCCAGGGACCGGAAGAATATATACAACTGTAGATTGATGTGTTGTGAGCTAATAGACTACCGAATGATGCAAGCAATGAACGGTGTCGCTATGACAACCGATTTATTTTTACCAGCCAATCGGTGGTTGATTTTGGAATACCTCGTATATTTGGAAGCCTGTAACATAGTGGCTATACTCTAGCGTGAGGGCCCGGTAGTAATGGGTTCGAATCTGCATCTAGAAAGACTTTTAAAATTGACCTTGGCTCGCTGATCGACTACCAGGAAACGTTTCGGTAAGTACAGACGGTGTGATACTGATACGATGATACAGTGAACGCACAAATCAGTTGGCAAATTGTACACCATTGCACACGGAAAGAAGCATGGATATGGCTGATATAGTCAATGTAATACGGACAATTGGTGGACACTTAGAGGTTGAAGTTACAGGATATGAGGGGTGACAGCGGTCAAGCACTTCCATGTCGTCTTCTGGGTCGTCTTCACTTTTGCTTGTCCTACTCTGCTCTTTATCTCACTGATGCATCTTTCATCTAATGTTATCCATGTGCATAGATATCTGAATTTCTGCACTTGTCCCGAAATAAGTCCTTTACAGTAATTGCACATTTAGGCACACTGTGTTTCTTTGATATCACCATGACTTCTGTCTTTCATTATCCAAACTAAGGCCCATCTTTTCACTTTCTCCAACCACTGTATCTATCATTTCCTGTAGATCGTTCTGACTTGTTGCTATCCTGACGGTTACGTCAGCATAATGTAAGATATTTATACTGTGTCCACCAACCAGCATCCCTGACATCTTTTCTGTAGACCTCATTATATATTCACTGTACAATGAGAACAAATCAGGAGACAATACACAACCTTGTCTGACGCCATTCTCTCTATAATTCTACAATTTCTAAGAGGCCTTTGTATAACAGTTCGAGTTGTCTCGTGATACTTTTCACGACATTTGAGACATAACCTTTTATGTTCTTATATTTCTATATTGGTCTTAATCTTGAAATAATGATCGTTATTTGTGCAGTCCTCGTAATTAGTTCTGCTCTTGGTCCTTCATCATTTATTCTCGGCCCATGGTATTATAATCTCATTACCGTCTCCAGACAATGTGCTGTTATAATTAATTCGCCTTGTGTTATTTAGCACTCGCTGATTCTTTTGTTTTCTTGCGTTGATTTCTATATTTTAGAGCTGGTGTAGCGGGGGTACATAGAGCTTCTTCTTTTGTATGGATGTGAAACTTGGACAATGAGCAGTCAAGCTGAAAAACATCTGATGGCTACAGAGATGTGGTTTTTGAGGAATATGCAAAGAATACCATGGACAGATAGAAAAACCAATGACCAAGTACTACAGGAGACAAATGAAAATCGTAGATTGATTAGAGAAATTAGACGTAGACAGTCAATATTTTTTGGACATGTTATGAGAAGAAATGGACTGGAGAATTTAGTGACAACTGGCAAGATCGAAGGAAACAGACCAAGAGGAAAATATTTGGATGGCTTGGCCACATGGCATGGACGAGACAGGAACACTGAGCTGATCCACGACTCTGGTGATCGAGTGAAATGGCGAATCATGACCGCCCACGCTTTCCGGCATGGCACATGATTGATTGATTGTAGCGTAAACGTTACTTTTTTTAAAATTTGATGTGGGTTTTAGGCCAGAGCGCCAGTTAACAACAAATGACGACAGCTGTGAGGAAGAAATAAGAAAGAGAACAAAACATAGCCAACACAACATTCAACAACACGAAACAGCTTCTCACATTAGACAGTTACGTTACGAATTGCATTAAGAGTGATCAAGCAAAACATTAAATATTCATCACTGAATGATGCAGGAACAAGGACAATGAATACACACTTTGAGGACGCATTTAAGGCTTTCGAAATGTGATTATATACATGAATAAGCAGAACAGCATTGCAGCAGAAAAACAAATAAACGAAGAATTATTACAAAACATGTGATAGAGATCAAGGTCAGACAATTAAGATACATAGATCTTTAAAAAGACAGCCCCTTTTTAAAAATAAACACACATTAAATGAAGGTAAGGCACATTGGACACACGTTGGTAGACCTACAGTTATTCTGTAATATAAGGGCATATGTTGGTAGACCTACAGTTTTTCTGTAATATAAGGGCAAATGTTGGTATACCTACAGTTTTTCTGTAATATAAGGGCATATGTTGGTAGACCTACAGTTTTTCTGTAATATAAGGGCATATGTTGGTAGACCTACGGTTTTTCTGTAATATAAGGGCATATGTTGGTAGACCTACGGTTTTTCTGTAATATAAGGGTATATGTTGGTAGACCTACAGTTTTTCTGTAATATAAGGGCATATGTTGGTAGACCTACAGTTTTTCTGTAATATAAGGGCATATGTTGGTATACCTACAGTTTTTCTGTAATATAAGGGCATATGTTGGTATACCTACAGTTTTTCTGTAATATAAGGGCATATGTTGGTATACCTACAGTTTTTCTGTAATATAAGGGTATATGTTGGTATACCTACAGTTTTTCTGTAATATAAGGGCATATGTTGGTATACCTACAGTTTTTCTGTAATATAAGGGCATATGTTGGTAGACCTACAGTTTTTCTGTAATACTTGGGCATATGTTGGTATACCTACAGTTTTTCTGTAATATAAGGGCATATGTTGGTAGACCTACAGTTTTTCTGTAATATAAGGGCATATGTTGGTAGACCTACAGTTTTTCTGTAATATAAGGGCATATGTTGGTATACCTACAGTTTTTCTGTAATATAAGGGCATATGTTGGTAGACCTACAGTTTTTCTGTAATATAAGGGCATATGTTGGTAGACCTACAGTTTTTCTGTAATATAAGGGCATATGTTGGTAGACCTACAGTTTTTCTGTAATATAAGGGCATATGTTGGTATACCTACAGTTTTTCTGTAATATAAGGGTACATGTTGGTAGACCTACAGTTTTTCTGTAATATAAGGGTATATGTTGGTAGACCTACAGTATTTCTGTAATATAAGGGCATATGTTGGTAGACCTACAGTATTTCTGTAATATAAGGGCATATGTTGGTAGACCTGCAGTTTTTCTGTAATATAAGGGCATATGTTGGTAGACCTGCAGTTATTCTGTAATATAAGGGCATATGTTGGTATACCTACAGTTTTTCTGTAATATAAGGGCATATGTTGGTAGACCTACAGTTTTTCTGTAATATAAGGGCATATGTTGGTAGACCTACAGTTTTTCTGTAATATAAGGGCATATGTTGGTAGACCTACAGTTTTTCTGTAATACTTGGGCATATGTTGGTATACCTGCAGTTTTTCTGTAATATAAGGGTATATGTTGGTATACCTACAGGTTTTTCTGTAATATAAGGGTATATGTTGGTATACCTACAGGTTTTTCTGTAATATAAGGGTATATGTTGGTAGACCTGCAGTTTTTCTGTAATATAAGGGCATATGTTGGTATACCTACAGTTTTTCTGTAATATAAGGGCATATGTTGGTAGACCTACAGTTTTTCTGTAATATAAGGGCATATGTTGGTAGACCTACAGTTTTTCTGTAATATAAGGGCATATGTTGGTAGACCTGCAGTTTTTCTGTAATATAAGGGCATATGTTGGTAGACCTACAGTTTTTCTGTAATATAAGGGTATATGTTGGTAGACCTACAGTTTTTCTGTAATATAAGGGCATATGTTGGTAGACCTACAGTTTTTCTGTAATATAAGGGTATATGTTGGTAGACCTACAGTTTTTCTGTAATATAAGGGTATATGTTGGTAGACCTAGAGTATTTCTGTAATATAAGGGTATATGTTGGTAGACCTGCAGTTTTTCTGTAATATAAGGGTATATGTTGGTAGACCTGCAGTTTTTCTGTAATATAAGGGTATATGTTGGTATACCTGCAGTTTTTCTGTAATATAAGGGCATATGTTGGTAGACCTGCAGTTTTTCTGTAATATAAGGGCATATGTTGGTAGACCTACAGTTTTTCTGTAATATAAGGGCATATGTTGGTAGACCTACATTTTTTCTGTAATACTTGGGCATATGTTGGTAGACCTGCAGTTTTTCTGTAATATAAGGGCATATGTTGGTATACCTACAGTTTTTCTGTAATATAAGGGCATATGTTGGTATACCTACAGTTTTTCTGTAATATAAGGGCATATGTTGGTAGACCTACAGTTTTTCTGTAATATAAGGGCATATGTTGGTAGACCTACAGTTTTTCTGTAATATAAGGGCATATGTTGGTAGACCTATAGTTTTTCTGTAATATAAGGGCATATGTTGGTAGACCTACAGTTTTTCTGTAATATAAGGGCATATGTTGGTAGACCTGCAGTTTTTCTGTAATATAAGGATATATGTTGGTAGACCTAAAGTTTTTCTGTAATATAAGGGTATATGTTGGTAGACCTACAGTATTTCTGTAATATAAGGGCATATGTTGGTAGACCTGCAGTTTTTATGTAATATAAGGGCATATGTTGGTATACCTACAGTTTTTTTTGTAATACTTGGGCATATGTTGGTAGACCTACAGTTTTTCTGTAATATGAGGGCATATGTTGGTATACCTACAGGTTTTCTGTAATATAAGGGTATATGTTGGTATACCTACAGTTTTTATGTAATACTTGGGCATATGTTGGTAAATATACAGTTTTTCTGTAATATAAGGGCATATGTTGGTAAATATACAGTTTTTCTGTAATATAAGGGCATATGTTGGTAAATATACAGTTTTTCTGTAATATAAGGGCATATGTTGGTAAATATACAGTTTTTCTGTAATATAAGGGCATATGTTGGTAGACCTGCAGTTTTTCTGTAATATAAGGGCATATGTTGGTAGACCTACAGTTTTTCTGTAATATAAGGGCATATGTTGGTATACCTACAGTTTTTCTGTAATATAAGGGCATATGTTGGTAGACCTACAGTTTTTCTGTAATATAAGGGCATATGTTGGTATACCTACAGTTTTTCTGTAATATAAGGGCATATGTTGGTAGACCTACAGTTTTTCTGTAATATAAGGGCATATGTTGGTATACCTACAGTTTTTCTGTAATATAAGGGCATATGTTGGTAGACCTACAGTTTTTCTGTAATATAAGGGCATATGTTGGTATACCTACAGTTTTTCTGTAATATAAGGGCATATGTTGGTAGACCTGCAGTTTTTCTGTAATATAAGGGCATATGTTGGTAGACCTGCAGTTTTTCTGTAATATAAGGGTATATGTTGGTAGACCTGCAGTTTTTCTGTAATATAAGGGCATATGTTGGTAGACCTGCAGTTTTTCTGTAATATAAGGGTATATGTTGGTAGACCTAGAGTATTTCTGTAATATAAGGGCATATGTTGGTAGACCTACAGTTTTTCTGTAATATAAGGGCATATGTTGGTAGACCTACAGTTTTTCTGTAATATAAGGGCATATGTTGGTAGACCTACATTTTTTCTGTAATACTTGGGCATATGTTGGTAGACCTGCAGTTTTTCTGTAATATAAGGGCATATGTTGGTATACCTACAGTTTTTCTGTAACATAAGGGCATATGTTGGTATACCTACAGTTTTTCTGTAATATAAGGGCATATGTTGGTAGACCTACAGTTTTTCTGTAATATAAGGGCATATGTTGGTAGACCTACAGTTTTTCTGTAATATAAGGGCATATGTTGGTAGACCTACAGTTTTTCTGTAATATAAGGGCATATGTTGGTAGACCTACAGTTTTTCTGTAATATAAGGGCATATGTTGGTAGACCTGCAGTTTTTCTGTAATATAAGGATATATGTTGGTAGAGCTAAAGTTTTTCTGTAATATAAGGGTATATGTTGGTAGACCTACAGTATTTCTGTAATATAAGGGCATATGTTGGTAGACCTGCAGTTTTTATGTAATATAAGGGCATATGTTGGTATACCTACAGTTTTTTTTGTAATACTTGGGCATATGTTGGTAGACCTACAGTTTTTCTGTAATATGAGGGCATATGTTGGTATACCTACAGGTTTTCTGTAATATAAGGGTATATGTTGGTATACCTACAGTTTTTCTGTAATACTTGGGCATATGTTGGTAAATATACAGTTTTTCTGTAATATAAGGGCATATGTTGGTAAATATACAGTTTTTCTGTAATATAAGGGCATATGTTGGTAGACCTGCAGGTTTTCTGTAATACTTGGGCACGTGTTGGTAGACCTACAGCTTTTCTGTAATACTTGGGCACGTGTTGGTAGACCTACAGTTTTTATGTAATATAAGGGCAAATGTTTTTAGACCTACAGTTTTTCTGTAATATAAGGGCATATGTTAGTAGACCTACAGTTTTTCTGTAATATAAGGGCATATGTTGGTAGACCTACAGTTTTTCTGTAATATAAGGGCATATGTTGGTAGACCTACAGTTTTTCTGTAATTCTTGGGCACGTGTTGATAGACTTACAGTTTTTCTGTAATATAAGGAAATATGTTTGTAGACCTACAGTTTTTCTGTAATATAAGTGCATATGTTGGTAGACCTACAGTTTTTCTGTAATACTTGGGCAAATGTTGGTAGACCTACAGCTTTTCTGTAATACGTGGGCGCATGTTGGTAGACCTACAGTTTTTCTGTAATACTTGGGCACGTGTTGGTAGACCTACAGTTTTTATGTAATACTTGGGCACGTGTTGGTAGACCTACAGTTTTTCTGTAATACTTGGCCACGTGTTGGTAGACCTACAGTTTTTATGTAATACTTGGGCACGTGTTGGCAGACCTACAGTTTTTATGTAATACTTGGGCACGTGTTGGTAGACCTACAGTTATTATGTAATACTTGGGCACGTGTTGGTAGACCCACAGTTTTCTGTAATACCTGGGCATTCGTTGGTAGACCTACAGTTTTTACACACCTCAAGGAACATTGGGCATACGTTAGTAGACCAATTGTTTTCATACACCTTTAGGCACATTGGGTTTATTATGGCTGACCTATGATGGTTAAGACCAATCGGCAATTGTTAGTGACCTAGGCAGTACCACGCCGGTCGCCTTTACGTTTGAAGTTTTTTCCTGGTACTCAGTTTATACTGGGTCGATCTGGAAGGCCACGTCAATTTTTAAATTGTAGAAACCATTACAGTGCCAATAGAACCCCTGGCCTCAGCGAAGGCAGTCAAGTGTCTACATCCTACTCTTAGATTTTGCTGGAGTATGAACTGGAAATACAAATTGAGGGTAAATGTGCAAGATGACGTCAATTTTATAGGTGGATGAGCAATACCAAGAGATGAACTAGAAGAATTGTGTGTGGCTGCACCGTGAAGACACGGGACAGTGGGTATAGGAGACTCATTACCCGACCGGCAAGACGATAATGGTGATGATGATACACCTCACATGTAATGATAGGTAATATTATCTGTATCTTACCACTTTTTATTTCCCTGACCATAATTTAATTTAGGAACAACCTAGAAGGAACAGAGATGTGAGTCCTAAGACGATTATTACGAATTCCTTGGACTGCCAGAGTAACTAACGATGATTGCCTGAAAGAGGCTATTGAAACTAGAACATTAAATACAGCAATAAGAAAGAGACAAACAAGCATTCTTTGGCCGTGTAATGAAAAGAGAGGCATTAGAGAACATCGTTACGACTGGGAAGATCGAAGGGAAGAGATGCAGAAGTCGACCAAGAGAAATGAAGCTGGGTGGATTGAGACGGTGGCATGGAGGAATATCAGCAGCAGAGTTGATCGGCAACACCAAAGACCGAGATATGTAGAGAGACATGAAAGCTTACTGGCATAGCACTTGATGATCATCATCATCATAATTTAATGAGGATGGGTCTACATTAGAGTCTCTGTGGCGAAGTGGTCAAGCCGTCTGTCACGTGCTCCGAAGGTTGTGTATTCGATTCCGGGCTACGTCTTTCGGTTCACGAGTGCATTTTTCTCGGAGACTCCTAGGGTTAGTCGGCAGAGCTACGGAGTCGTGCTTTGTGCGATGCTTTCTGCAGGGCCCTGCGGAAAGAGACCGAGCCATATGGGACAAAACCAGGGGCAATGAAGTCGATTCTCTCGACTTTTAAGACTTTTTTTTAAAAGAGTAGAATAATACAAGGTAAATGATCTTTCTACGAGCCTCGAGTCGTGTTGGCCATATGGTGCTAAGCTCCTATTTTTGTAGACCGATCTGTACTCGAAGGTGCTATTGTCAATTGATTAGAGAAATTAGACGTAGACAGTCAAAATTTTTTGGGCATGTTAAGAGAAGAAATGGATTGGAGAATTTGGTGACAACTGGTAAGATCGAGGGGAACAGACCAAGGGGAAGACCTAGAAGCAAGTACCTGGATGGCTTGGCCTTGTGGCATGGTCGAGACAGAAACACGGAGCTGATCCACGACTCTGGTGATCGAGTGAGATGGCAGAACATGACCGCCCACGCTTACCGGCATGGCACATTATGGATGGATGGATCTATTTTATGCTGCTGACCTGGAGGCCAGGGACAATTTAAAAATGACGTTCCTCTATGGGCATTCGATCGCATGACCAGGCAGACAGCAATATCAGCCAGAATTCATCAATATTTCGTTTCAGGATCTGAGAAAGGACCGTCGCTGGATCCTTATCAGAACTCTCTTACACAAACGTATACAGACCATGCATTCTACAATAACCATGTGTTGACAGATGTATTTTCGGTATATGCTAGTTGCATATCTTTTACAGGACGTTACAGTCAACACCAGCAGTTTTGCTGTTGTGATCTCTTGGCCAGTTTACGTTCTGTTGATTGCCATTGCTCTCTGAACGACCGGCACCCATACCATTTAGTAAAAAACCAACGCTAAACAGTCTTCTGCCAAATCGCGCGCAGTTTTGTTTCGAACGCGGGAATGCGGATCACGAACTGCGGTATACAGGAAAGCATTATGAGAAATTTAGAAGATATGAGAGGAATCGTCATCGAAGGAGGCAACATCATCAATGCAAGACATGCAGATGATATAGTATTGATTGCAGGCAATGAACAGGATCTGTAGCATTTAGTGGATGCGGTTATTGTATTTGGTAAGAAACTAAGGTAAGAAATACATTGCAAGAACACAGACATCATGGTCATCTGCAAGAAGAAAGAAATACCATGATGTAACATCTAGGTAAATGGGAAGATGCCTTAACAGGTGAATCGGTTCAATTATCCTGGAACAGTCATAACATCCTGTGAAAGATGTATTGTAGAGATTAGAAACAATCGCCATGGGAAAGGAAGCCTTTTGAAAGACGGAAATCTTACTCATCAATACAATGATGTCTCTTGCAGTGAGAAGAGGTGTCGGAATGTTACATATGACGTTTAATGCTGCATGCATGTCAAGCATAGACAAGAAGCAGACAAGCTGAGAAACATCTAATGACGGCTGAAACGTGGCTTCTGCTGAAAATGGAAAGACAGTCCATCAATAGACGGTCTATTAAGAAACGAATGAGCACCGTGAACTGATCAGAAAAAAATAGAAGCAGGCAGTCAATCGCCGGTCTCTCTGGCTGAGGGGTTACAACACTTTCTCCGTAATCCCGTTTATCAAGCAGAGTCTCGTAGCGGGAGAGAACTGGGAGCGGTTCCACCCCCCTCTGGTGACTTGCGGGATACTGAGCCGGCCGCTCAGAAAGCAATGGCAAACTACTGAGCGTAATCTTGCCAAGAAATCAACAGACAGCTGAAAGATGCTGCTGTTGACAGCGATGTCCTGTAAAGGATATGCAAAAAAAAAAAAAAAAGGCAGCCAATAATTATGAGGACAAAATAACATTCAAAACATAGTGATATCTGGCAAAATTTAATGTGAAAATAGCAAGGGAAAAGCAACTAGATAAATAAACTACATGGCCTACGACATAAATTGGATAAGAACCCAGACCAGATTCCGGACTCTGGTGATGGTGTGCAATGGCAAACGGAGACCGCATACAAGCAGGACAGATAATGATGATAATGATTTGTTGTCTGTGATATGGCAGCCATCTCCATTATCTTTGCCTCTCACGGCGCTGTTACATCATCATTCTTCTTAGCCTAAGTCAAAGTTCACCCTGGTGTATACATCTAAACAGCTTTTGTTTTGCTGTCCTTACATTTGTGTTCCTAATCAATGTATTCATTTACGTTCCTAGTTTTTTTGCATGATTTGTGTAGATCAATGTCCCGAATGTCGCGTTTTTCCATCGATTTGTATTCATGAGAAGAATACTCAATGTATCAAGAAGAGAGAAAATCAGAAATGAAAAAAATCAGGACTAAAGTGGTGTTATAGCAGCGATAGATTTTATCATAAAACAGTAAGTTAAATGGTTTGACGATGTAACTAGATTACCAAATAACAGAATACCACACCAAGCAATGTATTATACAGGCCAAAAGGAAGCACAAGAAGATGGCCAGACGGAATAGCAGAGTCCATCGGAATCTCGATACAGGAAGCCCATAAACGGGCATTCTACCGCTTGTTTATGCTACACCGCGACAGCGCAAGATACAAGAGGAACAAGACATGAGATGATGAGTGTATTTGTATTATATTTCTCAATCTACTGTTTTAATTGCATATGTTGTTATTTTTTTTATCTTTAGCTTATTATACCTAATTACAAATATAATCGAGAGGCTGTACACCTATGCATATTTATTATGAAATTGTTACTAGTGTCTCTTCTTCTTTTTGTCCTGCTGCTTTTGACGTGAAGCATCGCAGAGAGGAGGCTTTTTCGCAGAGAGGAGATTGTTTGTCCATCCATCATGTGCCATGCCGATAAGCGTGGGCGGTCATGTTTTGCCATCTCACTCGATCACCAGAGTCGTGGATCAGCTCCGTGTTTCTGTCTCGACCATGCCACAGTGGCCAAGCCATCCAGGTATTTACTTCTTGGTCTTCCCCCTGATCTCTTCCCTTCAATCTTGCCAGTCACCAAGTTCTCCAATGTATGTCTTCTAATAACATGCCCAAAAAATTGTGACTGTCTACGTCTAATTTCTCTAATCAGGTGTTTTTTTTTCATATCCCTTACAGGACGTTGCAGTCAACATCAGCATTTTTCAGCTGCTGTTGATGTACTAGGCAAGATTACGCTCAGTAGTTTGTCATTGCTTTCTGAGCAACCGGCTCACATACCCCTAAGTTACCAACGCGCGAGGACCGCTACTGAATTCTCGCTCAGGTTAGGTTTTACGGTCTTCATTTGTTTCTTGAAAGACCTGTTTATTAGTTTTTCTGTCTGTCCATGGTATTCTTTGCATTTTCCTCAAAAACTACATTCCCACAGCCATCAGATGTTTTTCAGCTTGTCGGCTCATTGCCCACGCTTCACATCCATACAAAAGTACAGGTTCTATGTATCCCCTCAACACTCTTTTTCTCGTTTCAATTGATATCTTTTTATTGGTCAGTATGTTTTTCATCTTGCAAAGGCTATCTTCGCAATGGCAATTCTTGTTCTAATTTTTTCAAGGTATCTACCATCATATATTACACTGTTCCGAGATAACTGTACCGATTCACTTATTTAAGAATATTCTCATTTACTTGTGTATTTTTTTTTTGTTCGCATTTCCTTTACAGGACATCGCTGTCAACATCAGCGTCTTTCAGCTGATTGTTGATTTCTTGGCAAGATTACGCTCAGTAGTTTGCCATTGCTTTCTGAGCGACCGGCTCACATACCCCGTAAGTTACCGACGCGGTGAGAACCGCTATAGAATTCTAATACGTTGTGGTATTTCCTTCTTCCCAGTGACGACCATAATCTGTGTCTTCGTACAATTCAATTCTAACCCTAGTTGTTCACTGTGTGCAACAACTGCATCTACCAAATGTTGCAGATCCTATCTGTATAATCGTCTGTATTTCGCTTGTATTGTTGCTTGCAATAACGTTATTATTGATTCCTTCACTGTCACTTTCACTGCATCTAGCCATCTATTTCTTGATCGTCCTCTCGCCTTAATTCCCAATGTTCTCACGTAAAACGCGTTAGCTGTTAGTTCATCTTGTTCCATTCTAACTAAATATCCGAAACGATTTAATTCTTTGGTGTTCTATAAAGTTAGTTAGTAATGATTCTATCTCAACACTTGTTCTTAGTTTCTCACTTGTCTCTCTATCTCATATTGTTTGTTTTTTTACTTTTTTTTTTTTTTTGCTGCGTTTCTTATGCATCCCATCACATATGGTGTGATTTTACGCTTCTGTGTGTCTTGGACTGTCCATGATTTGCACTGGTAACATAGCGTTGAGACGAGTATAAACGTGCATCAGCTTCATTTTTTGATTGCATGTAATATTTAGATGTTATGGTATAGGTGCTGTTTGATAGTCGATGATGTTTCCTTTCTGTAGTCTTGTTTCTATTTCTCTGTCTAGTGTTCCATCGTCCGTGAACACACAGCCAGGATACTTGTACTCTCTAACTTGTTTGTGTTAATTATTTTATATTTATATTTACGTTACATTGATCTGTTAATTGTGATTAATATATGTATGTTATGTTGTGATTATTAGCTGACATAGTAATTGTGGTTTTGGGCTGTTATAGTAAATGTGATTATTAGCTGTTACAGTATATGTTATTTTCTTACCGTTCGGTATAAGGGGACCCGGGAGATGTATAAGACACCCCCAGTTCGCCACTTTCCATCTCATCCTGAGTTTGTGATTCAGATGTCTAAACATCCACGGCACCGGTGAAGACATACCAGGTACCGCTTCACACATTTTCCGTGTAGACTGAGTCGCTGCGGAAGTCTGTTGTCCATAAAGTCACCTTCATCTTCGTCCCGGGACATGCGGGAGTCGTGGGAAATGAACGAGCTGATAAACTGGCTCGCTCTGCACCCCCTGTAGATGGCCAGCCCATGGATCGTGCTGATGTTATTAACGTCCTCAAAGATATGGCGAGAACAAAGGACTTTGACGTCAGTGATTCCACATCGCTGTCCAGGATGAAAGACTTGGGTGTAAGAATTGGCACTGCCAGACGTGAGAAGTACATCGGGAAAACGAGGTGCCTCGTCAACCAACACAGAACTGGCACTATTAGCCACCGGACGCTGATGCATATGCTGGGGGGAGGATCTGAGCACCTATGGACATGTCCGGAGTGCAATGAAGATACCCCAACTGATAACTGATAACTGATAACTGATAACATTTTCCGATAAGGGAGTCTCCGTGCGAAGTGCTTACACCTCCAGCCTCGCCCTCCTAAGATTTTGGTTTCGATTCCGGACCACGTCTAGGAAACTCATGTGGATCGTCGCTGGAATACCGTGTTCATGCTTTGTGCGACGGTTTCTGCAGGCCGCCCGGCGGAAAGAGACCGAAACGATGTGATAAAACCCGATGCAATTAAGTCGATCCTTCTGTCTTTCATACCCATTGTCAAACATCTTCCAGATAGTTGAAAGTGGTAAGAGCTTGCTGAATATTCCGCTGCTCTGGCTAAATTTATAAATCAGGAAACATTCTCATACACAAATATTGATAACGCTGTAGCCCTAATATTCATCCATTAGGATTTTCGCAGTGCTACGAAGTTCGAGCACTGAGTTGAGATATCTCTAATGTGGTATTCTTCTTTTCTTCTTTGTTCTGCTTTATGAACCTCAAAGGTTAGTGTGTCCGACTTGTGCCAGCAGTCGTTTTAGGGTTGCTTCCACAAAACAGATTCCATCCAAGATCATGGGCCCCATCTACCCGTGCAATGTGGTCTAAGATAGAAAAAGAAGATCGGACCACCAATTCTTCTTGCAGAAATCGAAAAAGCATTATATTAAATGAAGAAACGAAACGCCGCCCTGACCAGACAACAATACGTTAGATTAAACTGATGCCTTGAGCGATATTTGGATCGAAATAATAATATACATTTCTACATTACAATTATACAAAGGAGTTTATTCGCTAGTAGCTATTAAAATCCATACTTATAGATTTGTCAAAGAAATCAAGCGTTTTACAAACTGAAATTCGTTGCACATTGAGTCTTATAACAAAACTGTATTATGAATAAAACTGAATTATACGAAATAATACTAAACTAGAATACAGTGATGAACAATGAGAATTTGTATAAGGCAAGAACACAAACAAAGGCATACACATTATCTGAGCACATATTACAATGGGCTGTATAGGTGAACACAGATGGTATCTTATGCGTCACAGAATATACAGAAGCATTTGACAATGTTAAACGTAAGGATAGTCAGAATATTAGAACAATTAGACACTGCTTGCAAAGATATAAGAATAATAAAGAACTGTAAATCCTGATTATTAGAAATCAAGTTAAATATTGACCATGTTCTCTGAAGAAAATATATGAAACACATTAGTGACAACTGGAAAGTTTATGAAAAGAGAGATAGAGGAAGATCGCCAGAGAAGCTTTTGACAGCCTTTAGTGGCGGCAAGGAAACCACAGAACACGAACTGATTAAGTCTATGGAACAGGCATAATTGTTGAGAAACATGATCGCCGCCACCAAATGCAAAGCAGTTGGTGATGATGAAGTTGATGATGATCTGAATATGCTCATAATTCCTACTATATTCTGTAAGATACGTATGTAAGACAAAGCTTACATCTCATTCATTCATTCATTCATTCATTCATCCATCCATCCATCCATCCAATCGTTCGTTTATTCATTCATTTATTCGTGCATTTATTTATTCATTCATTTATTCGTTCATTCATTCATTCATTCATTCATTCATTCATTCATCCGTTCATTCATTCATTCATTCGTTTATTTGTTCATTCATTCATTCATTCGATCGTTCAAACATTCATTCGTTCTTTCGTTCGTTAAGTCGATCAATCCAAAGATTGGCGTTGAAGTGATTTGATCATGTCCCTCCCCTATCTCCTTTCTCAACAACTCTCTCCAACTCAGCATAAGTCTGTGCCCCAGTGCCCTTGCATGCTGAAGTGTTATAGTTTTTTCCTAGGCCATCCTCTTGTCCTCTTACAGTGGAGTTTGTCCACCGGCATTTTCATAATTAAGCCTGTATTGTTCATGCTCCGACCAAGTCAAGAAAGCATTGTTGGTAGAATGTTCTATTAACATCATCTTCATCGTATGTCCTACAAGCAAGTGTAGGTCGTCCAGTTCTCCATAGATCTCGGCCCTTTCTGTCGCGGATGTCTCAGTTGATCACATTCCTTCACCTCAGTTGATGATATTCCTAACCTCAGCTAATGGTATTCCTTCACCTCAGTTGATGATATTCCTAACCTCAGCTAATGGTATTCCTTCACCTCAGTTGATGATATTCCTAACCTCAGCTAATGGTATTCCTTTACCTCAGTTGATGATATTCCTAACCTCAGCCAATGGTATTCCTTTACCTCAGTTGATGATATTCCTAACCTCAGCCAATGGTATTCCTTTACCTTAGTTGATGATATTCCTAACCTCAGCTAATGGTATTCCTTTACCTCTGTTGATGATATTCACCACCTTAGTTGATGATATTTACAACTTCAGTTGATGATATTTACCACCTAAGCCGCTGCTATTCCAGCACTTCAGTCGATGATATTTACCACGTCAGTTAATGATATTTACCACCTCAGTTGATACTGTTTACCACCTTATTTGATGATATTTACCACGTCAGTTGATGATATTTAACACCTCAGTTGATGCTATGCCTGTACTTCAGTCGATGATTTTTACTACCTAAGTCGATAATATTTACCATCTCAGTTGATGCATATTTACCACGTCAGCTGATGATATTTACCACCTCAGTTGATGATATTTACCACCTCAGTTGATGATATTTACCACCTCATTTGATGATATTTACCACATCAGTTGATGATATTTACCACGTCAGTTGATGATATTTACCACCTCAGTTGATGTTATTCCTGTACTTCAGTCGATGATTTTTACTACCTCAGTCGATGATATTTACCACCTAAGTCGATGATATTTACCACCTCAGCTGATGATATTCGCCATCTCAGTTGATGATATTTACCACCTCGGTCGATGATATTTACCACTTCAGTCGATGATATTTACCACCTCAGTCGATGATATTAACCACCTCAGTTAATGATATTTACCACCTCAGTCGATGAATACAAAACTGATCAAAGACTCTAACGATGATGTGAAATGGCGAAACAATACCGTCGATGCTTATCAGCATGCAAATGATGATTATAATAACTGCTGGTCTGAATGACGGAGGTTTGAGTTATTGATGAAAACAGGATACTTACCACAGCAGTCGCCATACAGTAAAATAAGCTACAATGTTGATTTAACCCTCCATAATATCCTTGTACTATCTACAATTAGAGCACAGATTAAACTATGTGTGAATCTGTTATCCCTACCCCCTTGCACAAAAATATATCTCTGTTCATTTCAATCGTTCTTTCTATTAATGTTCTCAAGATCTATATCCCGTTGGTTATGCCTTTGCTTTCCAGAAATTCAAACGGCATATCCCAATTGATAATAGAAGAACAAAGACCAATAAAATTCATTTTATTTAAGTTACTAGTGATAAAGTACTGCATAGTCAAGATAATGTCTTTATTGCCACAACTAGTATGTCCTACAACAACAATTACTACTCCTATTATTGGTGCTACTAATACTACTACGTTGAATAACGAAGATACAAATAATATATTGCATGATTTATTGCCTGATTTATTTATTTCGCTGCATCTCGTCAGGTACATACTGCAGAATTCACAAAACATGAAGTAAAATAACTAGTTAAATGCTTCAAGCTGAAATATACACATGTTCGCACAGTAATGTCAATTGTCTACCACGGTAATTTTAAACTGACTATCACGTCTTTCTGTTTGCACAACACTTGCCTACGTAGATTAATTATTATGGCTTCTGAAAACTTTAACAAGCGACTATTTTATGTATTAAACAACACGCGAAAGGCACTGTCTCTAGCCGGTTCCGTGGCAGTCAACCCCATGATTTTTTCGCTGTTCATGATTCCTGGGCAGGTTTACGTTCAGTAGTTTGTCATTGCTTTCTGAACGACCGGCACACATATCATTTCATAAAAAAAACCAACACAGCTGTGTGCGAACGTGAGTATGCGGGATAACGCGTCCGTAATTCCTTTGCCACGGGGCCGGTTCCACTACTACTACTACCACTACTAATACTACCTTTACTACTACTATTAATACCATTACTACAACCACTGCTGTACTACTATTATTATTACAGTTATGCAGCTACGGCTGTTGTCAGAACTTTTCGAATGGTAAGTATTATGTAATCTACCAAATCATTAATTATCAAGAAAAGCTAATACGTGAAAGTAATCACATGTGAGTTATTGCTTCAAACTATCGGTCTTCTCGTGTGCACCAGGTCACGACATCGTGAGGAAGTTCTCTAAGTTGTTCTCGTCCCTCATTCTCTGACTGGATCGTGTCTCGCGGATTCGCTTCGGGTGGGAGTGTTTGAGTAGTTTCTCATTTGAAGCTGAGATCCGACCACTCTCATACATGATGGGTCCGCCGCTCATTAATTTACCTTCTCAGTTGGACCAAAATGTTGACTTCTCGTCCTTGACTTGGGGACGTAAATTACAAGTTCCTGTGAAGTCGGAGTGGGTTCGCCTGGTGGCGAGGGACACTGGTAATAGGGAAAACTGGCTCATACGCAAAGATCAGTCTAGTGCATTAGAAGTAGTACAATGTGTATAGACTACGCTTGAGTTTTTTGTTTTTTTTAAATGCTATCGATATACTCAGAAACAGTTCAAAAGGACTACAGCAAGAGGAAAGAATAAGACGTTCTTGATTGTCAACTGTGAACATTATAACGGCAAGTAAATGGTAAATTTACCTAAATTACTGTCAGAGATATGCAGAGAAGAGACATTAGGTGTTAAAAGCTTGTCACAAATCAACAGTGTGATAGTACCTGGAATCATACGATTGATTGTAGGCGAGAGTAGGCATCACCGACACAGACGAGAATAATAGTTAGAATTGTTGAGGTGAGATTTGCCCTTCCCTCAATGTACGGGTCTTTGCGTCAAACAACTACAGGACTTCAGTTTATTCGCATGCTTTATAACTACAGTGGAACCTCGCTTAACGAGCACCTCTCATAACGAGTAATTCGCAGAACGAGCAAAATAAATTGTAAAAAAATGATTCGCTGAACGAGTGACGTTTCGCATAACGAGTGACAAGGGGAGGGGAAGTCCCGGATTGTGCGCCTGCAACATCAAGATCCAGTTTCTGCCTCCCAACTATACTCTGTTACTCCAGCCTATGGACCAGCAAGTTATTTCTAACTTTAAGAAGCTCTACACTAAAGCGCTCTTCGAGCGTTGTTTTGAGGTGACTGAAGAGACCAATCTCACTCTCAGAGAGTTTTGGAAATATCACTTCCACATAGTTGCCTGCCTCAAGATGATCGAAAAGGCGTGGGAAGGGGTTACCAAGAGAACCTTCACTTCTGCTTGGCCGGAGAGCGTTGTCGAATGTGACTTTGAGGGGTAGTTGAGGGATAGTTCAGGGGTATGGAGAGGCTATTATTATGTTTTTTTAAAGGAAAATGTAACAAACTATCGTCTGTCAAGAAGGTATTGTGCCAATATGTTGATCAACACTCAAAGAAGACAAAGAAAACATAAATATATTCTAGAAGACTCGCTAGAACAGAAAACAAAAAGTGTTCATTCAATGACATGTTGACTTCAGTTAGCAGCGACAAATTCGAATCCGCTTATGTCTAAATTGTGATGGTTCTTCTGTGGCTCAGTGTGACTTCTGATTTCTTCTTCTATCTTGTCTCTTCTATGAGTGCTCACCAATGCCTGCGTATGTATTTCTCGTATTTACCTTAACAATTTAATTCCAACCGTATTCTAAGATAAGTATTGAAATCTATTTATAAGTATTAAGTTGAGATTATTTGCATGTTCTTTTACATGACGTTGCAATCAACCGAAGCATGTATTGCCTTTTTTGATATACTAAGCAATGTTTTTACCTTCAGTAGTTTGCCACTGCTTTCTGCAGGATCAACTCTCATACGAAATCAACGCAAAGCGATCAACTCCGAAACCGCTTTCGGCTGATCTCGAACTCAGGATAAGCTATGTAGGAAAATTGTGACACATCATTCACGATCCCCAAAGTCACAGCAGCTCACATTTATTACGTAAATAACTAACAAAATAACAATGTATACTTCCAACCGTGAACACTTTCACGGCAACTGAAGCATATTCTAGAAAATAAAATTCACGCACTTGAAGTTCTTTGTAAGAAGCCAAACATGTTACTTGAAATCACGCATAACAAAGGGAAATCCTGAACACATGCGTGAGTACAAGTGTTTGGCCAGTAGATGCATCCATTCTGTTTCCGCGGGAGAATATATGTGACGCCGAGTGGTCTGAAACGATGCCAAGAGCTTGCGGCGACGTGCGTTTGTGCATGCGCGTTGGTGAGCGCGCTGTTTAATCACAGTCTCTTCTCTTCACATGACATCTGACAAATCCTCCCGTTAAAGGGGCTCCTGTTAGTGTTTATTTATATGTCCTATTTCTCCAACACCGTGAATGCTTGGCAGTTTTTTTTAAAGTATTGTTGAATCGATATGCTCGCCTAGTGAACAGTGGTAACTGGCTTTTCTATATGAACACTTTGTTACTGTTTTATCTAAATAAACACGTTCTAACCTGCTTCTCTAAATGAACACGTTGTTACTGGTTTCTCTACATGAACACATTGTTACTGGTTTTTCTAAATGAACACGTTTTTACTGGTTTCTCTACATGAACACATTGTTACTGGTTTTTCTAAATGAACATGTTGTTACTGGTTTCTCTACATGAACATGTTGTTACTGGTTTCTCTACATGAACACATTGTTACTGGTTTCTCTAAATGAACATGTTGCTACTGGTTTCTCTAAATGAACATGTTGTTACTGGTTTCTCTACATGACGACATTGTTACTGGTTTCTCTAAATGAACATGTTGTTACTGGTTTCTCTAAATGAACATGTTGTTACTAGTTTCTCTACATGAACACATTGTTACTGGTTTCTCTAAATGAACATGTTGTTACTGGTTTCTCTAAATGAACATGTTGTTACTGGTTTCTCTAAATGAACACGTTGTTACTGGTTTCTCTAAATGAACATGTTATTACTGGTTTCTCTACATGAACACATTGTTACTGGTTTCTCTAAATGAACATGTTGTTACTGGTTTCTCTACATGAACACGTTGTTACTGGTTTCTCTACATGAACACGTTGCTCCTGGTTTCTCTACATGAAGACGTTGTTACTGGTTTCTCTAAATGAACACTTTGTTCCTGGTTTCTCTAAATGAACACGTTGTTACTGGTTTCTCTAAATGAACACTTTGTTACTGATTTCTCTACATGAACACGTTGTTACTGGTTTCTCTAAATGAACACTTTGTTACTGGTTTCTCTACATGAACACGTTGTTACTGGTTTCTCTAAATGAACATGTTGTTACTGGTTTCTCTAAATGAACACTTTGTTACTGGTTTCTCTACATGACCACTTTGTTACTGGTTTCTCTACATGAACACGTTGTTACTGGTTTCTCTACATGAACACGTTGTTACTGGTTTCTCTACATGAACACGTTGTTCCTGGTTTCTCTACATGAACACGTTGTTACTGGTTTCTCTAAATAAACACTTTGTTCCTGGTTTCTCTAAATGAACATTTTGTTCCTGGTTTCTCTACATGAACACGTTGTTACTGGTTTCTCTACATGAACATGTTGTTACTGGTTTCACTACATGAACATGTTGTTACTGGTTTCTCTACATGAACACGTTGTTACTGGTTTCTCTACATGAACATGTTGTTACTGGTTTCTCTAACTGAACATGTTGTTACTGGTTTCTCTACATGAACATGTTGTTACTGGTTTCACTACATGAACATGTTGTTACTGGTTTCTCTACATGAACATGTTGTTACTGGTTTCTCTACATGAACATGTTGTTACTGGTTTCTCTAAATAAACACATTGTTACTGGTTTATCTACATGAACATGTTGTTCCTGGTTTCTCTACATGAACACGTTGTTACTGGTTTCTCTACATGAACACTTTGTTCCTGGTTTCTTTAAATGAACACGTTGTTACTGGTTTCTCTAAATGAACATGTTGTTACTGGTTTCTCTAAATGAATATGTTGTTACTGGTTTCTCTACATGAACACGTTGTTACTGGTTTCTCTAAATGAACATGTTGTTACTGGTTTCTCTACATGAACACGTTGTTACTGGTTTCTCTAAATGAACATGTTGTTACTGGTTTCTCTAAATGAACATGTTGTTCCTGGTTTCTCTACATGAACACTTTGTTCCTGGTTTCTCTACATGAACACGTTGTTACTGGTTTCTCTAAATGAACATGTTGATATTGGTTTCTCTAAATGAACACGTTGTTACTGGTTTCTCTAAATGAACACGTTGTTACTGGTTTCTCTACATGAACACGTTGTTACTGGTTTCTCTAAATGAACACGTTGTTACTGGTTTCTCTACATGAGCACGTTGTTACTGGTTTCTCTACATGAACATGTTGTTACTGGTTTCTCTACATGAACACGTTGTTACTGGTTTCTCTACATGAACACATTGTTCCTGGTTTCTCTACATGAACATGTTGTTACTGGTTTCTCTACATGAACACTTTGTTCCTGGTTTCTCTACATGAACACTTTGTTCCTGGTTTCTCTACATGAGCATGTTGTTACTGGTTTCTCTACATGAACACTTTGTTCCTGGTTTCTCTACATGAACATCTTGTTACTGGTTTCTCTACATGAACACTTTGTTCCTGGTTTCTCTACATGAACACTTTGTTCCTGGTTTCTCTACATGAACATGTTGTTACTGGTTTCTCTACATGAACACTTTGTTCCTGGTTTCTCTACATGAACACGTTGTTACTGGTTTCTCTACATGAACATGTCGTTACTGGTTTCTCTAAATAAACACTTTGTTACTGGTTTCTCTAAATGAACACGTTATAGCTGGTTTCTCTAAATGAACACGTTGTTGTTACTGGTTTTTCTAAATGAACACGTTATAGCTGGTTTCTCTAAATGAACACTTTGTTACTGGTTTCTCTAAATGAACACTTTGTTACTGGTTTCTCTAAATGAACTCTTTGTTCCTGGTTTCTCTAAATGAACACCTTGTTACTGGTTTCTCTAAACGAACACGTTGTTACTGGTTTCTCTAAATGAACACGTTGTACTGGTTTCTCTAAATAAACACATAGTTACTGGTTTCTCTAAATGAACACCTTGTTGCTGGTTTCTTTAAATAGAAACGTAGTCCACGTAATAAATGAACTTATTGTTGCTGGATTCTGTAGATGAGCACGCTGCAACTGATTTCTGGTACTGCTGAATGGATTAACTATAGCTGGCAATTGAAGATGAATACAGAGTAGTTGGCTTCTCTACATGAACAATCTGTAGCTGGCACTACTAAAAGAAGAAATTGTAGCCCGTAAATATAAATTAACACCTTGCAACCGTCACTTTTTGATGAAAAATAAAAATTGCAGCTGCCACTTGTAAATGAACAAATATTTTAGCTAGCACATCTAAATGAACAAGCTGTAGCTGTCAATTCTAAATGAACAAATCGTAGCTGTTACTTTAAGTGAACAAATTGTAGCTGTTGCATCTTAATGAACAAATTGTAACTGCTACTTCTTAGTGAACATATTGTAACTGTTACTTCTAAGTGGACAAACTGAAACTGGTTTTTCTAAACGAACATGAAGCAGTTTTTATTTCTGAATGTATAAACGGTCTTCAGGATGCATTTCCCTTAGAATGGATTCGTTTGTCCGACCTAGAGTTGATTTAAGATTGATTGATTAATTGATTGATTGATTTAGGAATCGACATCACAGCATTCGGGGCATTCCCATAAGTGCTCCGTCCCCATCCTCAGCAGCCAGCGAAGAGTTCCAACACTAATAGTACCAGTAGCAATCTGTTTATAAGTCCATCTCGCCTTTCCTCTGAGCGTTGAGCGTCGGCCAGATCCCTTCGTCACTCCTCGTTGTCTCATTCTTGCCAGACCATGGTAATCCATTTGCTCCTCCGAGGTGTGCACGTGCTCCCACAAGGTCGCAACCACGTCTGCCTTGTCATGTATCAATACTCCACCAAGTTCTGCAGAGCCAGCCAATCTGTCCCCCTGTTCATTTCCCAGCACACCGGCATGCCCCGGAGAAAAGTCCCAGGCGATGCTTGTCACCCGTGACCTCCGAAGCGAAGCAAGCCACTCCGCACGAAGTCTGCCCGTTGATTTAAGATACATATATTAGACACGAATTATTTGTCAGGATAGTGTAGGTCAAAATAAATGCTGCTGATCACCCCATCTAAAATGTCCCGACTTAGTATATGTGAAGCCCTGACACCTCACAACCTCACGGCCATATCTGTAGTGAGAATACATTAACACGGCCATATCTGTAGTGAGAATACATTAACACGGCCATATCTGCAGTGAGAATACATTAACCGTGTTAACCTGTCTATATTTAACTGAGGTCGGTGTGATCGAAAGTCTAGAGCGCTCTCTCTTAAACTCCCTGTTCGCTGACGGCAGGACGTTCATTCCCTACACCGGTCAGCTGGACTTAAACGTTTACTTCTCCTTCCGAAAGCAATGGCAAACAACTGAACATAAAATTGCCCAGACAAGCAACAGAGGCTTAATCGTAACGCCTTGCAAGGGACACGCATAATTTCTTTTTTTTTTATATTTGACCACCCAAAAACAAGGACAGTTCTGAGAATTCTGCGAAGCCCTTAGCAGAAATATAGCCGATAATCCCATTTACTTGCAAATAAGGCATACTGGGATATAGTGTCATGCCATATTTTCCGCGGTCATAGTTCACACTAAGGTTATCCTGCTCAGTATTTTTTTTAACTTACTTGCATATAGTTACAGGACGTAGCAATCAACTGGGAAAGTTTATATTCAGTAGTTTATCATTGCTTTCTGATCGACCGGCATCCATACCACTTCATAAAAAAACCAACGCAAGGCGGTCTGCTGCCAAATCTCCCACAGCTGTGTTTCGAACGTGGTATGGGGAATTACGAACTCCGTCTGTAACTACCTTCGCCATGGAGCCGGCTCAGTATTCCTCGGCTAAACGAAACATTGCCAGCTTCCAGATAAATCTGAAACCGCGGATTAATATGAAACCGCGGATTAATCAAAAACCGCGGATAAATCTGAAACCACGAATTAATTCAGGAACGTGTAGATTTACAGTTTGGGGATATCCCTGTGGAGATATTCCAGTCACAGAAAAGATTGCATAAATTAAGAAACATTGATAACAACCCATATAATCGGGCGATTGAGAGCAGAGATCATAAAACCTAGGGCCCTATAGAAATCAGTTGGCAAAAGAAACCGGGTTTATTTGTGACATGGGTTGACCTAATCGTCAAAATAACGCCTCTCTGAACTCGCAATTTCGATAAAGAATCAGACGATTGGAAGATGTGACATGGTTGACCACTGCAACAAGATGCAAACACAACAAAAAGATCCATATGGATTCGTTTTCTTATATACTACTACTACTACTGCTACTACTGCTTCTTCTTCCAAGTTTACCAAGTACCTTCTAGAATACTGCTGAAACCCCAGTGTAGGTTTTGGATAATGGTCATTGTAAATGCTCAAGCCAAGTTAGTTAATTGCATATCCTTTACAGGGCGTAGCAGTCAACCCCAGGATTTTCTGGCTGTTTATGATTTCTTGGCAAGTGTACGCTCAGTAGTTGCCATTGCTTTCTGAACAACCTGAACACCTAACATTTTATGTAAATACAACGCAAGGCGGTCTGCTGCCAAATCGCCCGTGATATGCGGGATTCCGAATTGCGTCCGTAACCATTTTGCCACAGAACCAGCTTCCAACACAGACGAACATGAGTTGACTTGAGTGTAATAAATCTCGTGCTGAGTTGTGGACGTGTTTGTTGGACTTGAGTGTAATAAATCTCGTATTGAGCTGTGGACGTGTGTTTGTTGGACTTGAGTGCAATAAATCTCGTGCTGAGCTGTGTACGTATGTTTGTTGGACTCGCCTTGAACTTGACTTCCTAAGATATTTCGTGGGACCCACATAGGACCCATATTTCCTAGCTCCACATGGGATCATATGTCCTAGCTCCACATGGGACCCATATTTCCTAGCTTCACATGGGTGTCACCTGTTGTCCCTGGGGTGAGAGGAATCAACAAGCTCACTCTTTTAATTCTATATCATCAGCTTGGGAATCTAATTGACCTTTGTCTACACAACCCCTTCAGTCTCTGGATCACTATCTCTCTCTCTTATTACCACGGAACAATACCCCTTTTCATATTCCTCCAGAACATACCACACAACTCTGGCTTCTAACAAATGATAAAATAATTTAATAAAGAAAAGTGTCACGTGTGTGCAAAGTATGTGTATAAAACGTCTGTAGTTTAGTCTATTGTGTATGCGAGATAAGACTAGTCAATTTAGGATCTTTCATCATAGTGTTCCGGCCATACCACATCACAACGCAGCAAGTTCAGAGGGACCTCACCAAATGAAGCGTCTCTCCGGCCAGGGGTCGACTTCTTCCAGTTGATCGTGGATAGTCTGTGTGCCTGGTTACTAATGTTGAATATGGTAGAATAATGTCCATGAGTTCGGAACACACGGTGTACCCGATACGTCCATAGAAATCCTGTGACCTAGGAACACTTTCACCTATCTCACAAGATCTCAAAACTTCCTATCTCCTTGGAAATGTTACTAATTAATTCTTTTCACTATTCAACCTCTCTACCTACTACAGTCATAGTCAATTGAGGTGTTACAGTTCAATAAAATCAGCTGTTTTGGGAACTCAACCACTGTCAACTAGTCCTTTCATGATAAACAATCTTGGCTCAGACGAGACTATAATTTGGTAGACCCTCTTTGTGGAACGGTGTCCAATTGCAGAGGCCATTTAGCAAAACTGCACTCGGTGTGACTGCCATTGTCCACACCTCTGAGTTGTCCTTAAGTTCTCAGATACAATATAACCTGTCGAAGAGAGAACACCCGGTGAGAGAAACCCGATTCAGACCTACTATATGTGAGTGTAGGCCGAAGGCCTGTACTCAGATATTTATATCTTGATCAACATAGAACTAAACTCTGGCATAAGGCAGAGGAGTTCATCACATTGGCCTGAGACGTGGTAAGAAAAGGAAAGACTAAGGAAAGCGAAGAAACCCCAGTAGACACCCTACCGGAAGATCCTACCATTGACATTTCCCTTATACCCCCACCACCCTCAATCTCACTGAATACCATCCCACGACATTGGTCTTAACCTGCTGAGTTAAACGATATACCACTCAACCTAGTTTAAGCAACGCATCAGCCTGCTGCTTGCCGACGCTCCTATAATAGGTTCCCACAACGCCCCATCACTACGCTCAACTCCAAGTATCTCCCAATTGTGCACAGTCAATCACCTGCCTAGTACTAGTCACTACTACAATTGGTTTCCCTTTCGTTAACAGACCTATCCGTGAAGCACTGCCATTTATTACTTATACATAATCTCTATCAATTAAATATCTTATGTAATCTGTTCCTTTCTAGAATCGAAACCACAAATTCACATTATGGACAAATGTCCGTCGACTTTAATCAACACGGGACATAGTAGTTTCTTTTCCCAATTAGAACTGGAACAGAACAACACTCCATTTCGTTTCAGTCCATCCAGCACACTGACTGCAAACTTTCTATCCACTGCCGAGAACTGTGTGTCTGAATGACGTCACTTACTTGGCCAGAAACCAGGTGCCGAGAAACTCTCCTTCTCTCATTCTCGGATCGGGGTAAACAGTATACCGACTGGTCCCCCTTTGATCAGGGAAATCCGTCCCCTGCACTCAAAGAATTTTGTTCGGCGTTTAATCAGGGAAAACCTTCCTCCGCACAAAGTATTGCGGCGGCCTAGAGACGGCTGTCTCTGGCAAACCATCATTCTGGTCGGCGTCTCCAGTAATTCCGTGACAATAGGACCCATATGTCCTAGCTCCACATGGGACCCATATTTCCTAGCTCCATATTGGACCCATATTTCCTAGCTCCACATGGGACCCAGCAACAATTCACCTAAACGAACATCCTTTGAAACAAGTAAAGAGTTTCAAGTACCTAGGAAGAATAATATCATCAAATGGCAGATCATAAGACGAGATTGAAAATAGATTCAAAAAGGCAAACCAATTCATTGGACAAATGGCACCAATACTAAAGAACAAACATGTATCAATAACTACTAAGAAAGCACTTTACAACACAATCTTCCTACCAACTCTACGTTACCAATGCCAAACCTGGACAATGACAGAAAAAGAGAAAAGAAAAATCACAACAGAAATGAGGTTCCTTAGAAGAATACTCAACGTATCAAGAAGAGATAAGATCAGAAATGAAGAAATCAGGACTAAGAGTGGGGGTTATAGCAGCACTGGATTTTATTAGAAAGCAGCAAGTCAAATGGTTTGGCCATGCATGTAGGTTGCCATTCAACAGCATACCACAACAAGCAATGATGTACAGACCAGATGAAAACAGAGGAAGAGGCCGACCACGTAAACGTTGGACAGAGGGAATAGCAGAGTCCATGGGAATATCGATATATAAAGCCCATAATCGGGCACTCTCACGATGTTTATACTTCAGCTCGACACCGCAAGGTACAAGAGGAACATGATGAGATGAGATGAGACATGGGACCCATATTTCCTAGCTCCACATGGGACCCATATTTCCTAGTTCCACATGGGACCCATATTTCCTAGCTCCAAATAGGACCATATTTCCTAGCTCCACAAGGGACCCATATTTCCTAGCTCCACATGGGACCCATATTTCCTAGCTCCACATGGGACCCATATTTCATAACTCCACATGGGACCCATATTTCATAACTCCACATGGGACCCATATTTCCTAGCTCCACATGGTACCCATATTTCATAACTCCACATGGGACCCATATTTCATAACTCCACATGGGACCCATATTTCATAACTCCACATGGGACCCATATTTCATAACTCCACATGGTACCCATATTTCCTAGCTCCACATGGGACCCATATTTCCTAGCTCCACATGGGACCCATATTTTCTAGCTCCATATTGGACCCATATTTCCTAGCTCCACATGGGACCCATATTTCATAACTCCACATGGGACCCATATTTCATAACTCCACATGGGACCCATATTTCCTAGCTCCATATTGGACCCATAATTCCTAGCTCCACATGGGACCCATATTTCATAACTCCACATGGGACCCATATTTCCTAGCTCCATATTGGACCCATATTTCCTAGATCCACATGAGACCCATATTTCCTAGCTCCATATTGGACCCATATTTCCTAGCTCCACATGGGACCCATATTTCATAACTCCACATGGGACCCATATTTCCTAGCTCCATATTGGACCCATATTTCCTAGATCCACATGAGACCCATATTTCCTAGCTCCATATTGGACCCATATTTCCTAGCTCCACATGGGACCCATATTTCATAACTCCACATGGGACCCATATTTCCTAGCTCCATATTGGACCCATATTTCCTAGCTCCATATGGGACCCATATTTCCTAGCTCCACATGGGACCCATATTTCCTAGCTCCACATCCATCCATCCATCCATCATGTGCCATGCCGGTAAGCGTGGGCGGTCATGTTCTGCCATCTCACTCGATCACCAGAGTCGTGGATCAGCTCCGTGTTTCTGTCTCGACCATGCCACAAGGCCAAGCCATCCAGGTACTTGCTTCTAAGTCTTCCCCTTGGTCTGTTCCCCTCGATCTTACCAGTCTTCACCAAGTACTCCAATCCATTTCTTCTCATAACATGCCCAAAAAATTTTGACTGTCTACGTCTAATTTCTCTAATCAATTTACGATCTTCATTTGTTTCTTGAAGAACTTGTTCATTGGTCTTTCTGGCTGTCCATGGTATTCTTTGCATTTTCCTCAGAAACCACATCTCTACAGCCATCAGATGTTTTTCAGCCTGACTGCTCATTGTCCACGCTTCACATCCATATAAAAGTACAGGTTCTATGTAGCATCTCAACACTCTTTTTCTCGTTTCAATTAACATCTTTTTATTGGTCAGTATGTTTTTCATCTTGCTAAAGGCTACTTTTGCCATGGCGATTCTTGTTCTAATCTCTTCAAGGCATCTTCCATCAGATGTTATTACTGTTCCGAGATAATTGTACCTATTCACTTGTTGAAGAATATTCCCATTTACTTGTATATTACATTGTGGTATTTCGTTCTTCCTAGTGACGACCATAATCTGTGTCTTTTTACAATTTAATTCTAACCCTAGTTGTTCACTGTGTGTACCAATCGCATCTACTAAATTTTGCAGGTCCTGTTCATTGTCTGCAATCAAGACTGTATCATCTGCATATCTAATGTTATTGATGTATCGTCCCCCAATGTTGATTCCTTCCATATCTTCAATATTTCTGAAAATACGTTCACTGTACAGGGAAAACAGATCTGGAGACATTACACATCCCTGTCTCACACCTCTCTTAATAGGTTGATATTGGCTTACTTCATTATCAACTCTTATGGCAGCTTGTTGTTTCCAATATATGTTTTTTACAAGTCTAAGATCTTTTCCATCAATTTGTAGATCTTCAAGCATCCTTATCATGTTGACATGTCGCACTTTATCAAAAGCCTTTGTGTAGTCAATAAAGCAAAGGTGTAGATCTCTGTTTACTTCTATAGAACGTTCGACTATGGTTCTCAGTATATACACAGCATTTACTGTACCCTTGCCTTACTACAAACCCACATTGTTCTTCTCCTATTTCAGGTTGTATTTTCCTCCTAACTCTTTGCATGATAATTCTTAGAGCAAAATCTTCGTGATGTGACTCATTATACTAATTGTTCGATGTTGATCACATTCCAAGGCTCCTGATTTCTTTGGGATTGCAATAAATACAGAATTACATAACTCCTGAGGTATATTTCCAGTATCATATATTGTATTAAGCAGACTGGTAACTTTATCTACTCCATATTCTTCTAAAGCATTAATCATTTCTGTTGTGATGCTGTCTGAACCGGGGGTCTTGCCAGATGTCATATGGTTAAGAGCATTCTGAACCTCCATCTTCAAAATTGCTGGTCCTTCATTATTATTTTGAACATCATACTGTTCGTCTCTGTTATCGTCATACAGGTTTTTCACGTAATCTGACCATTCATGTAATATCTGATCTTTTTCTATTATGACTCTTCCATCTTTTGTCTTTAGGCAGCTCCACATAGGACCAATATTTTCTGGCTCCACATAGGACCAATATTTTCTGGCTCCACATGGGACCCCAGGTCAAATCTGTTTTAAGTCGCCTCGATGCGAATTCCAACCTATGACCACCGGGCCGGTAGACAAGCGATAAAACAGCAGTCGTCTATTTCTGCGTGCGTTCCTCTTTCGAGGGAAATGCATCACACCTGGGTATGCAGAAGTTAGAGAAGTTAGAGGTCGACAGTGGTTCAGGTTAGACCTGTCGAGAATCAATGCAGGCAATGGTGATATTCACCTCGCCACCATATATATCTTAAGTTGTAATTACTATTGTTATTTCTTTTTCCACATATCTTTTACATATCACTGTCAACATCAGCATTTTACCGCTGTTGTTGATTTCTTGGCAAGATAACACTCAGTAGTTTGCCATTGCTTTCTGAATGGCCGGCTCACTTATCCCGTAAGTCACCAACGCGGCGAGAACCGCTACCAATTCTCGCGCGCTGCGTTACCTCACATGGATAAACAGGATTACGGAGAATCTCGTTTAAACCCCTAGGCCAGGGAGTCAGGCACTATTGTGATTAGGCGTTTTAAAGTGATAGAGAATGATGATTAATGACTGTGATTGTAATCTGTGCTTATGAAAAAGTGTCAGCGTAATAGAAGATGATATCTAGCACGGCGTTCTGTCAAATTATTTTAATTGATGTCTTACTCTGCGACTCTAGTATGATAGTTGAAGGAAGTGAAAGAGAGAGTAAGTTACAAGCAGTCAGCGACCATGGACGAGCCATTAACTAATGTTGACTACAGACAATCAGTCGTATCACATCAACACTCGAATCATACGAGCCATATATTAATATCAGAGTGCTATTCCTGGCAAACTCTAACGAGCAAAGTAAACAAATATGATTATGGCGAGGATCTGTGAACACAACAGAGTCTCTGTTGTCACAACGATTAATGAACCCATGGCATTTAATCAGTTGAACGTCACAATGGCCTGGAGGCAACAGTGATGGAAGGCGTGGTCCTTGGAATAAGAGGCAAAGGTCTACAAGCACAAAGACAGACACCTGACATTGTAGAACCTTTGGCATGACAATACAAGAGGCAAGGGTCTACCAGCACAAAGACGGACATCTGACATTGTAGGACCTTTGGCATGACAATACAAGAGGCAAGGGTCTACCAGCACAAAGACGGACACCTGACATTGTAGAACCTTTGGCATGACAAGAGGCGACCAACACAAAGACGGACACCTGACATTGTAGAACATTTGGCATGGCAATACAAGAGGCGTGATTCTACCAGCACAAAGACGGACACCTGACATTGTAGAACATTTGGCATGACAATACAAGAGGCATGGGTCTACCAGCACAAAGACGGACACCTGACATTGTAGAACATTTGGCATGACAATACAAGAGGCATGGGTCTACTGCCAAGTAACAGATGCATCACCTTGGCATCATTACTTGGCATCTACCAGCACAAAGACGGACTCCTGACATTGTAGAACATTTGGCATGACAATACAAGAGGCATGGGTCTACTGCCAAGTAACAGATGCATCACCTTGGCATCATTACTTGGCATCTACCAGCACAAAGACGGACACCTGACATTGTAGAACATTTGGCATGACAAGAGGCGACCAACACAAAGACAGACTCCTGACATTGTAGAACATTTGGCATGACAATACAAGAGACAAGCACACCGGTAAAGGATCGAGAAACTTATTGATTGGCCTTGATGAGTCGTTAGAAGGTCAATGCTGATAGTGTCATGAGAAATACCGGTCGAGAGTTCAATGAACTCGTCGTTTGTTACAGAAGGAAAATACTGGCCACTAATTCCGCAGTGAAGTACGGTTTGTAAAATCTAACGATCCTAACACATCACACAGCCACAACTTGTTCCTTCTACGGAACACCCACAAAATGAGTACGACGTTCTGCAAAGGACCAACGGCAGGATGACGATTTAATGGAGCAGTGGCAGTGGTTTCATAGGAAGACTCCGTGGCGAAGTGATCAAGTCATCTGCCTCGCGCTCCGAAGGTTGTGGGTTCGATACCGGGCTACGTCGTTCGGTTCACGAGTGCAATTTCTTGGAGACTCTTGGGGGTCGTTGTTGGACCTACGGAGTTCGTGCTTTGTGAGACGCTTTCGGCAGGCCGCCCTGCGGAAAGAGACAGAGCCATGTTTGATAAAACCCGGTGCAATAAAGTCGATCCTCTGGACTTTAAAGACTTTTTTTTTATAGTCAACAGCATAACAATACAACTTTGACAGCTGAAGATATCATTGCATTGGTCTTTGCCATATGAGACGACATCAGGGCAGTATGGCAGGAAATACATGTATGATAACTTCCTACCATCGATGTGGGTTGTTTGTTTGTTTTGTTTTAAACAGTCAACAAGCGAGAACACAACTATAGCAAGGATATCACAATGGGACATGAAACAAATAGGTATGAGTGGATCATGAGGAGAAATAACAAGCACAGACACAATTACATACCTTAGGATGCTCTTTGGAGGTGTAGAAAGATATCACAATGTGGGAATAATAATAATAATAATAATAATAATAATAATAATAATAATAATAATAATAATAATAATAATAATAAGCTCGTTTGCTCTTGGTCAGTAATGTAGGACTAGCTGACGCCTATTTATATAATATCAGGGGCGAGCAACCCACTTGTCAGAAGTTTCAATTTTGGACACGGGACAGGCAAACCAATTTGTCAAACGATTAATTTGATTTCCAGACTTGCTGTCCAATATGTCAGTGGTCAGTGTTCCTCATACTGGTGTTTCTTTTGGATGGCGGATAAGATCCTTTACACTCCAGATCCTAGAGAGAAACTTGGGACACAATCTATATGGCTGAAATAAAGACTAAGCCCGTGCATACCCAAGAGAATGGCTCGTTTAAAAGGTAAATTTAGTGGTCATGGTACCCCCCCCCCCCCCAAGGAGTCGGAAAGAGAAGGTTAATTGCCGAAATTTATGTCTCCCCCGACAATACCCCTCTTCTTGCTTGTAATTAAGCAGCCATCCCTGTGCATACACACACGTATGCACACTTTTAAAATAAAGATAACTGTGGGTTAAAACAAACTACAACTCTTTATTACTACAACTATGAAAAAACTGATTAATTGCAGGATGCTAATGTTCAGCACTGTATTACAACAGTTACAACATTCACATGTAATAGGTAAATAAGTAAAACCTGGATGTAACTTCGTGTAGGATGCCTGGATCTGTGATATGGCGTCGGGAATGTAGGTGAGATGATGCCTCAATTTCAACAAGATTCCTATAAGGTCCAGTAAAAGCAGTTAGTCGGTATTCGGAACCAGTCTTCCGTCTTGACGCCGCCTGGTCTCTCCTCGATGTCACTGAACATGAACCTGGTGCTCTTGGTGAGAGCTGATTTTTCGAATGCACAAATTTCGCGAGAATGATAAAGTCCCGTCTGCTTATGTTGATTGTCCATCAAGAATGATGATGACCATTCATTTCATCCAGTGGGGATGAAAGTATGGAGCCGTGGGGTCTAAGATGGCTGATAAGGCCTATTTTGGCTCGAAATGTTCTTTGACAATGTGGACACAGAATGCTTGACGTTTCTGAAGGAGGATATCCTGCAGTGATTTTTCTGTCCTGCCTTTTCTTTACAGCTCTTGCAGTCCTGGTTGCCTCACACATGACTGCACCCTTGACTAATGATGCACGCCACGAACTTCGGTCTCTGGCTGCAGCCTCCCAGGTGTCATGATGAATTCCAAAAGCATTCAGAGAGATTTTCAGAGTGTCTTTAAAGCGTTTCCTCTGGCCACCTTGGGAGCGTTTACCACAACGCAGTTCGCTGTAAAAAATTCGTTTATGGAGCCTGTGATCTGGCATGCGAGTCAAGTGACCAACCCAGCGAATCTGATTCTTCATCAGTAGAGTGTGGATACTGTGCATGGACGCTCTTTCTAGGACTTCAGTGTCTGGGATCTTGTCTTGCCGTTTAATTTTCAGTAGCTTCCTAAGGCAGACTGTGTGGAAGTGGTTTAATTTCCTAGCGTGTCGCTGATAAACAGTCCAAGTTTCACAAGCATATAGCAGTGTGGATAATACAACTGCTTTGTAGACTTTTAGCTTTGTTTGCAGGCTTATTTCAGTTCTGTCTCATACATTCTTGTACAGTCTGCCAAAGGCCACACTGGCCTTGGAGATATTTGCATTCACTTCGTCATCAGTTGTGGCAGCTTGTGACACAGTGCTGCCAAGATAGGTGAATTTGTCCACAACACTTAGTCTATGACCATTCACTTTGATATTCGGCACAGTGTGATTATTCCCTGGAGCTGGCTGGTACATAACTACAGTCTTCTCCAAGTTGATATTGAGCCCAAAGTTGGCACAGGCATGTGAGAAAGCTGAAACATTATGTTGCATGTCCGCCTCTGAGTTGGCGTATAGAGCGCAATCATCAGCAAACAGGAGCTCTCTGACGGTGACGCTGTTAATTTTGGTTTTAGCTTTCAGCCTTCTGAGATTGAATAACTTTCCATCCATACGGTAGTTGATGTCTATTCCAATGTCGTCGTTCTCGAAGGCATTCATCAACATGGCTGACAACATGAGGCTGAACAGTGTTGGTGCCAGGACACATCCTTGCTTCACTCCATTGGTGACAGGATAGGGTTCAGACAGTTCACCATTTTCCTGTACTCTTACCTGCTTACTATCATGAAATAGCCGCACTAGTTGGACAACTTTTCGTGGACAGCCATATTTTGCCATGATCTTCCACAGTCCTTCTCTGCTGACTGTATCAAAAGCCTTGGTAAGGTCAATGAAAGTGGAGAAAATTTTGCAGTTCTGTTCCTGACATTTCTCTTGTAGCTGCCTTGCAGCGAAAATCATGTCAACAGTTCCACGTTCTTTTCTGAAGCTACATTGACTCTCAGGAAGAAGACTTTGATCGAGATGGGCCGTGAGGCGATTGAGAATATTCTGGCGAGTATCTTCCCTGCAATTGAAAGCAAGGAGATGCCTCGGTGGTTGTCACAGGATTGGCGGTTTCCTTTACGTTTTTAAAGGTGGACTATTGACGCGTCCTTGAAATCTTGTGGCATTGTCTCGTTCACCCATATGTCACCGTCAACTTATACTGGCTCTGTAAAATCTAGTCTGTCCTCGCATTGAGTTTCGGCCTTCTTACTTGTGCTGTTTTAGTTAGTTAGTTAGTCGACAGATCATCCTCATTGCACATCGAACCATTCAGTCCATAAGTGCTCGGATCCCCTCCTCAGCAAATCCTGCAGCGTGTAGCGGCTAACGACACCAGCTCTGTGTTGATTTATCAATCTTCTTTGGCTTCCTGCGTAGTGTTCTTGTTAGGGCCACCCCTCTTTTAATTTGCTGTTCTCGCAGTCTGTCCATGGTTGTAGATTCACAGTCATCACTTGGTTCTCGCAAAAGTCTTACTTCTCGTAGAGCATTCAGGATGTCAGCCTGGTCCATGGCGCGTCCGCCCTCAACAGTAGCCTTAACTGCGAGCTTGTCAGCTCACTCATTTCCTTGTACTCCCGCATGCCCTGGCACAAAGATGAAACTAATCTTTGCCAGCCGAGACCGCTCCAGAGACAGCAACCATTCTCTTCGGATCCACACCATCTCTATCCTCTTGAGCATAGTTATTGAGTCGCTAAGGAAACATGCACTAGTGAATGTCAGTGACTGGAGCCATTTTATTGTTTTACTTACTGCCATGACTTCCATAGTCAGGCTACTTGTAGTCTCAGCAAAAGCACCAGAGTCCTCCTTCACAATTCTCCCTCGGGCCTGAGCCGTAAAGGCCCATGAGCTTCTCACATGTCGGACGACCGACCCATCTGTGTATATGAGAGCATCACTGACTAGCGAATTCTCGAAAATCATCGCTTGTACTTCAGCCTCCACAGCAGCCGGATCTTCTTGTCTGCATTTTCTTTCTAGTTGGATGCAAACTGAAAAGAAAGTACAGAAATCTGTTGGCACTTGTAACCACTCCTCGCCAGGTTCTAAGTCCTCAAGTGAACACACCTGTTGAAAGATGTCTTCGGCTTGACCCATCCAGACCGTTCTCTTTTTAACCTGCTGCCCTTCACCTTCACAATTTCACTATGCAGTGGATGTTGTGTGTTTGCGTTAACTCTGAGGTAGGCACGTTCTCTGCAAATTCGTATTTTGTCTTCAATGGTTGAAAATCAAGAAGGTAGCGTATCGCCCTGTATGCTGTAAGCACCCACACATCCCCTACCCACTCACACATACCCCCCACCCATTTCCTGCACCCACTCACATATATCCCCCACCCATACACCACACACTATACCTCATCCACATCCATATCCTCACCCACCCACCACAAACATACCCCCACCCACACACCACATACACATCCCCCACACACCACACACATATCCCCAAGCCACACACCACACATTTCTCCCCATCCACCCTTACATCCCCAATCCACCCACACAATCTCCAACCCACACACCCCCGCCACCCACACATACTTCCCCCCAACCATCCACACATCTTCACCCACCCACATATCCTCCACCCATACACACATCCCCCGCACCCATGCCAAACACAATCCTCCACCCATACACACATACCCAACACCCCTATTTACACCCCCACACATCCACCCACACATCCCCCACCCACCAACACCCGCAAATCTCACTACCCACCAACACCCACACCCCCACCCATCCAAACGCATACCCCCCCCCCCACCTACACACCCACATCCACACATCCCCACACTCACACATCCTCACATCTAGACACAATACATAATGCCTCACGTGATTATTGCAACTATGACACTTGAAACATATCTGCCTTTAGGTCTGTCTGTCTTTTGATTATCTGTCTGTCTATCTAACTGTCGGTATGTCACTATTTATAGCTATCTGTCTGTCTATCTTCATGCCCTTTATCTCTCCACCTGGTTAGTGGACATAATATAAATAACTTAGGTTATGCTGCTGGCACCGTATTGATAGCAATAAATCAGAAGGAACTACGGGAAATGATGGATACAGCTGTTGTAGAAAGTGAAAAAATAGGCCTCAGCTTGAATAATAGAAAGACGAAGTCATGATGAAATCAAAGAAACCGATTACGAATAATTTTACAATTAAAATACCTAACGTTATTTTAGGGCAAATGCAGAAATTCATATATCTAGGCACATGGTTAATATCTGATAAATATGCACTACAAAATAAAGAACAGAATAGGACAAGCAAAAACTGCAT